>CM076582.1:18013016-18557329 GCA_034641835.2 Pinus albicaulis | reverse complement strand
GAGGGAATCATCAGTCGTACCATGGCTAGGTGTCTGCATATTTGAAAAAAATTAATATTATTTCAATTATGTAAATAACTAAAATACCTGAAGATAGAGCAATGCTGGCACTTTACATGTTCTTCCATTGGCCTCTTTCCGCGATCATCCTGTCTCGGGGTTGTTCCTGTACTGCCCTGATCAGTCTACCACATTGCAATAAAATTATAAATGTAAAAACTTGAAAACAATATCTAACTTGAAAACACAAAATGAAAACTGAAATAATTTCTAATAAGACATCGAAAGACAGAGTTAGAGTTTCAAATATGCCTTGCATTGAATTCAGTCCTGGAAACATGTCATTGCACATTAAGGCACCCAAACAAGAGACGAGTTGACAATGAAGACCTTATTGAATATATTGTTGGAGCAACTTTTAGTAAACTTGTTGTGAAGACCTTGAGGACATTTTTGGAGCAACATTGTTGAAGCTGATGGTATAGCATTGTTGGAGACGATCTTGAAGGGCCTTGAAGTGAAGCTTTTGGAGCAACTATTGAAAAATCCTTAGAGCATTTAAGTAAGGTACTTTCTATCTTCCATCACCTTTTTCCTTTCAATATCCTTTAAACGATTTTGTTGATATTTAATGTTTGAAATCACGTTATAATTCCTTGATTATATGTGTTTGGGGACTTTCCCTTTCAAATTACCCAAAAATACCCTGGCAATTTTATCTTCAGGATGCATGTCTGACCCTATTGTTCAATATTTTGATTGATAGTAGTAAACATAGAGAGTTAGGGGGCTCTTGACTTTGTTTGGTTGGGCCATTAGATCCCTAACATCTACTAGGGAGAACCCCCCTTGAGTTGGAGGAGAGCTAGCCCGAAGTGAAAAGAGGTTGGTGAGGAGACAATGGGGCTATTGAATTACACATGGTATCACACTTCAGCTTTAGGACTTTATCTTGAGAAGTGTGAGATTTTGCTATATCAATTCTCAAATTCTTTACAACACTATTGTTAAGAACTAATAAGAAGTGATGTTGAGGGGTTTTTGGGTATAAGAAACAATACCATTTAAAAAATAGGGTTCTCAGTCCTTGGCATTCCTTCACCTGGGCCTAGGGGCACACTAGAATAATTTCAAACTAAACCATGCAAACTTAAAAGTAACTTAACAGATCCATAAAGTAATAATAATCATAATTCCTAATTTCCTATTGTACGATATGATGCAAATTATTCAAACATGAAGCAATGAGGACATGCAATGTCTGAATTTCAAGATTGATGAACCAATACAAGAAGTTAGAAACTACAACTTTGATTCAATACTCTGTGTCCTAACTATAGGAAGGAATCTAGTTTGCAGTACAGAACATGCATCGTGTATTATCAATTCTTGATTGACAACAACTAAAGGTCATCTACCTCATCAATTCCTTCCCATTTTGTGTTTTTATGTTATATTCCTTATAAAAGTGTCAAATTTCTCTCAAAGTAAGCAACCATTGAATAAAATAAAAAATAGTTGAGATATGATTGAGAAATGGTCATTTATTTCTTGAAAGGATATTCACAATTTCTTTGGTTGTTTTTCATCTCAAGAAAATAGAAATGACCTAAGAAACTATCGTGATGTAATATAAGAAACAACACGGTGCAATGGCCATTTTCAAAGCCAATTGATGTCCATTGAGGACATGGCCTTTATTTGGTTCTTGTTTCATAGGAGTTTCAGGTATAAATGGAACTTTGTTGTACCATTTCCAGTAGTAAAAAGGGAAAATCTTCTTTTTCCATGGGAAATAATTTACCTTTCCTTTTTCAAGATAATCTAAATCACAAAAAATATGAACTATACTGCACACATTCTTGGATAATGTGAAAGTAGAAAAGGAATACCCTACAAAAGTGATGCACACATGTACATTTGAACACTAATAGATTTTTGTAGTTGAAATGCAATGCTTGTTTTCATTTAAATGTAGGGTTTTTAAAGCAGGGAGAAATAATGGCTGCCAAATTAATAAGCGTTTCTTTGGGAAAAAATTTAAATCTTGTATTGGGTGATGAAGATAATAGAGGGTATTGAATCTTGATTCTTGACATCTAGAGAGAACCCTACAGCCTAACACAATCCAATGGAATTGACCAAAAGAACCCAAATAGAGTCAACCCTACTATAGGAGGAAGGGCCTGCAGTAAGAACTTACCATTTTGCAAGCAGTTGAATCTTTGTTCTACAAGAGCGAGGGCGAATGATGTTTTAGTGAGCGCGAATGCGGGAGTGGGAATATCCCGTTGCATGAAATTTGAGCGAATGTTGTTAAGGCTCGGGGTGAATCTTTGATGCACGAGCTCGAGCGAATCTTTGAGGAAAATGTTGTTCTGCAAGAAATTTGAGTAGATACGAGGCCGAATCTTTGTTCTACAAGAGCTCGGGAGCGATCTTTGAGGCGAATCTTTGTTCTTGCAAGAGTTGAGGGCGCTGAGGGCGAATGCGAGGCGAATGCTATTAACGAAGCGGAGGGCGAATGCGCGCGTGATATCGAGACGTTAATGTAGCACATGTACATTTGAACACTAATAGATTTTTGTAGTTGTAATGCAATGCTTTTTTTCATTTAAATGTAGGGTTTTTAAAGCGGGGAGAAATAATGGCTGCCAGATTAATAAGCGTTTCTTTGGGAAAAATTTAAATCTTGTATTGGGTGATGAAGATAATAGAGGGTATTGAATCTTGATTCTTGACATCTAGAGAGAACCCTAGAGCCTAACACAATCCAATGGAATTGACCAAAAAAACCCAAATAGAGTCAACCCTACTATAGGAGGAAGGGCCTGCAGTAAGAACTTACCATTTTGCAAGAGATGAGGGCGAATGTTGTTCTGCAAGAGCTGAGGGCAAACGCTGAGGGCGAATGCTGAGGGCGAATGATGAGGGCAAATGCTTTTCTGCAAGAGATGAGGGTGAATGCTGAGGGCAAATGCTGTTCTGCAAGAGCTGAGGGCGAATGTTGTTCTGCAAGAGCGGAGAGCGAATGCGCGCGTGATATCAGACGTTAATGTAGCTATTGCGATGGATACGAAACAATAA
This sequence comes from Pinus albicaulis, assembly GCA_034641835.2. Taxonomy (NCBI): domain Eukaryota; kingdom Viridiplantae; phylum Streptophyta; class Pinopsida; order Pinales; family Pinaceae; genus Pinus; species Pinus albicaulis. The sequence goes on along the minus strand of CM076582.1, from coordinate 18,554,242 downwards.
AATCATTTTTATGTAGCGCGCATATAAGTTTGTATTTTTATGTAGCGCGCATATAAGTTTCATATTTTTATGTAGTGCGCATATAAGTGTCATTATACCGATGGTGGAAAAAGCGTCACAATTGCGATGGATACGAAACAATAAAATCATTTTTATGTAGCGCGCATATAAGTGTCGTTATACCGACGGCGGAAAAAGCGTCGCTATTGCGACGGATACGAAACAATAAAATCATTTTTATGTAGCGCGCATATAAGTTTGTATTTTTATGTAGCGCACATATAAGTTTCGTATTTTTATGTAGCGCGCATATAAGTGTCGTTATACCGATGGTGGAAAAAGCGTCGCTATTGCGACGGGTGCCTCCAAACGTCGCAATTGTGACACTTAGACATTGTGTCGCACTTGCGACATTTGGACGTAGTCATCGCAATAGCGACGCTTTGGGCCATAGTGTCGCAATCGCGACGTCTTCCTCCAAACGTCGCAATTGCGACATTTTTCTAAGTGTCGGTATTGCGACACTTTTCTATAAACGTCGGTATAGCGACGGTTACGGGTGGGATGGAAAAATTTTGGGAAAATTTCCGACATTTGGTCAAAAGCGTCGGAATTTCCGCCAAATGTAGTAGTGAGAGTCTTAATTCGGGAGGCTGTCTTCAAAGGTATGCCTATCTAACTGATCACATCTGGGGAGAGGTCACTGTTTGACTTGTGGGGAAGATTCACCAAGCTCTCAACTAGCAAGGATTTTTCTTTGGTTGTAGCAACAATTGGGGAGAAAAGTTTGTTGTTGAAGATGGCTCCGTTCCTTGCCAGCCAAATTTCCCAGCAAACAAATTTGGGGATGGCATACCATATGTTAAACCAAAGAGACTTTCTATTTAAAGCATGGGGAGAACGATCAGACCAAGTGGTGAAGAGGCTGGTGGTCGAAATATGCGTTGGGGTATGAGCTTCCAACCCATGCAGCGCCTTCACCCACACTTCTTGGGCATACACACAGTCAAGAAAAAAATGATCCATTGTCTCCACCGCTGCGCAGCAGAGCGTGCATCTATGTGGGCCAGCTATTCCTCTTTTTTCCAGATTTTCACCTGTTAAAATGTGTTTGTGAATGAATATCCATGAAAAACATTTACCTTAGGGAGGCCGGCAGGGTCCAAAATCTATTTCCATAGCATCAGATTGTGTAGAGGAGTGCTGCGTATGCTTGGGCAGCCGAGAAGACTCCTTTTTTTCCCCATCCCAATTTGTCTTTTTATCTGCGATGTATTGGTGCCAGCCCAGACAAACTCGTGAGGAGGAGGGGTACTTGATGCCGCAGCTATTTTGGAGGATGTGGAATACTCCAGTCCAGCCAATTACCTTCATCATCCCAGCAGGATATGTCCTCCAGCTTACTGATGCCAAGATTTTTTAGCCAGTCGCGCAACTTTGCATATTCTTGAGCATATTTTAGAGGTTGAAGCCCCATAATTTTGTCATCCCAAAGATTGATGATTTTCCCATTTCCCGGAATTCTGTAGAGCTTCTTCTTGAAAAAATCCCAACTATGAGTGCAGAGTTTCCATAGAGTGGTTCCCTTGCTTACTGCACCTTTTTCCATCATTGTGCAATGAGAGTCCATGCATATATTTTTTGATGAAAACTTGACTGACAGAGTGTCGGTGATTCGAAAAAAAATTCCATAACATCTTACCACCCAAAGCCAAGTTGGCCAGACCAGGGTCTCTTACTTGCAGGCCTCCTTCTAAAAGAGGTTTTTTTACAATGTCCCAATTTACCAGGTGAAATTTCTTTTGGTTTCCCTTACCTCCTTGCCACAAAAAAATTCTTAACATCTTGGAAAGCTGATCGATAATTGATTTAGGTGCCAATAAGAAGGTTTCTTGATATAATGGGAGGGAGGAAAGAACATAATTAACCAATATGAGTTTCCCAGCTGTGGTGAGCCACTGTCCACCCCATAATTTCATTTTTTCCTTGATTTTTCTAAGTATCTCACCCCAATGGAGGGCCTTGTTGATGCTCAGGGTCAGTGGCAGACTAAGGTAATTGATTTTATCCCAACTTGCATAGCCCACATATCCAAGAACTTGAGCTATTTGGTTGATGGCTTGATGATCAATATCCCAGCCATACACTGCACTTTTTCTCCTATTGACCAAAGCTCTAGAGACTCTGCAGAAGCTTTGAATAGTTTTCTTAAAAGCCCTTGCAATTTTCAATGAGGCTCCACCCAGAAGAATTGAATCATCAGCAAATAAGGCATGGTTTATTGGATCAGTGCCTCTCACCGCCCTAATTCCAGGGAGAGTCCCATTAATATTTTATGCATTTAGCTTCCTGCTAAGGGAATCTGCCATCAACATATACAAGAAGGGGGAAAGCGGACAGCCTTGTCTAATGCCCCTCGTGGCTTTGAAGTAACCGGTTGGCCTGCTGTTGACCAAGGGAGAAATCCATGGCTCTCCAATACAAGATTTAATTAGCCTATTAAAATCAGAGCTAAAACCGAGAGTAGTAAGGACTTGGAGGAGGAAAGAATGTCTTACCCGATTGAATTTGTTTTCCATATCTAGCTTGATGATCATTCCTTTCTCATGACGATGAAGGCTTGAGTGAATGGTTTCCTGCACCAGAGCCACATTTTCTAGAATGTGCCTTCCTTTGACAAACCCACTTTGGCTACTAGATATGATTTTTCCCAGGAGAGGCTTGATTCTTTTCACTAGAAGCTTAGAAAGGATCTTATAGGATGCATTGCAAAGTGAGATTGACCTGAAGTGATCAAACAAAGCAGGGCTCACCTCTTTCGGGATAAGTGCAAGGAAAGTGGAATTTGTACTTCCACCAATTTTGGCTTTCTGCTAAACACCCTTTATCATCCGAATTAGATCAGTCTTTATAATATTCCAGTATATTCTGTAGAAGTGTATAGTTAAACCATCGAGACCAGGAGATTTTTCTGGTTCTATCGTCCATATGACATTGCTTATTTCCTCTTCCGAGAAGGGCATAAGAAGGTTGGAGTTGTCCTCCTTCTTTATCAGACTTGGAATGTGAGAAAGGTATTCAACACTTTCCTCTTCAACGTCTGATCCATTTTCCGTGTATAATTGTTGAAAGTGTGAGGTAGAAACCTCATGAATCTCTGTTATACCTTTATGCACAATCCCTTCTAAGGTGGTTATTTCTGCTATGTGATTTCTCAAGAGTCGAGTTCTGATTTGCTTGTGAAAGAATGCAGAGTTTCTATCTCCCTATTTTAGCCAGAGATTGCATGATTTTAGTCTCAAAGTCTCCTTCTCCAATTTGAAGGCATGAATAGTGCTTGTTTGGGAAGATTTCTCACGCTGCAAATCAGAGAAGATGATTTCCTGTTGTTCCATTTCCATTTTCATATCTAATAGGCTCTCGGAGGCCTTCTTTCTAAGGCTAGTGGGAAAGCATGTGGGTTTTTTTAACCAATCTTTCGAGGTTGTTTTGGTGGCATTGAGATTTTGCTCCCAAACATAACTAGTAGACCCAATGACTGGCTTAGACCAAGATTTTATGATTGTCTCCAAAAAACCTTCTCTTTCTATCCAAAAATAACAGTATACATTTTGAAGATATCATTCACACACATTTAAAGAAATCAAGTAGTTGTATTATTTTAGGAATTGACATTATAAAAAAAAATAACTTTATATAGTACGCCATTGTTTCCGAGATCAACATAATTGCAAATTATCAAGTGGAATTATTTTAACATTAACACAATGCAAATTAACAATTAATTCAAAATACATATTATAATGTTTTGAAAAAAGAGTCTTAGTTATAAGGTAATTAAATCCTCTTCTTTATAAAATCCCATCTTAAAAAAGTATAAATGATGAAATAACACATGTACCATATCAATCTCGGTTCTCATGATCACCCTCATTATCTTCCAGTTTTCTTTGCATGATAACACTATTGTTCTCAAAAATATGTTTTTATCTATGTTCATGTCTCAATACGTACCACCAATCCCTATCGAACACATCTAGGTAAAAAAACACCTAGTTGCAGTGTTTGGGGAAAACATAGGGCCCCTTAGCTTCATCTCACATATTTCTAGAGTTGATACATATCATCCTACTATCATGATCTTCCTTTAAATTATTCCGATCAAATGTGTCCCATCACTTTCACCTAAAAATAACACATTGGAAAGAAGAGAAATCCACTTCAATTATCTCTTGTATCTTTCCGACGTAACCTAACATCCATTGTACTAGGTTTTGATCACGGTGGCTAGATTGACTAGATTGATCAAAATCGACTTCCACTCCACAGTATTGTGTCATGTGTCCATCATCGACATTTTCTGTGTGAAAATGGTGTCCATATGCCCACATAGATGGGAACAAATGCACCTATAAAAAAGTTAAAAAATCATAGTTTCACGTGTCTTATAATAATCCAACTGTTAAAATATGAAATATATATGTAATTACATTTCAAAGGTACATTATTAAGTTTAAAATGTACATAACTATATTATTACCGAGTGGGTGCACCCAATCCCTATGTTTAGCACATCCTTTTCAGCACACGGGTAACGACCGGTTGCACCGTATTTCTCTCTGACTTGGTTAGCAACCCAACTGTTAGGGCATATTTTTGGCATATTTCTTTTAAATTATGGGGATAAGGCACATTTATACCATTCAAACGTATGAATTAGTTCTTGTCACTATCCCATTTCATCCTCTTTTGTTCATACAATGCGACCCACAGTTGTGTCGCTTCGGAATTGTAAAGAACAAATTTATTGATTGCTTCAATTTCTGCATTCGCCGATGAAATCAAACCGACATATAGTACATATGAGATCAAAATATACAGTATATCGAAGTTCAACATGAATATTTACTTTGTATAAATTTGAAAAATTATAAGTCGCTTACTCTTTATCAAGCGCCTTTTTCCATTCGTTTGGAGTAGCTCCCCTTCTCTTTTGTATTCATCCCTTTCATCATCCCAAATCATCACACCTGGTCTGTTGTCGATCTACTTGATGTACTCACTCGCATAATAGAAAGAATCATATGATATGTGCCCCTCTTCCATATACCCCTCAGGTTTTTCCCTTAGTCGAACAAAACCTTTCAATATCTTCATGTACCTCTCTAAGAAGAACATCCAACGACAAGAAACCACCCCAAATAATTCAATATCATCTACTAGGTGGATTAGAAGATGAACCTACAAGTCCATGAAACTCGTCGGCAGTGCCTTCTCAAACATACAAACAATCTCAATTATCTCTTGATGCTATCGTGGAATGCTAGCCACATGAATCTCCTTTGACATGATCCAAGGTAAAAATGAAAATAATTTAGATATGGCTTGTCTTATGTCTTGGGGGAATTCATGTTTCACACACCTATGGAAAAAATAAGGATAATGATAGTGCAAAGTTATAAACACATGCAATAATATACAAAATTAGTTATATTTTTTGATCGCTGCATGGGATAAAATTTATTAATATAAAAATAATAAAATCATGGTTTTGACATTATATGCACTCTTAGAAGATTCAAATGGTCATGTGATTTCAACCCCAGAAAATGGTCATCCACGGTCAAGCAGCGTCGTAGTGAAGACCCGTATATCATGTACTTTCTAATCATCTTGGCCAATGTTTCTTTTTAGTTTTTGAAGTAATAAGATCTTTCCTGATGTTGTAACATGTCAGCCCCTCATTCAAATTTTGGTCTTCAACTCCCTCTGGAACCTCTCAAATTCCCTACCCTAGCTTAAGAAATTCATCCTTGCCTACTGTTGCATTTCCCGCCTCCTAAAGCGCATTAGAAAGCATCACGGGCTCATATCCGAAGTAATGAAAAGCCCAGCCCCTTTGCTGTGAGCCCAAAACACTTCCCCACATGCGACCTTAGCCTAAAACTGAGTGCCTACTCTTAGGGTGCCAATCGCACCATCACAATCGCTGAATCCTTATGAGGTCTCCCGATTGGTAGTTGCAAAAGCCTCTGATGTGATCGATCCGATCGCCTTCCTCTCTGATCGCATCGCACATTATTCATTGTGGCTGCGGTTATCCTTTACCTCCGATCCCCGACTGCGATTGGTCACTAGGCCCCACCGCTCAACTCTTCTGCCCACTTGCAAAGTACAGGGTTTTCCCCTTTGTTAGTTTTAATTTTGTTATATTATCATTTTCAAAGGTTCTCCATGTTGCTGCTGTCCCAATCGCATCGGAGATTTTACGATTGTGTCACTCTGCCCTCCTCCCATCTCTGCCTTGCGATTGTGATTTCCTAACTGGGTCCCACTCCGTAGCATCCACATCACCATTCCACGCGTTCTTTTCATGTGATCACAGATTTGCCTATATGTTTTGTTTTAAGGTCATAAGCCCACGTATTATGTTCGGAAATCATCACAGTCCGCCAGATTTAAACATAGTCACCTTCCACCGCCACGCTGTATTTCTTAGCGCCGTTCTATATCACTCGGCCTTCTCATCATGCTGCTCTGTCTCGTCATCATCCCCACGGTGTTCGCCCTCACGTGTCTGGTTTTCTTTGACTAGTTTGCGGATTTTTGCAGGGATACAGCAACCGAAAATCGCCATAATCTTCAGCCTCCATTTCAGAAGTCAAGAACGCATTAAAGGGACAGCTCATAGGCGAATTTATGAAGGGCACTCCGGGAGCTGTTGTGATATGACTTTGATAAATAAAGCATGGGCTGAAATCTATCAAATCCTCAAGAATTACTCAAGGGGGCAGATTTTTGCAGATGGAAACATTAATGGAGAAAATTGATAATATTAGCGAAAGATAGGAAACTGAAGAGATATAATTGAATATTTTAAGGCCCTGGTCTAACCTTTGAAGGCGCAGTACCAGACTAAAGACCCTACAGATCACTCCCGATACTTGTGCACAAGAAACAGTACTCTCCAGGAGTTATTTCGGCAAGATTTCCTCTCAGAAAAGGACAGAATATTTAAATGATTTCATCTGAATGCTAGGTCCCGGAGAAAACTTTCACCCACAACATTTACTTCATAAAGCTGGCAGAAAAGTACATACAGTACAACACGCTTGTTCGACAGTATGGGCGGGCACCTTTCCGCCATTTTGTTCAAATTGGGCAAATTGAATGTTTCACCTACCTCCTCTACGAGGACTTTCTGTTTCTTCTATAATAACCGATAAGAAAGACATTTGAAGGGTTCCAGACTTGCATCAGAAAATGGTGCAGTGAAAGGTCACTCTTGTATACATTCTGTAAAGCTGTTGTGTGAAGGCTCAGAGCCCGTAGGGTCTCAGTGAGGAGGAATTATAGCTGTCTTAGAGGATTCTGGTCTGTGATATCTCACAGTATGTAACTCTCTTATGTGCTTAATACAATATTTCATTTCATACATCTTCTTGTGTCATGTTACTGGAATGCGAGTGGCTCACTGGTTTTAAGTGAGCATTCATCCTAGCTGATGTCCATACTTGAATAAGTCAAGCGCTTTAAATATGGCTCAGGCATGATATACTGTTCCATGTTCATTTCATACATATTTCTACTATATTAGTTGCTTGAGGAGGGTGCTTTTAAAACACCATTGTCATGCATGGATTCTTAGATTGGTAAGCCCATGCACGGCTCTATTGTGTATCTGGGTATCAGCCTCATGGTGACTAATATCTTCTTGATATTTTCTTCACTGCATACACCTTCTGATATTTAATTTCTGTGGCATATTACTTGAACCGACCCTCTTTGCAGTAAATTGTCTCTTAACTGTCTGATGTTTTTATACTAGAGCTTTGCATTGTGCCTCTGCAACATTGCTTTCCCTGTGACAGTTTCTGTGAGTTCTGGTTCCGTTTAAATAATTTTCCCTATTTCACAATAGATAGCAGGAGAGCATTTGGACTGACACCCCAGATATATTATATGCACTCTTGCTATGATAAGATGTCCTAGGCACTGGTCTATGGCAACTCTAGGCTGTCTCTAGGAGTGACAAATATAGTTACAACACCTAACAACCAATGTGTCACTTTGTTTCGATGATATGTGCCTCCATAAAGAAGATGATTTTTTTTAAATATATGCATGGGATCTAATAAGTTGGTAATCTTAAGTTGCTCCCAATATGGGAGGTTATAAAAGATAGATTTCCTTTTCATCTCAATGGGCAATTTCTCAACATAGGTGTTGAAGAATTCTGGATCATCGAACATAGGTTCCCCATTTGAATTGAAAATTTGTATAAACTCCTTCTCCTTCTCTCTCTCATATGCTCTAATCCATTCAGATGGTGTCGTTATTGGAGGCCTTTGGGTTCTCTCTCATTTACCATTAAAAGTGGATGTTGCTCTTCTATAAGGGTGTTCTTCTTGGAGGAATACTCTGGAGCAGTCATACATTGGATTCTGTAGGTCGTTGGACCATTTGGCTTTCAGAGAAGGTCCACAACATTTACATCCAAAATACCTTTTTGTTACAAGACCTGCGAAATTATTGCATATAATATATATGCACAACACATTAAATAATATCATGAAGATAAGAACAATTACAATGAATTAAATAACTAATATGTGGAAGAATATTGCTACGTATATAAAAAAATAAATAAACATGTAATTTACCAGAGAAAAATCCTAAGCCTGGATAATCATGTGTCGTGTAAGCATATATGTCATACAACGTAAAACTCCTCTCTGTTGTGATGGGTCTTGATACATCGTATACATTTATCCCATCCCATAATTCCTTCAATTCATCTACCAGTGGTTGTAAGTAGTGTATAAATTATACACACAATATGTATACCAATGGATTCAATCCGATCATGTGATATGCTAAAGCAAGGTACTGAATTCTTCTACAAATTAATTGCGGAAAATAAACACGATCACACAATCACACCAAGTAAAAAAAAGAAGAAAATCAATCCACAACATAGATATTTTTCCTGGGGAAAGCTTGCTGCTCAAAACCCCTCTATCTTCTATTGTATATTCAACCAAGGAATCATGAAACAATACAATTGACTCTTCTCACAAGAGTCTCATGCACTCTACCAACTGTCTCACACTGATCTAGACAAAATCAACCAACACTTAGCCAATTTCCTGCCTCTTCTCAACCTGCCTTTCATGTGCAATTCTAAGAGAATTAAATCCCTATTATTTAGGAATTTTAGCCTTCAAAAACTGCGTAATGCTCATGGGAAATCCTATGGGTGTCTATTTGCGCACTGAAAATTTGCTAATAATACAACTGATAGTTAATATCTCTTTAACCTCTGTCTCAACTGGGTCTTCACCAGAACTGACATGCATGCAGTTATTAATAGTAAATCATCAGTCACTTGACATATCACTACATGTGAATTAAATATGATTTAATTAAATTTACCTCTCACTAGCGCAACAATCAGTGACAACCAATTAAACTGATTTTAACTCAATTAATTGAGTTAACTAACTTCTCTTGCATTAAACTAATAAACTAACTGCAAATTGGACTCTAAAACAAATAGAATCACTCTACATGCCTCACTAACCACCCTCAACTCAAATTTCATGAGATAATTGAGTCTATCACACTCAGTTAAATATTACAAGTGATTATGAGATAAGATTAAAATTTATTGTCCAATTTAATTAAGGGAAAATTAAATTAGGCACACATTTCTTATTGACTTTTCAACACTCCCTCTCAACAAGAAAGGGATTATCAGCTACCTCGATCCTGCCTCTGTGGTATTCGAATTTTATCTTGGCGAGCACCTTCGTCAGAATATCTACATCCTGATCCTCCGTGGGAATGTACTGAAGTAACATAATGCGTCTTTGAACACAATCTCTGAGATGGTGGTACCAGATGTCAATATGATTGGACCTGTCATGGAGTACTGGATTAACCATGAGTTTTATGCAACTCTAGTTATCAAAATGTATCACCATAGGATCCATCTGACGAAAAAACAAACCAACAAGTATCTTCCTCATCCAGATGGCCTCACATGCCGCCTGACCGGTTGCCATATACTCTGCCTCGGCTGAACTGAGTGCAACTGATCTCTGCTTCTTGCTGTACCAATGTAATATTCCCAATTGGGAAATGCAACAATAGAAAGAAGATTTATAGGAAAATAACGCAGTTCATCTAAGAGACAGCAGGAGGCCAATAAGGAGACCTTTCAAATGTATTTACAACAAAAAAATGGATGTACAATGTGGCCCATAAGATGCATAACTGGAAATACAAGTCAACAATAGAAGAAAGATCCTCAAAAGAGGTGCTGCAACATGTATATGGACTGGAAATGCCTTTATAGCGTTATTTTATTAGACTATAGCAGCTGAAGATTACACTTTAGAGCTAGAGCATATAAGTGCATGAAAATTCAGATCTATAATAGATCCATACACTATAGAGGCTCCTCTTTCAATCCCGCTTGGGGTTTCTAGCAAAACACCATGTACATGAAGTAGATCTGAGATCTAAGTTGCAGATCTGTATAAATATTCAGATATTCAGAAGTATTTAGAAATATGCAGATCAGATCTGAAATCAACAATGTATAGATCTCCTCCAATGGATCTCCAAAGTGAAGGGCAGATCCCCAACACTTGAAAACCAACTCTCCAAATGGTGTGCCAAAACACCCTGCAACAACACCTATAGAAATAACGCACATCTGGAAGAAAAACTGCGCTGTAGGGTATATAATATGTTTGGTTGCATGCCAAGATCAGAAAATGATTCCCAAGCACTCCAATACACTCACAATGGAGTAGAAGACTCCTCCACTGAAAAAGGGCACTGAAATGATCTAGATCTGAGTAGATCTAGCCTCCACTTGCTATAGCTTTCAAAGACAACCAAACCCTCAATAGGATCTGCATTGTAGTTGGAAGAAGAAGCTTGGCCTTGAGCCAGATAGTGGACTATGCAATACAAGACTCTCCCAAGAGCTACTCAATGGGAAGAGGTGGGATTCCCGACCATGAACGCCCAATGCTAAACAACATTTGCAATCTAGGCTTAAAAACCAAAGAGAGCTCTATGTATAAACAGACAAGATATCAAAATATCATAACCATTAACAACCTTCTCATGCTGCCTTCCCCTTCCTTTTATAAGATGAGAGCTTGCAAAACCCTAAACCAATTTCAATGAGATTGCTCTTTCCACATAAGCCATCTCCATCTAAAACTGTATTGTGCCTTATTGATGGCCACTCCTCCAAGACAACGCTATAGATTTGGTCAAGGTTGACCCAATCAAAATATCCAGCCCCTTTCACACCTAAGGGTGCTTGCTTACATAGCCAAGATTTAGCCTTTTTCATATTTGGCATTGATATATTCATAGTTTACGAGTATCATGGACCTCCTTCGCACTTTTACTCTTTAAACAAAGAAAGAAAATAAAAATGAATATTCCAATTAGCTTAGGAATAATTTGGAATATTACAACCAAGAAACTATTTTTGATCCTATGCTGAAGATCCCTCCTGATGTGCTCTTCCTGTCTGATGGACTGCCTGCCCAATATGCATTGGTGAAGCCTTGAAGCTTCACTCCCTTTGTCCGTTTGTACCATAATCCATACTCTGTAGTGCCCCTGAGATATCTCAAGACATGCTTCCCCGCCTTCCAAAAGAGCTTGGTCAGATTAACCATAGCTTGAATAAGCTAGTTAACTATGTAGAATATTTTTGGTCGTGTGTTCATTGAGTACATGAGTGAACCCACAAGCTGCCTGTAAAAAATAACGTCCACTACCTCACCTGAAGTAGCATCCTCCTTCCTCTAGTTTCTTGCAAGAGGAGTCTCCATGGGTTTACAACTTTCCATGTGGAACTTCCTCAAAATATATTTGGCATACTTGCCTTGAGAAACAAATAGCTCCCCATCTCACTGCCATATCTCCAAACCAAGGAAATAGTGAAGGAGTCCCATATCCTTCATCTCAAACTCTCTTGCAAGATCCTCTTTGCAAGAAGTTATGAGTTGCTCATCACTTGTCAGAATAAGATCATCTACATAAAGTACAATAATCATAAGCTTACCATCAACCACAATCTGGTACAGGTGAAATAGCTGTCAATCCTGGTGTACCAAGCACGAGGTGCTTGCTTCAACCCATACAGTTCTCTCTTCAGTCTGCACACATGCAACTCTCTGTAAAAGGTCTCAAAACCTTCTGGCTGCTCAATGTACACATCTTCCTCAATAAATCCATTGAGAAATGCAGTCTTCACATCCATCTGATGCATCTACCACCAAATCTGTGCTGAGAGTGCAAGGATAGATCTAGTCAATGAGTACCTTGCATCTAGTGAAAAATTCTCCTCATAGTCAATCCCCTCAGCCTGTGAGAATCCCTGGGCTAGAAATATAGCCTTTTACTTCTCCACACTCTTATTTGCTGCCTACTTTTCCTTATAGATCCATCTAGATCCAAACATTGACTTCTTGACTAGTCTTGGGACAACTTCCCATGCACTGTTCCTGACGATGGAGTCATACTCCTCAACCATGGCGTCAACCAAAGTTGGTTTCTTCACTACTTCCTGAAAAGAGGATGGTTCTGTCACAATACACTTTCTCATAAGAGCCATGTATCTAGTATACCTGTCTGGTGACCGTCTCTGTCTGAGCAGTGATATAGGTGCTCCTACATGTTCTGCCGCATCAAGTCTCAATCTGTCAGCTTTTGTGGTGCGCCAAATACCATGTCTGGTGGATGGCTCCGCATGAGTGGTTTCTACCACTCCATGATCCTCCTCATGTGGCTGCACCAAATCTTGAGGTTTATCCTTTGGAACCAAGAGTTTCTAATCTACATGCAAATCAAGCTCCCTCTCAAGGGACAATCGCATGGATTTCTCCTCATCAAATTTTACATCCCGTCTGAGAACTTTCATCGTGTTGTTCTAAAAATACACTTGATAGTTGTGGGGAGCATTAGTGTACCCCAAAAATATCCCAATCTTTGTTGTTGGTTCTAGCTTCTTTCTGGAATCTTTGGTCACATGGAAATAGATAGATGAGCCAAAAAATTTAAAATATGAAACATCAGGTTTCTTATCAGAAAAAGCCTCCTCTGGTGTACTCATGGCAAGTATCTTATGAGGACTACGGTTATGCACAAATACCACTTGTTTCATGCCTCTGCCCACATATGCAACATTAAGCCCTGATCATGTAACATAGCTCGTGCCACACCCACAATTGTTCTATTCCTTCTTTCTGCAACCCCATTCTATTGTGGGTTATGAGGCGCAATCAAATATCTCCGAATTCCTTCTTTGGAATAGAAGTTCTTGAATTAATTAGAGATGTAATCACCACCATTGTCTCTCCTTAGAGTCTTCACATGCTTCCCTATATCTTTCTCAGCCAGTGCTTTGAACTCACAAAATTTTGAGAACGTCTGATCTTTCTTCTGCATGAAGTAGATCCAACACTTTCTAGAAAAATCATCAACAAAAATCACATAATACTTGTGATTTGATGTAGAAGCTGTAGAGAATGGTCCACACACATATGAGTGAACTCTCTCAAGGATTTTCACTGCTCGATTCTCCTTCTCGTGAAAAGTGGCCTTTGTATACTTCCCCATGGTACATCCCTTGCATGTGTCTATCTACGCAAGAGTACCCTTTGTAAGCCCAGTAGAAATTCGCTGCATGACCTTCAAAGCATCGTGGTTTAGATGGCCCAATCTACCATGCCATAAATCACCCTCATCCCGGCTCACCACTCTTTCTGCATTACCCATCAATGTTGCACAACCATCTACATCAAGTTTTTAGAGGTTCTTCACACGAAACCCAATATTCTTAACTTGTCCTGTGGCTTTGTGATGAAGGAATGCTTTCCCTTCACTGAAAACCACATCATATCCTCTATCCTCCAACATAGCAACTAAAACTAAATTATCTTTCAAGATGGTACATGCATGACATATTTTAATAAGAAAGGTTTACCTGACTATCTATGGAAAGTAACTGTACCAATTCCTGTAGCGCTATACCTCCTGTCATCACCCATCTCGATGTGCATCTGAAGATCCTTCTCCTCCAAGCTACTAAAGGGTTCTTTGTCTCCCCTCATGTGGAAAGATGCACCACTATCCAAGTACCACACTGATCCCATCACACTAGACACCATGCATGTGATGAGTGAGAAGTCCAACTTGAACTGTGAAGCCAAAGCATCACCTGCTGCAGATCCTAAAGCCTTCTTCTTGTTGTTCTTCTTTTGTGGACAATTGGTGGCATAATGTCCATGCTCATGACAATGAAAACATTTCACTCTGGAAATGTCACGCTTCTTGCCTTCTTTGCTGATCTAATATTTGGAATAGGATTTCTTTCCCTTCCCTTTATTTTCCTTACCAGCCAAAGCGCAATTTTCCTCATCATCTGTCTTGGATGAGGATCCATCCCTGGTATTCCGCCTGAATTCTTCTTGTACCAAATCCGACCAAATTCACTCCCAATCTAGTAGCTTCTCCCTCCCATTGACAGAGTCCTGATACCTATTCCAGCTCTTGGGAAGGCCTAGAAGTGCTAGGTTCACCAAGTCATCATCCGCTACAGTAATCCTGGCACTTCCAAGCTCATCTCGACATTAGATGAAATTGGTTAAGTATTTAATGAACTGCATCCACTCTGTCTTTCCATGCAATATAATTAGAACTTCCCTTGAGTGCATATTCCAATCTTAATCCATTGAAATCCATCTTGATGCGTCTATCACAACAAATAATATTTTTGCAAATTCGAATGTTTTTCAACAAAAACTAAATTTCTTCTCCACTATAGTGATTTCTTGCACTCTGATACCATGTAGAAATTATACAAACAAGATGTATTCCAATGGATTCAATCCGATCATGCGATATGCTAAATCAAGATACTGAATCCTTCTATAAATTAATTGTGGAAAATAAACACGATCGCACAATCACACCAAGTAAAAGAAAGAAGAAAATCAATCCACAACACAGATATTTTTCCTGGGGAAAAATTGCTGCTCAAAACCCCTCTATATTCTATTGTATATTCAACCAAGGAATCATGAAATAATACAATTCACTCTTCTCACAAGAGTCTGCTACACTTTACCAACTGTCTCACACTGATCCAGAAAAAATCAACCAACACTTAGCTGATTTCCTGCCTCTTCTCAGCGTGCCTTTCTTGTGCAATTCTAAGAGAATTAAATCCCTATTATTTAGGCATTTTAGCCTTCCAAAACTGCACAATGCTCATGGGCAATCCTATGGGTGTCTAATTTCGCACCGACAATTTTCTAATAATACAACTGATAGGTAACATCCCTTTAACCTCTGTCTCAATAGGGTTTTCATTAGAATTGACATTCATGCAGCTATTAATAGTAAATAATCAGTCACTTGATAGATCACTGCATGTGAATTAAATCCGATTTAATTCACTTGACCTCTCACTAGTGCAACAATCAGTTACAACTAGTTAAACTGATTCTAACTCAATTAATTGAGTTAATTGATTTATCATGCATTAAACTAATACACTAACTACAACTTGGACTCTAAAACAAATAGAATCACTCTACATTCCTCACCAACCACCCTCAACATGAATTTCATGACCTAACTGAGTCTATCACACTTAGTTAACTATTAAAAGTGATTATGAGATAAGATTACAATTTTTTGTCCAATTTAATTAAGGGAAAATTAAATTATACACAAATTTCTTGTTGAGTTTTAAACAAGTAGGCATGAATATTATTCACTTGTCTTCTACCAGGGAATATGAGAGACAAGATAATATGTTCATTCTTCATAGAAAACCATGGGGGGATATTTTAATTGATCATTACTACGGGCCAAACATAATAATTGGTGTTTTGGAGGGAATATGGGTTGACGCCATCCATGGCTATGCTGAGTCGTAGACTTCGTACTTCATCCTTCAATTTTTCGGGCCATGTATCCTCTATATTATTGATGGCTATTGAATCTATTAGGATTCGCGTAACTCCCAACTCACTTCTGTGTGAGGCATGCCATTCGTGCAACATAGCTAATTCTTTGCAACGAAAGAGCCTTTGAATCCTTGGGATTATAGGCATTTTCCTCAATATCTTAAAAGGAGGACCACACAATTTACTCTTCTTTTTTTATTTATCATACCTATCATGACAACATTTCAGACATATCTCTTTGTCTGCGTATTCTCCTCTATATAGAATACAATCATTTGGACATGCATGATATGATATGTACTCAACACCCAACGTTTTCAACAATTTCTTTGCCTCTTCGCAACTACCAGGCAAGACGTTATCACTCAGAAGAAACTTATCTTTGAATAACCTATATTTGGTGATCATGGAAAACATTAAATGTACATTAATGCCTATATAATTATTAACGTTCATAAAATTGACCATTTGTAATGTTCATTGTGTGACTATATTTCTCAAAATATAAGGGAGGACTTGATGGTCGATTCCCTCAAAATTTCTGAGAAACATGCATTCGACAAGCCAAAATTTTCTTTGAAGTTGTACAGTAACATCGTTTTCCCCAACAGGGTAGACTTTGAATGACCGCCACGTCCAAAGAGAAGGGTGGTGGAAGCAAATTTAAGGCTTTCTAAAAAGGTATCATCGATATGAGCATCATCCCTTAGCTAATCATCGTTCTGGAATGCATCTAACAACATTTTCTCCATGGCAGTCGTATCCATTAAGTAATCATCCATACCAACCTCTATTTGATTGCCTCCATTGCCCGCTTGTGAAGAACTACTATTGTTTAAGTCATTTCTAATTGGTGAATTTGGATGTAGTGGGAATTGAATAGGTGATTGATTCAACCATTCTTGGTATCATTCCTCTTCGAGTTTTTCTCTTAATTCAGCCTTCTCTCGATTTGAAATTGTCACGGGGTGTAACAGAATATGGTAGGTAGGTCGCTCATCATCACTAGAATCCTAATAATTTCAAAAAATATATTTGAACATGATTAGTACAAAATATATGATATCAATTAGTAAGCACATCAAGAATGCATGATTAATTGGTTTGAATTTGAAATAATTACATTAATATACCAAAAAATTATTATTACCATCATTTTCCCATGATTGTGGCTAGAAGATGCAATGCTACAATTGGCAGGGTGAAGCGGTTGTCCATTTTCATCTACCAAATGCGCCTTGTGGTACGCTACTCTTGATAAGAGCTTCCGACGTTTTGGAGTTGTTTGAATATTTTGTGCATCTGAACTTGATTCTGAATCTGCATGAACCTGAAAATTTGTATACATTAATTTTATTCAGTTGATTGACATGGATAAAAAAATAAATTCAATTAGATAATGAAAATATAAATAAAATATGAAGTAAATATTACGTCTCGAGATGGATAGGGAGAAATCTGCGATGGACTTTGAGAAATATTATGGAACAAGATGGATTTTGAAGAATTGTCCATTCAATATAATTATAATATTTTCTCCCTGCATTTGAGCAAAATCAACAATAAATTTTGGTGTACATACCTAAAAGTAATTTCGGTGCCTTAAAAATGGACTTATTGTTATGGGTGCTAATGTACAGTTAACCACACCGGTGCGTTTTAGTTACTGTGTACCGGTGTTGTGTTGTTAATTGACACACCGGTGTGGTTAGATAACAAACACACTGAATAACTGCAAATAAAAAAAAATCACAACTTTATTTTTTTAAAGTGAAAAAAAAGCAGCAAATTGAAAAATGGACGGCAAATTATTTTCAAAAATCTAATTTCATAAAAAATTCTTTAAATAGTAAAAAATATTCATTATTTCATTATTTTTGCGAAAATTTTCAGGGAGATATTTGCACGAGAGACATACCTGGAGCAAGAGAGCATGATAGTACTGTGGAGCAACGAAATACTTTCGAACATAACTATTCAGAGAATCAGAATTTCAAACATCTGGTGATTCAAACCCTGTAGTATAGAATTTCATTTTATATTTATATGGTATGTATAGCTATATATATATGCATATGACATCCAACCTGTGGGACGAATTGTAGAGTTAGATCCCAATCCATGTTGGCCCTTGCATGAATTTTTAAAAAACATATTTTTTTAAATTGGTGTGCTCTGTGTAAAATAGCGCACCGACGCGCTATTTTATTACAACACACCGTGCATGTACTGTTTGATAAACAATTTAGAAACATATATTTTTTAATCCGTGCACCATGTGTAAAATAGCGCACCGATGCGATATTTTGTTATAGTGTACTGCGCACATACTATTTGATAAAAACTGTTTAAAAAAAGATTTTTTTGAATCCCTGCGCCCTGTGTAAAATAGCGCACCAGTGCATCATTTCATTATAGTGCACCACGCACATACTGTTTGATAAAATTTTTATTTTATTTTATGTCTGTGTTAATCAGTGCACCGGTTAAGATATAATGTGTAGAGTTTCCTTGTTGACAGAGAGAATTGTATGGTGGTCCCCTGTTTTCTCGGTGCGTTTATAAGAACATGTCGCACCGCCTCTTCTACGACATCTTATGCTAAAAAAAATAACACTAGTGGATTTTTATTAATTTTCCCGTGTTAATCGGTGCACTGGTTAACATCTAATGCACTGGGTCTCCTTGTTTACAGAGAGCACCATACGGTGTTTCTACTGTTTTGGCAGTGCGTTTATAAGAACATGTTGCACTGACGTCGGTGCATACTACTTGAAAGGTGCACCGTTTTCTTGATTTTTTTATTTATTTTTACCTGAAAAGTTTGTGATTTATTTATAAAATGTATTAATGAATGGTATGGTACAAGTTTAATATTGATAAAGAAATGGATGACAAGAGATCAAGTAACAGAAATACTGATAGCACATCAAGAAAAACAAAAAAGGTAAGTTCTTTGTAAATTCTTTACAAAAAATATTATTTTTGAACTATATGTAAGTTTAAATAATATGTATTGTTTACTGTGCATCATGTAGAACCACAAAATGATGAATCTTGATAATATCATTTCTAATCTAAGACCAGAAGAGCTTAAAATATTGATGGAAAAACTACAGAATGATGAATCAGGTGAATGAAAAAATACTATCGATCCAATATGAGATTCTTTTTTTAATTTTCATTAATAATATACTTAAAAATATTAGATAACATGTTTCAAAAAATGTATTAATTCACATATGTTTAATGTTCTATAGGGACCAACAACGAAGAAAATGAATGTTGTTCTAAGAAAAGAAAAGAAAATAGAACATGCAAATGAAAATGAATTGCTCCTTAGCTCATCTGGAGTGGTGCTGGAGGTTAACGAAAGGGGGAATTTTTTTTACAAAAATTTGAGGAATCTAGTGGAATGAATGTATATATGTTCTTTCCACTTACAATACAAAAATCAATCCAATGATTACAAGAACCAAATTTTCTATAAATTGCAGGATGAGTTTCCAAAGAATTGGTCAATGAGACATGTCAGACTTTTAATACCAAAAACGTACAAAAAAAAGAAGAAGGAATGAAAAGGTAATATTCCTTTAAATGCTTTTTTAGAATTATATGTATATATTACTAGAAAGCAATCATTTATAAATATCACTTTTGTAATATTTACTTTTCATATATCAATATAAAAAATAAATAGTCTATTGTCATGTTACATTTTTAGAAAGATTATGAAAATCTCAAAGGATGAACGAGTTGATATCAGAAATATGCCAATAGGAATTTCCAAAAAGGTGCACAAGGAGATGGTCAAAGAAATGGGCAAATTGCATCGCACGAGGAGCCATCTCAATAACAAATTACTTCAAATGTAATATGTAATCATTGAATTTTTCGATTAGGTACAATAAATAAACAATTTAGCATTAAATATTAATTTTCAAGTATTTTCTTGTAGAAAAGAAAAGAAAATGGAACCCATTCAGCACATAAAATAGGATGACAAGGAAGAAAAGGGTTGATATGTAAGTTTGTGAGTAATTGTTACTTCCTTATAACAACTTAAATAGATTTCATTTTTGTATATTTTAAGTTGTTTTACAACAATCATCATTGAATGTCTTCAAACAGGTGCTAACATACAAAGACGAAAAATTAGACGAATTTATTGACATTGGGTTAAATATGGGTTGTCAGTTGTTATGCAGGTAAATCCTCTCTACGGACAAAGACGATCCCTCTAGCCCTAGAGTGGGTCTAGTAACAAAGAGACAAGCTAGAGTGTAGTTTCCTAATTATTGAATGAAAAGAGGACACGGTAGATCGACCTACCTGGAGTCCAACGCTATCGTCGTGACTGTAGTGGTGGTGACCTCTCGATTCTGCCTTGGAAAGTCACGATCCTTCTACAACGATGCTCGAATACCTGCACACAAATCAACAAACAAGAGCAGCATACGAAAAAATGATTTCATTCATAATTACTAACCAGTCAAAGAGGGTTAAGCATATTTCATTAAAAAACGATATAACACAAGATGGGAACCAGGCAATAGTCATGTGTATGTATTGATAGAAGGAAGAGTTACAACTGGAGCTTTGACGTCGGAGCCTCCTCTAGCGGGGTTCAGCCGAAGCGCGTCTTGGATGATCTTTAGGGAATTCAGATGGGATGAGGGCATAGGATTAAACTCTCTCAACGAAATTCCTTCTTGCTCTATCTCTTTAGAAATTCAGCTCTCTGTTCAACTATTCAACTATAATGTGTTCAACTAGTTTGTGCAAAGAGGGATAGCTTCTTTTTATAGAGGAAAAGGATGAGGTTATGATCCCTACAATGGTGGAAGGAAGGCCTCATCCTTTGGGAGGTTTCCCCTAAAGGTGGAAACAAGAGGCCAAAGGAGGGAGTTCGTGGTTATTCAGTCAAACCACTCCAGATGACTCATCCACGAAGTTGTTAAAGTAGAATCTTCGCCTCCATATTTAAAAACATTCCATAAATAGCTTGGCGTGGGTGGCTAACTGGAATAGAGCGCCAACTGGCGCGGAGCCCAGTGTTAATATTCCTCATTGGCGTGAGGGAAAAACGGGCTACTAGCGCCAAGGCACAAACATGTGTTTGTGAGGGTCTGCTAAGGGAATTTTCAACAGAAGGAATGTTTCCCTCATGTAAAGGGATGAAATGATGGTCTTTGTAATTCATGACACTTCTTATTGATCATAGAAATGACCCTCCAATGTGCAAGATGGGGATTTCAAGGACAATGACAAAATGCTGTGTAACAGATGCCCCCTAAAGCATGAGGTTCGAGGGAGAGGGAGGGGAAAAATGATTTACGAGAACTCGTTTGAACCAAACACCACTGTCAAAATACCTGCAATTACATATGCAACTGATAGCTATGATACATGAATGTGTGGTATGGGCATAGGCATCCATAATAGAGTACATAAAAACTGAGATCCAAGGTATGGACGCAGCCATTCAGCAATAAGGATCAATAAATAGACTTAGGTATGGTCACAACCATCCAATCAAAAGAGTCATGCAATAAGTCATGATACAATAAAATATCCCGCAACCTGGATCTTATCAGACAAAACCCAGGGTCTTACGCTCCATCTCGACCCGAACAAGTACAAATTCAAGCACGTAAATATGTGAGCTGAAGTCGAACATGCAAGAAAATCACCTGATTTCTAGCCAATGACGAAAGCTGTTAACAGGTGCGAGAGAAACCACCAATAATGTCGATGGCCCTCAAGGTACAACAGGTAAAATCCACAGAATGTGAACATTGATCTGGCGTCAAACACCCGCAGAATCGTTCGATCGATGGCCAATGATGTGGACCTATCGTCGAATGCGAAGAACCTGCCATTGAGGCATGCAGGCTCCAAGGTACCGGAAGGGAGTCTCTAGATCATCTTCCTGGATAATGAGTTGAATTCGACAGGAAGTGACTTGGTCGAAGGAGGGCCATAATGTCTCCCACATCATCGACACGAGACTGAGTAACATGATGATAGTGAATCAGGACCAACAGAGAATCAGAGGAAGGTTGAAAACTGCAGAGGCAAACTTATCTTGAACATATTAATGACACGACACTGGATTTGGCAGTATTTTACATCAAGGGATTTGAGATCATGATGACGTGGCAAAGAGAAAATGAGAGGTCAAAAGAGATTACCCAAACCCATGGAGGCAAAAAATGACGAAATGAGATGTCCCCAACCTGACACGAATGTAGATGAGTGCCATGTTCAAGAGCAACATACTTCCAACATAACTAAACACTGGTTCCATTTTCCCCCACCATTTCTGGCAAGTACCCCAATTATTTTTTAAAATAAGCTTGAAGGAGATATCATATGCTTGCAATATAAGTTTGTCCTTCGAACAAATCCAGCCTAGTACATTTTACGAGCACTAGGAAGGAGGAACTCGGGTAACGTCATGGTGGCGATTTCCAATGTCGTCAGGTTTTAACGAGTCTGACAAAGGGAGACTCGAAATATTTTCATGTTTAGAGAGTTTGAAAAGAAGTGGAAAAGAAATATCCAGCATGGCCCTTTTCATAAATAGTCTCTTAGATCCGAAAAGGTAGTAAACAATATCTGAAATAACCTCTTAGTCGTGATAGGCTAAGGTATTCCTTTTTCGTAAATAATCTATCCCAGCCCGAAAAAGGGGTAAATGTATACTGGGCAGATATCATTTCGCAACCATTTAACGAGTTCGAAACGACAAGATTCTCGACGATATTTTCAGTTTTAGAGAGTTAGAAAAGAGCTGAAAGATGACTCCAGTAGTTACTTTTTCATGGTTTTTCCGAGTCCGAAAAAGTATAAAATACATCTCGTTACTTCATCGCTATCGCATTTAAAAACCTGTCACTGCACAAGAGATGCACATAAAACCCATTTCTCGAAATAATATAATAAAATAATCGAAAAACTTGTCTTAAAACCTAATTAGGGCTGTGAAAAGTTATAAAATTCCAAAAATGGTAAAAAAAAATTACTTTTCACTTTTACCTCTTGTGGAGCAATAGTTACCCATTTTGCACTGCGATTTTGCAGCGACGATAGTAGGCGATCCGGCAAACCAATCTCGAATTTGTCAGTTCCAGGTAAGAGCCAACATCCTTCCCTTCATTTTAAGTCCTTTTTCACTACCTGCAATCCTCAATTTGATTTATTAGGAGGGAAATTGTAAATTTTAGGGCACGACGGTTGGCGCGGGTTTTGGGCACGGACTCGCGCCAACCGCCTATTTTTCTAAAATGTGGTGCATCCATTGGCGCGACTGTTTCTAAAACAGTCACGCCGACCGCGCTAGCCATTTTAACTCAAAATGCAAGCTAATGAGCCAATTTTTTTACAAATTAAAGCTTCTAAATCAGTTAATATTGTCCATGTGAACATGTTTGCAGGTGTAAAATGACAGAATGGTAATCGAATGGAAAGAACAGGAACACAGTGAAGAAGAAGAGCTTGCCATGGAAAATGAGATATCCATGGAAGATTTCAGAGACTGTGGACTAAAAAATTTCTTCATGACACACGTGCCTCAGAGCTCAACCTGAGCTACTGCAATACTTGATCAGTATATGGGATGAGGATCAGGAAAAATTCATACTTCGAGATCAGGAGCTTGAGATTGATGTTTCTGACGTTTATTTTATAACAGGACTATCACCGGGGGGGGGGGGGGGCAGCACCAGTCCTAACTGGCACCTGGCCTACCATGGAGAACATGAGCATGGTGATCGACAGGGTATGTCGAGGGGCACGAAAAGGATCATTAAGAGGGAAAGTAGATATTCAGACTGTCCTAGACTTGGCACTAAAAGTAGTGCTACACACCATCACACAAGCTGCAGGATCGCAAGCACCACATGAAGCAACAAAAACACAGCTACTTCTTGCTGTAGACTGCTTGACACCAACCATCTACAACTGGGCAGATGCAGTGACATTCAATATGAAACATCAACTGACAAAGTGCAAGAAGGCAAAACTGAAGCATTTTGGTTATGGGTCTATCCTGGTATCATTTTTCCTGGAACGACTACCAATCTTTCAGGGACACCACCAGCGCTGGAACCATGGATAGCCCGATCGGCAGCTCTGATGCCAAGGTCAGGGGGCGGTCAACAAATGTCCTGGAGACCAAAGTTCTTTGATTGGCTCCGTCAACAACTCATTGTCGTGGAGGACTGGCCCTACTTTGGCACATATTTCACTGGTGATCAGGACCTTCCACTCCCATAAGGAGAGGATTGGGATGAAGCACTCGGTAAGACTATTTCATGAGTATTATGATTTTTTTGGTTATGTATGTTCTGACATTGAATCCATATACTTGTAGATGTTGGCCCAGAGAGACCTGTAGGCATGTCTCCGATAGTGAGGCGGACCCCTCGTGATTTTGAAATTGCCCCTCATGGTGAGGGAGGTGAGGAGGAGGAGATCTTGTGCAACCCGGAGGGAATTACATGTGGAATCCCAGACTATGCGCGATTTGATGATGTTCCTCATGCATACCAGAGGCACACTGTAGGGGTGAGAAACCGAGTTCACCGCTTGCTGAGACGTCTTGTACGGGTAGTGACATGCTATCATGAGCATCACACTGATTAGACACCTAGGCTTTATTTCTGCATGTTGTTGAGAGACATGATGTCTCAAGATGTAATAGAAACACACATATTTTTGAACTTATGATGCACACTGATGTAAAAATTATATATATATATATATCTATTTTCCTACATGGATATTTTACATGTGATGATGATTCTATAGATTATGAAAATGTCTATCTAATACAGTGTTAGCCACTATATCAGTTAATGCATTCATTCGCCTAGGAATATGTTGATATGTGATATAATCAAAATGTATTTCCAGCAAACGAATACGTAAATACAATCTCAAAATGTTCGGGTTTCTAACTGAATAATGACCACTAGGCTGAAGAACGACAAGCTATGAGTATATATTTACAACCAATGCACATATGCCGAGGGTAATCGCCTCGGTTAATAGTTTAATGACTACACTATATCTAGTGACATTGTTTGTAGTTCATAGTAGACAGATACCTTGCAGATCTATCAACTCACCAACAGGTTCATAAATCACCCAGGCTGCCGATGACAAGTTCCAGGTACTACGGGAAGCTCCATATGCGAAACCGACATAAGGGGTAATAGACATTTGTACAATAAGAAAAATGACCCAACAAGCAAGAAAATGCTCGCAAAGCACACCAAGCCAAAAAATGTACAAAAAATTTAAAGAACACCTATGTACAAAAAACATGCACGAATGACTCATGCATAATATTTTTTGAGATACAACCCATTTCTGGGCTAATCCAGAGGATGACCTTCGTAATCAATGAGCTCATAGGCCCCATTCCGCAAAAAACATTTAAAAATTTAGGGCCCATGCCACATGGGTTGAAATTTTCCTGCCCCCAGCTTATCATGAGCTTGGTCATACAGGTCTCCTTCTATGAAGGAGCGAGGGGAAACCGATTGGTCAAAATGGGCTTTGACCTGCTTCTTCTGTGCCTTGATGACCAAAGCAACAAAGCGGCGAGTTTCATCTAGCATTTCTAAGTAGAGGAGATGCTCTTATTTTGGAGAAGTGTTCGATAGTAATTCAACAGCTAACTTGAGGGAAGGTATTTCACACTCAATTGAAAGGGTAGCTTCCAGATCGTAAATGAGCTGAAACAGAGTGAATCTGGTTGCATCCTTAACTGAGGTTCACTATGTCGAGACAGCCAAAAATAGCATGAGATGCCAATTGGATTTGTGGATCCCAATCGTACGTTGAAGCATGGTAACGAGAACTTTATTCACAGCTTCAACCTAGCCATTGGCCTGAGGGTAGTACGAGGTTGAGCTGTCGTGACGTAGACCCAACTTAGAAGTCAACTCTGCCACCATATAATGCCGAAAATGGAAACCATGATCAATAACAATGGCCTTAGGGACACCAAACCTAGAAACGATGTTATTGAATATGAATTGATCTGCTGTCTTACCGTCAGCGGCAAGTGTAGGCATTGTTTCGGCCCATTTGGTGAAGTAGTCAACGACTACGATAATATAAGCATGCCCCCCGGCCAAGTGAGGGTTACATGTCATAAAATCGATGCCCCAATTCGCAAAGGGACCAATGGTAATGATAGGGTGAAGAGGTACAGGCGTTGCACACATCTTGCGCTGATAGATTTGGCAATCGTGACTTACGAACCGCGACAATGCAGTCCTTGAAGATGGAGGGCCAAAAATACCCAGCACGAAGAATCTTCTGTGCAGTGGCATAACCAGACATGTGACCACCACATGCACCATTGTGACAGTCATTCAGAGCTTTCTCAGCTTCCTTTAGAGTCAAACACTGGCGGAGAATTGAATCTACTGTGACGTGGTAGAGCATATCTCCGACTATACAATAAGGTTGTGATTGATGATGGATACGTCAGCCGGAATCCTTCATTAACTCAGATCTGAAAGAAGAATTCTGGAGATATACGATGATATCATCATACCAAGGATTGAGGGTTCTAATTAGGATAAGTGTATCATCTTGAATGCATTCCTCAGCACCAGATGAAGCGGAGTCAGAGGGGAGGGAGTAGATCAAATCAGCAAAGACTAATGATTTATTTGGCTTGGAAATAGTAAATTCCAAATCAAACTCTTGGAGGATAAAAATCCTCTTCGTATACTTGCCCCCCAGCAATTTTCGAGACAATGTAGGTTTTAACCCTGTACAGAAATTATCTGCAAACGAATCTTAAAAACAAAAAATAAACAATAGCGAGAGCATAAAACATAAAACAGATATACACAGAGATTTTCCCCTGGATCCCAAATCAGGACGACCAACTTGATTTTTCATAATATTCCTTTTAGTGTTACAACACATATATATACATGCTGAAGCACACATAAACCCCAATCCATTAACCCTGGATTAGAACATAACCGTAGTTCCCTTGACCGGATCTACAAAATACTAGGGGCCGAAAACCATCATGCCCAAAAACCATGTGAAACCCATGCAAAAAACCATGGGCGGGTTTGCCCACCAGAAAATAAGGTCCAAAAAAAAGTTTTCCTGGGGCGCTGCCCCGGAACCCTACAGGGGGGCCTGTCGCCCCCCTATGACTCCCCTGCTGCGCCCTGCGTAACATACAAGATCATCTGTCTCCCCCCCTGTGAACCCCCTGTGCATGACTAGTCGTGGAAATAATATAATACATACCCAACAGACAATATATAGGTCATAGGGTTGCAGTCATAAATCACAGTCATAGTATGCAAAAGAATATAATGACGAAAACGCTGAACTGCTTGAACCGCAACCAACGCTAACTTCTCGACATGTGCATAGCGTGTCTCAGGATCAAGAAGGTTACGAGATAGGTAATATATAACATGATCATCACCATCATCATCGTCTTGTACCAGAACCATGGAAATCGTGCTGAAAGCGGTGGCTAAATAGAGGAAAAAAATCAAGATGATAGTTCAGAGGATGCAACAGAGGAGCGTTGACAAGAAACGTCTTCAGTGCATCAAAAGACTTTTGGGCGATCTCATCCCAAAAGAATGGGATGCCCTAATTCAGTAATCATGTGAATCCTTTAGCCACTTCGAAATAGTTCGGTATGAAATGGCGTAAAAAATTAGCCTTCCCCCGTAGACTCTGCAGCTGATGTAATGAGGATGGAGAGGGAAGATTAATGATAGCCTCAACCTTGATCGGATCAAGGCGAATCCCGTCTTTGGACATGATAAACCCTAAGAGTCTATTGGAATCAATGCAGAAGACACACTTGTGCAGATTAAGCCGAATGTGGTAGCGTCGACAACGAAGAAAAATCTGACGAAGATGGTCAGGATGGTCCAGACGCTTAGCTGAATGATCCAGGAGGTCATCCAGATAAGGCTAAACAATGTATTTAATATCATGGAAATCATACGACATCACGCGCTGAAATGTGGCCCCAACATTCTTTAAGCCAAAAGGGAGCTTCTTATATGTGAAACTACCCCAGGGACAGATGAAGGCAGTCTTATGTTGATCATCCAAGAGAATTTTAATCTGATTATAACCAGAAAAGCCATCCATGAGGGAAAAAATATCACTCCCGGTACAGTCATCAATGATTTGATCGATAAAGGGAGTAGGATAATTATCCTTGGGATAGGCCCGATTGATGTCATCGTAATCAACGCGAACCCGAATGGTACCCTATTTCTTATCTACAAGGACAATGTTGGAGACCCATTATGTCAAGGGAATCGGATAAATAAAACCAGCTTTGAGAAGCTTTTCAACTTCACCCTTATTGGCAGCAGATTTTCTAGGGTGCACAGGACAAAGACGCTGGCGAACAGGCTTCGATCCAGGGTAGGTAGGAATGTCATGCACCACTATACTGGTGTCAATGCTGGGCATTTCTTCATAGGACCATGCAAAGACATCATGAAACTCGCATAAAAGGCTAGTATAAATCTAAACTTCATCTGAAGAACAAGTGACCCCTATATGGATGTTCTCGACGATTCCCAATTTCTCGGAAATGTCAATAGGCATCGTTTGTGTGATATTACTCAAGTTACCTTCCGTAAAAAAATCATGTGTTAGAATAGGTGTTTGAAGAGGAGAAGGAACCTGAGATGTAAATCTCTCAAGACACGTACACATAGCCTCGAGGCCAGGCATGAACGAGGAACGATGATGACTATTGTCCCACGGAAAATCCTCGAGAGACATAGTTTGCACGATGGCGTCATTGGAAGGAAATATCTCTTTCAAGGGATTGGGCGAATCCAAATCTGTAGAAATTATATGCACTAAGAATGCATATGTCCTATATCCACCTGATCTCACACTATTTAACTTTATGCAAGATACTGAATCTATTCCACTTGTTAATCTTTTGCGGAAAATTTAATTGCACACATATGTAAAGCATAAATAAAAAAAATCGCACATAACACAGTTTTTAACCGGGAAAGCCTGAAGCTGAAAACCCCAACTATATATTATGTATCATGGAATCATATGAAAATCCTCATACAAAGCTTATCAAGCTCTCAGTACAGTACAATCGTCATACACTAATCAGGAACAATCTTGCAAATCCATGCACCGATATTTGCCCTCCTGCTAGCCTGCCTCCACTGTGCAATCCCTGCTGAAGAATAGCTCTGAATGAATTCGAATTACTCTTGCCTTGACTGTGAAATCCTCATTGGCAACTACAATGTGTGTGTGATGCAATCAATGCATCATTATAGTCACAACAGATAGTCCATCTTGCCCTTTCACCTATCTCTCCACTGGGTCTCCACTGAAACTGCCATGCACTTTAGTTAACTACTGTATTGTTCAGTTGATTAATGAGTTATTATTTGTGAATTAATTCACTCTACTCTCACTAGTGTATCATTTAGTTAGACTAGATACAACTAGCTCAACTGAGTCTAACTGAGTTAAACTGAATACAACTCCATAACTACTTCTTCCAAATGTGTCATAACTCTGCCACTTGAGTTCTAACTAAGTCCTCCATGCATTAGCTCCAGTAAACCCTTGAATTATAATTCCTCACCATCGATAAAGGCCATCCGTGCACCGAATCGAAGTGCTCCAAGAGAATAAGTTGTTTAGTGTCTCGATTATTATTAAGAGCTAATAATAATCGACATGCATCTATTTTTAGATCGTTGACCTATAAATAGACTTCGCCCAATATTCTAAAATAGAATTTAATCTATTTTTCCAACTTGATCAACCATCCACAAATAACAACATCCTGAAACTTCTCGAAATATGATCATCATGTCTAAAAATAGACTTGTGCCAAAAATAGCTTGCGGGCCCACTTAGTGAAGGCGACTCTTTTCACTAAGCTCATCATCTTGTTGAATCTCAACACTCCCTCTCAACAAGATAGGGATTATCCTTCACCCCGATCCTGCCTCTATGGTATTCGAATTTTCTCCCGGTGAGCACCTTCATCAGAATATCTGCATCCTGATCCTCCGTATGAATGCACTGAAGCAACATGATCTTCCGCTGCACACAATCTCTTATATGATGATATAGGATATCAATATGTTTAGATCTATCATGAAACATAGGATTAACCGAGAGTTTAATGCAACTATGATTATCACAATGTATCACCGTGGGATCTAAATGTGAACTGAACAAACCAACCAGGATCTTCCTCATCCAGATAGCCTCACATGCAGCTTGAATTGCTGCCATGTATTCCGCTTCCGCTGAACTAAGTGCCATGGATCTTTGTTTCTTGCTGTACCAAGAAACTGCCGTAGATTCGATACTAAAAATCCCTCCTGATGTTTTCTTTCTGTTTTTTGGGCTTCCTACCCAATCTGCATCCGTGAAGCCATGAAACTTCACCTCATCCGTCTATCTGTACCATAAACCATACTAAGATGTGCCCCTGATGCTTGCCTGCCTTCCAAAAGAGCTTGGTAAGCTTACCCATCGCTTGTGAAAGCTGGTTCACCTCATAGCATATGTCCAGTCTTGTATTGACTAAATACATGAGCGAACCCACCAACTATCGATAAACAGTGGCATCCACTACCTCTGCCAATGTAGCATCCTATTTCTTCTAATTTACTGGAAGAGGAGTGTCAATAGGCTTGCAGCCTTGCATATGAAACTTCTCCAGTATCTCCTGGGAATGCTTGCTTTGAGACACAAATAGTTCACCTTCCCACTGCCATATTTCCAATCCAAGGAAATAATGAAGGAGGCCCAAATCCTTCATCTCAAACTCCTTTGCAAGATCTTCCTTGCATGAGTGTATCCACTGCTCATCACCTGTTAGTATTAAATCATCAACATAAAGTACAATGATTAAAATCTTACCCTCCACCACAATCTGGTATAGGTTTGCATCCGCCTCACTCTTGGTGAAGCCAAGTCTAGTGAAATAGCTGTCAATCCGAGTGTACCAAGCACGAGATGCTTGTTTCAGCCCATACAACGCTCTTTTGAGCCTGCACACATGCGAATCACTGCTGAAGATCTCAAATCCTTTAGGCTGCTCAATGTACACTTATTCCTCAATGATCCCATTAAGGAACGCAGTCTTCACATCCATCTGATGAATGTGCCAACCCATTTGTGCTCAGAGAGCAAGGATGGTCCATATGGAAGAATACTGTGCGACAGGTGCAAAGGTTTCTTCACAGTCAATCCCCTCAATCTGTGAGAAGCCCTGGGCAACAAATATTTCCTTATACTTCTTGACACTCCCATCAGCAGCTTGCTTTACCTTGTAGATCCATCTTGATCCTACAACTGATTTTCCCACCGGCCTTGGAACAATCTCCCAAGCACTGTTTCTGACAATGGAGTCATACTCCTCCACCATGGCATCTACCCGTGTGGGCTCCTACACTGCTTATTCGAAAAAAGATGGCTCTGTCACAATACACTTGCTCATAAGAGCCATGTATCCAGTATATCGGTCAGGTGACTGTCTCTATCTGCGCTGTGATGTAGGAACTCCTACATTCTGTGCCGCATCAAGCTTTAGTCTCTCAGCTTCTATGTTACGCTTTCTGCCTTGTCTGATGTTTGGTTCTACATGAGTGGACTCCTCCAATCCATGAATCTCTTCCTATGGCTTATCCACATCTAGAGGCTCATCTTTGGGAACAAGAAGTTCCTCCTCTGCATGCAAGTGTAGCTCCCTCTCAAGCGAAAACCTCATGGCTTTCACCTCATTGAATTTTATATCCCATCGTACAACAACCATCCGACTGTCTGGAAACAACACACGATAGTTATGGGGTGTTTTTGTGTACCCCAAAAATATCCCAACTTCTGCAGTTGGCTCCAGCTTCTTCCTGGAATCCTTCGTCACATGAATGTAAATAGGTGAGCCAAAAATCTTCAAATGAGAAATATCAGGCTTCTTACCAGTAAAAGCTTCTTCAGGTGTACTCATGCCTAGTACTCTATGAGGACAACGGTTTTGCACATAAAGTGCAGTGTTGCATGCTTCCGCCCACAAGTGCATCAGTAGGCCCTGGTCATGTAGCATCGCTCGTGCAACACCCACGATCATTCTGTTCTTTCTCTCTACAACCCCATTCTGCTGTGGGTTATGAGGCGCTATGAGTTCTCTTCAAATTCCTTCTTTTCTACAGAAGTCTTTGAATTCACCCGAGATGTATTCACCACCATTATCGCTCCGTAGAGATTTCACTTGCTTCCCCGACTCCTTCTCCACCAATGCCTTGAACTCACATAACTTTGAGAACGTTTCACTCTTCTTCTGCATGAAGAAGATCCAGCATCTACGAGAATAGTCATCAACAAATATAACATAATACCTGTGTTTTGCTGTTGAAGCAACCGAGAAAGGTCCACACACATCTGTGTGAATTCTCTCCAAGATCACCGAAGCAAGGTTCCCCTTCTCATTCGGAAGTCCAGTAGAAATTTGCTGCAAAATCTTCAAAGCGCCATGGTGAAGATGGCCCAATCTCCTGTGCCATAATTCACCCTCATCCCAGCTCACCACTTCTTCTGCTTTTCCCACCATTGCAGCGTAGCCATCTACCTTTAGCTTGTAGAGATTCTTAATTCGAACCCTTATCTTCTTGGTTTTACCCGTTGTTTTATGTTGAAGGAAGGATTTTCCCTCACCGAAAACAACATCATAACCCTTGTCTTCCAGCATTGCGACTGAGACCAAGTTCTTTTCCAGACCTGGAACATGCATAACATTCTTCAACAAGAATGGATTACCGGACTCCCTCTCAAAGGTAATGGTCCCAATTCCAGTCGCACTGTACTGACCATTGTTTCTCATCTCTATATGCATCTGGAGGTCCTTCTCCTCCAAGTCACTAAACAACTCTTTGTCTCCCAACATATGGAAAGACACGCCACTATCAAGATAACACACCGATCCCATATAGCTTGAAACCAAGCATGCAATCAAGGAGAAGTCAAGTTAAAATTGCAAGGCTAAGGCCTCTCCAGCTGCAGATCCAACAACCTTCTTGTTCTTCTTCTTCCGTGGACAGTTAGTGGCGAAATGTCCATGTTCATGACAGTGAAAACACTTCACTTTGGACAAATTCTGCTTCTTGCCTTTAGCATCGGATTTTGAAGGATGTTTCTTCCCCTTCCCTTTCCTTGCTTTGGTAGCCAAAGCACAATTCTCTTCATCTTCATTCTTCGATGAAGATCCATCCCTGGTACCCCGCCTTATCTCCTCCTGCACAAGATCTGACCAAAGTCGCTCCCATCCTGGAAGTTTCTCTCGTCCATTGATAGAGTCTTCATAGCTATGCCAACTCTTCGGAAGCACAAGGAGAGCCAAGATCACCAAGTCTTCTTCATCAACAGTAACCCCCACACTTCCCAGTTCATCCTTGCAGTGGACAAACTTCGTGAGGTATTTTGGAATACTGTCGCCTTTCTCCATTTTTATTTTTCTAAGCTTGTCTTTAAGTGCTAACTTCCTTTGGTCACTTATGCTTTGGAACAAGTCTATCAAAGCCTTCCACATTAAGAATGGGGTGGATTTCCCATGAAGGCTGGACACAATATGGTCCTTCACACCTTCCAACAGAATCATCCTCGTCTTTGCTGTCTTCTTTTGCCATGCGTCAAGTAATGTAGCATCGGTAGATCCCGGCTTAGGAACATCAATATCGATGAACTCCTTCAATCCATTATCCTCCAGCACTGCCTCCATCCTGTCCTTCCAGGCTATGTAATTCGAGCTCCCATAAGGGGCGTACTCCAATCGCAACCCATTGAAATACATTTCAATGTATACTCAACTTCTGCACCAAGAATCTTCTGTAGCAAATTCGAATTGTCCACCACCACAAACTCACTTTACAATTGTAATATTCAATCAAAAATGCTTTGATACCATGTAGAAATTATATGCACTAAGCATGCATATGTCCTAGATCCACCTGATCTCACACTATTTAACTTTATGCAAGATATTGAATCTATTCCACTTGTTAATATTTTGCGGAAAATTTAATTGCACACATATGTAAAGCATAAATAAAAACAATCACACATAACACAATTTTTAACCGGGAAAGCCTGAAGCTGAAAACCCTAACTATATATTATGTATCATGGAATCATATGACAATCCTCATACAAATCTTATCAAGATCTCAGTACAGTATAGTCGTCATACACTAATCAAGAACAATCTTGTAAATCCATGCTCTGATCTTTGCCCTCCTGCTAGCCTGCCTCCACTGCGCAATCCCTGCTGAAGAATAACTCTGAATGAATTCAAATTACTCTTGCCTTGACTGTGCAATCCTCATTGGAAACTCCAATGTGTGTGTGATGCAATCAATGTATCACTATAGTCACAACAGATAGTCCATCTTTCCCTTTCACCTATCTCTCCACTGGGTCTCCACTGAAACTTCCATGCACTATAGTTAACTGTTGTATTTTTCAAGTGATTAATGAGTTATTATTTGTGAATTAATTAACTAATTAATTCACTCCACTCTCACTAATGTATCATTCAGTTAGACTAGATACAACTAGCTCAACTGAGTCTAATTGAGTTAAATTGAATACAGCTCCATAACTACTTCTTCCAACTGTGTCATAACTCTGCCACTTGAGTTCTAACTGAGTCCTCCATGCATTAGCTCTAGTAAACCCTTGGGAATTTCGTAATTCCCTTAGTCCACTGATGTGCCACATTTTTGAACTAAACTGAAGTGCTCCAAGAGAATAAGTTGATGTTTAGTGTCTGATTATTATTAAGAGCTAATAATAATCGACATGCATCTATTTTTAGATCAGCGATCTATAAATAGACTTCACCCAATATTCTAAAAATAGAATTTAATCTATTTTTCCAACTTGATCAACCATCCACAAATAGCATTCTGCAACTTCTGAAATATGATCATCATGTCTAAAAATAGACATAGTCTAAAAATAGACTTGTGCCAGAAATAGCCTGCGGGCCCACTTAGTGAAGGCGACTTTTTTCACTAAGGTCATCATATTGTTTAATCTCAACATGCTTAAAGGAACACGATTAGAAGACGAAGCTTCCTAAGCCGCAACGAGTTCACAATAGTCAATCTCGATCGGACTCAACAACATCGAATCTCCAAAAAAATCGATTTGTTTAGGCGAAGGGATGATCCATGGGTCATCAGACCGAAAGATCATATTGATCTAAAGAGTGTTTGGTGGAGGAAGGGAAAAAATACCCATGAGGGCAGGATCCTTGAAAAGACCCGGCCCTACGCTCTCGTAGGGAGTAGGAATCTGATCCACATACGTAACGTTGTTCTCGAAAGAAGAAGTGAAGAATGACAACTGATCAATAGTAACAATCTTTCCTTCGTGTGGAAATTTGAAAACACAAAAGAGAGTGGACGGAATGCAAAAAATGACGTGATTCCAACTACGACCGAGGAGAATATTGTAATTGAGCTTGGCGTCAACTACTTCTACCTCGCCATTGACTATCTTCCCTTTCAAGGTAATCGATAAACTAGTGAGAACACCTAAAGGTTTAGATTCCCTTCCATGAAATGCTTCAAGAGAATTTGGTGATGAATTCAAGGCCAGAGAACCAATGGATTTCCAGCAAGAAGATGACATGACACATGTAGATGCACCCTCGTCCACAACTGCTCAATGGATATCAAGACCACTAATGACAGCTTGTATAATAAGTGCAATCTGATCGAAATTCTCTAGATCAAAAGAGAGAAGGCTAGTAATAGCACGATCAATCCTGCTAATCGCATATAACAAAGCTTTTCGTTGAGACAGACAACTTTGAAGTACTTCTAATGTAGACATTGCAGACGACGCCTGAGCCAAATCCTCAACAATGTTGTAATGCTGAGTGGCGCGGGTGTTTGGATTGTAAGAAGACTTGCGGAGTACAACTTTGGAAGGTGGTCGTACAACAGGCTCAGTAATGGGCCTTTCAATCTGAAGAGGGCCAGAAGTAGGCGGAGGAGGAGGACCATCAACGATCTCCTTCCCGGCCACTTGACACGATCTGGTATAATCTTTCGATCAAGTAGCAATAGAAATAGATGAAAAACCATTCATCATGAACACCTGAGAGCCAAATGGGGCAGAGGACTAAGTTTTCTCTACCATCTGGGTTTGCTGTGATGGGAAAGGTTATTTAAGAACAACCGTAGTTCCCTGGGTGCCTTTGAGCAATCTGCTCACCTCGAACCGTCGAGGACAGTCCTTGGTGTAGTGCTCTTCATCACAGATCAAGCAAGGGTACTTCGGATTGCACTGTGAACCATCATCAGCACGAGGTTTTTGAGAATCCTATTTCGAGGTATCGGCTTTGGCCTTACCTTTACCCTTGTTTTTCCCCTTGGAAGCTTTATCTGCCAGATTGGCCCGAACGACATTGACTCCCGCGGTTTTACCAGAATTCGGAGTGGACTGATAAGCAACATCATTGGAATGATTAGACTTTTGCTTCCCAGGATTTGAAGGAGAAGACTTCTGAGAAGTCTGAGACACGGAACCATTAATACCGTCGACAGATAGGGTCGTCGGTGCTTTAGAATTTCCAGGTCGGGGAGCATCAGGCAAGATATCACACAACGTGCTAGACTGAGAGTACATAAGATCAAGGTACTGGGCATGAGCAATGGCATGTTCCTCGGTTATACATGCCCCCATAGCTATGTCTTTCACGATCTGATTGACAAACGAAGTAGTGAACTAATCAGTCAGAAGCTGATCAGGAATCTCAAACTTGATCAAGTGATGACGACGCCTCCATTCATGATTATGATCCGAGATATGAGTAGCTCAGTCCTATTTCAATGAGGTGAGGAGGTGTGTCCCGATCTCATAAGGAACCGGTAAATAAAAATGCGTAAGGAACGCCATGGATAAAGATTTGAAGTATTGAAAGATGCCACGAGACAGCTCAATGTACCACTTTGCAGCGGCACCAGTAAGAGTTCGTTGGAAAATATAGAGTCGGATGGAATCGTCAACCCAAGAATTAGAGGAAAACCACAAGTGTTAAGTCATAACATGTGCTTGGGGGTATTCTCCAGACTTGCCCTCAAACTAAGGACAATCACCAGGAATCTTAGTCAGAACTAGAGGCCAATACAGGTTATGAAGAATAGGATAGTTTGTTAACTTTGACACATCTGGGAGTTCCAACGTAGCGAGAAATGGTAACTTTGACACATCAGTATCTGATAAGGACCTGTGTTCAAATTCCACCCAGTCTGAGAGAAATTATGCCCCCATATGTTTTGTCCTCGAGGATTCTGACCATAGGGGTTATAAGCCTGATAATTCTGCTGATACTGGGGTTGAGGACTAGGATACTGATTTTGAGCATACCATTGAGGTCCTTGCTGAGCAATGTATGGATTCTGTTGCGGAAAGTAAGCATGGCCTTGAGGTTGATTATATACCAACGGAGGTTGATTTTGAGGGTAATAAGTGAAACCTTGGGGCGCACTATATATCGGCTGATATTGACCTTAAGGAGGGTAATAAGCACCTTGGGGTTGAGAAAGTGGACCCTATGGAGTAGGTGGACCTTGCTGAGTTGGAAAAATAGGTTGACTCGGTTGCTGAGTAGGTTGAACGAGTTGCTAAATAGATTGAACCGACTATTGAGCAGGTTGAATCGACTGCTGAGCTGGTTGAGCAGGTTGAATCAGCTGCTGGGGTTGGGCATGATGTCCCTGCAAAGAAGGTTGGCCTAGATACTGAGGGCCATCGGGTTGCCCTTGTGGAAGAGGTTGGCCCGATGGTTGTGATGGACCAGGTTGACCTGGAGCAGGACCGTAGGGTTGTCCTTGTTGCAAAAAGTTTTGGCCATACTGAGCATGTGGCTGTTGCTATTGTGCAACATGTTGTCCCTGTGGTGGACACATTTTCCCCCCAGGAATATAATATGCTCCTGGTTGATTCTGAGGTTGACCAGAAGGACCGTAGGGTTGTCCTTGTTGGACCAAAGGTTGAACTTTTAAAGGCTGGCCTTATGGACCGTAAGATTATCCCTGTGGACCAAAGGTGTACCCCTACTGAGCCAAAGGTTGTCCCTGTAAGGGTTATCCTTGCAAGCCAAAGATTTGTACCGGTAAAGTTGGTCCAAGATGAGAAATGGTAAGATAAGGATTTTCCAGAGGCAAATAGACAGCCTGACTGGGATTGACAGGAGGAAAATAAACAGGGTTACCATGGACATCATAGTGATGCGAAGGATTGATAGGAGCTTGGGGCCGCTGAGAGCCCTGAGAGTTATGCTGCTGAATAACCAACATATACTCTTCGAAAGTAAGACCACTAGGAATCATAGGGGCATTTGAAGCTGCACTCGCAGGTGCGGCCTCTGGAGAGCGAGCATCTGGAGAAGGAGCATATCGTCAGTGAATTTCCAACATGTGCTCATCAAAAGTATAGGTAGAAACCATAGGGGTATACGTAGCCACCCTAGCAAGTGCAGCCTCCAGAGTGCAAGCTTGTGATCTGCTTAGGATGGAATTGACAGGCCACGTAGGTTTGAGAAAGATAGACCTGCGAGTGTGAAAAGATCCGGAGGACAGAGTCGTAACAACCGGCGTAGATGAAGCCACATAGACTATAGGTTGGGCTGGGATAGATGTAACAGTGACCGACGAACTAGGTGTCGAAGGTGACAATCCCAATGAAGGAAGGACTGAACTCCTTGATGGAGTAGATGCACTGGATTGTGCTATGGACGCAACACCAGAAAGAATATGACCCAAAGACCTATATCCGGGCAGAAATGACATTGATGGTGGAGAAGACTGAGTAGAAACACAGGGGAGATCTTTTGGGGAAAGTTGATATTCTCCTATAGAAACATGAATTCCTTCTGTTATTTAGCTAGTCTTCGTACTAAGGAAAAATGAGCAGCTGTAGCAAACAAATGAAAGGTTCCCTAAGATAGCGAGGTGAGCAAGTCAAAAGGTAAATGAGGAGGGATATTTTTTTAGGCGCGGGCATAGATGGCAGTTTTTGAATCACCACACAGCTAAATAAAATGGGTTATGTTTCATATGGTGGAAAATCAAAAGGAAAGCGCCATGTACAGACTATTCCGGGGGTACCAAGGGAAAATGCAAGGAGGCAAACGCTTACCCCCCAGAGTGATATGACGTCGCATGATGGCGGGTCACTCGTAGACATTCCGCAGGGTAGTGGAGTATAGCAGGAGACCCTCATGAACCCCCTGCTGGAAACTTAATTGCACCCATGAAGATCAACACATTGCGTAGTGTAATTGAAAGGTAAGGTAAGTCTAGGGAAGCCGGTACGAGACCAGTACTTGTATTAAGCCGGTGTGTGGCTTGCACCTACCCAGTTCTTGGCAACCAATAACCTATTGCCACGCGTCCTAGTGTCGATGTCCTTATGATGTCAACCCTACAGTTGTCACCCTAGCCTCATTGTTCTGCAAACCTTGGTCTGCTTAATATTGTTTTTTACCCCCAGACTTAGTAAAATACCTATCTTTTTTACGAATCTGTCATGCAGCAAAGTTTGAGCTTCAGTACCAGGTCATTTTCAGTCCCCGCGTCGCTTTCCTCTTGGGCTTTCACACTATTCGCAGGTATTTAGTCATTCCTCCGACTCACCATTTTCCTTCTATTTTAATTTTCAAAGATGGTCATGGGGAAAGAAAAGTCCAGAAAGTCAGAGCCTGAAGCCCCATAAGCACGAGAGGTCAGGGCTATCCCTGGACCTGAACCCCTTATCGGTGCCCATGCCCGAATTCATGACCCCTTCTACCCCTTCAGTGTGTCCCGTGTCAGACCCGAGTTGTTTGAATTTCATTTGAAGGGCCAAGATGGGTTCAGATTTGTTCAGTAAACAACCATCAGGCACTCCTCTCTGCCCCAAAAAAATAAACTCATGATCTGGACCAGGTGGCCTATTTAACTTTTATTTTTCTTATGTATTGTAAAATCGGGTGAAATCCTGGTTTACACCCAATGCACTGTTATTTTTCATTTACGGTCATAATTTTAGTTAACGCCTTTGATAGGCCATGATGTAGGTGATGAGAGGCTGTTCTTCCTCATCATAAATTTTTGTTTCTGATTAAGACCCCAAACAGAAAAATATCTTCAGGGGAATATTTTCTTTAGAAAATATCTTTTCGCAAGATTGAGTTGAAAAGCTATATAAGATCAAATCAGAAACCGAGAAAGGGTTCCAGATTTTCTCAAGGAGAACTTGCGAATTATGAATTTTCCTTTTTGTAAAGTTTAAGTTCTACTTTGTAGTGTGTGTCAGAAGACCCTTTTTGAGAGAAGGAATGAAGATTTTCTGTGATTGTAATGGATTCCAAAATGAGATGAATGGAAGTATGTATTTCCTCAGTAGTTATTTTTAATATAAATGTTCACTGTGTTTTTCGCCATTTCCTTGTTAAATGAGCTTTCTGAATGCGAGTGTTTAAGATTTTTCTGGTGTGAATTTATCTTGAACGATACTTATATCTTCTTATCATCAGCATTTTAAATATGGCTCAAAGCTCGATTTCTGTTCCTAGTAATATTCACATGCCATTATTCTTCTTGTATCAGTGAGGGGTGGATTCCTATGTTGGTATAAGCCCACCTTGATATGATATTTCCTCAGCATTCTTCCGCAGATTTTCATATTCATTTACTCTAATAACTTTTCACTTGTCTTATGTGCAGCCCACCTCAATTACAGTTTAGTTTTTATCTCCGCTTCTGACTTATGCTTACAGATCCTTATGTTGTATAACTGGGAGTCACTCTTGTCCATTTTCTGCCTCTGATGTCCTGGTCCCATTACTAAAAAATCCAAACACCTTTCTATAGCAAGAGGTCCTGTCCTATCAGCTGATATAAAACTCTTTTGAATCCTCTTGTCTTAAGATGTCCTAGGCACTGGTCTTTAACAGCTCTCTAGGAGTTACAACACCTTCACTTGATGAATCCATGTCTGACGATGACATAAGATCTTCGAAAATACTACGTGTACTAGGAGGTATAACAATAGCTAAAAATGGTGATGCCAAAGTAAGAGGAGGGAATTATACCTCTTCCCCAAAACCAGACCAAGCACCCGGAGGAGGCCAATTGAACTCAAATGACTCTTCAGGAGGAGATCGGGTAGGCCACCTAAAAAATAGGAAGGAAAATGAGATTACCAATCGAAGGCTCCAAGATAAAAGTCTAAGGAAAAACAAAAACAAGCCAAGTAACAAAACTTTAATGGGTGTGTGATCGTGGGTAATTAATTTTACGACACTGAAACCAGAATTTTTTGTTTCATGTTTTAAGAGTCGAGAAATAGACAAAAGATGACTCTAGTCACTTTCAATTTTAAATAAGCATGAAAGGACAAGTGCTCGATGATCTCTTCTCTTTTTAAGGAGTTACAAAAATATCAAAATGACTGCTCAGGTAATATAAGTAAGAAGGTGTACCAAGTTTCTGTGAACTGCCATATACACCTTGGTGATCAAGCACAATGGACCAAAAAACTCAACAAAAAGGTCAAACCAAATCCTACAGGATTCGGCATGACTGTGAGGTGGTAATCCGCACCAAACAGGGGTGGGCGCTACTACAACAAAAGCAACAAGTGCCAAATGGTGTGACTGTTCAAGCAAAACGCGCGCCAAGCCGGATATTTATGGGAAAATGGGAAAAACAGTGAGAAGAGGTAAATCTTGACACTCTGGAGCTGAACAAGGGGATTTTAAATAGTCAAGTAAGCTAGAAAAGATAGACAAGCAAGAAAACGACCAAAGTCGACTAGACAAGGACGAAATGAAAAACTCACACTGTTCCCCAGTGGAGTCACCAATTTTTTATGTAGGTAAATCCTCACTGTGGACAGAGACGATCCCTCTAGCCCTAGATTGGGTCTAGTAATAAAGAGACAAGCTAGAGTGTAGGTTCCTAATCATTGAATGAAAAGAGGACATGGTAGATCGACCTACCTGGAGTCCAATGCTATCGTCGCGGCCGTAGTGGTGGTGGCCTCTCAATTCTGCCTTGGCAAGTCACGATCCTTATGTAATAATGCTCGGATACCTGCACACAGATCAAAAAAATAGAGCATCATACGAAACAATGATTTCATTCATAATTACTAACCAGTCAAAGAGGGTTAAGCATATTGCATTAAACAAATGATATAACACAAGATGGGAACTAGACAATAGTCATGTGTATGTTTGATAGAAGGAAGATTTACAACCAAATCTTTGATGTCGCAGCCTCCTCCAGCGGGGTTCAACTGAAGCGCGTCTCGGATGATCGTCAGAGAATTCGGATGGGATGAGGGCATAGGCTTAAACTCTCTCAACGAAGTTCCTTCTTGCTCCATCTCTTCAGCAATTCAGCTCTTTGTTCAACTATTCAACTATAATGTGTTCAACTAGTTTGTTCAAAGAGAGATAGCTTCTTTTTATAGAGGAAAAGGAGGAGGTTAGGATCCCTACAATGGTGGAAGGGAGGCCTCATCCTTTGGGAGGTTTCCCCTAAAGGTGAAAACAAGAGGCCAAAGGAGGGAGTTCGTGGTTATTCAGTCGAACCACTCCAGATGACTCATCCACGAAGTTGTTAGAGTAGAATATTCACCTTTATATTTAAAAAACATTCCATAAACAGCTTGGCGCGGGTGGCTAACTGGGACAGAGTGCCAACTAGCGCAGAGCCTAGTGTTAATCTTCCTCATTGGTGCGAGGGAAAAATGGGCTACTAGCGCCAAGGAAAAAACAGGTGTTTCTGAGGGTCTGCTCAAGGAATTGTCAACAGAAGGAATGTTGCCCTCATGTAAAGGGATGCAATGATGGTCTTTGTAAGGCATAGTGACAAAATGCTGTGTAACATCAGTATACATTGGCATATCAAAATTATTTGTGGAATTTTTAAGCATCTATCGATCTTGTTTTACTTAGCTTCGTCTATAATTAATAGAACAAAAAAATCTTTTATATTAAATATATGATTTGTTATGGGGTATAAAACTTGCAGGAAACAAAGTATGGAACTGTGCCAACAAATGAATTGTTGAAAGATGGCATGAAATTTGGTTTTGAAAGAATATGTATAGTTCATGAGTCAATTCTTGTTATGGTATATTCTTTTCGATTTACATTGATGCATATTATTTAATATTGCAATTTTCAATATTCTCACCAATGTATATACACTTATTACAACTTATTGTTATGTTTGTAGATGGAAGTTGAAGAAAAAGAAAACAATCAACACCGTGAACAAAACATTCCTCAAAATAACCCAAGTCATGGAAGTAGCTCAAGTAGTGACAGCAGTTCAAGCGAAGAATGATGATCAATATGTTTGGATATCAAAGCAAGGCGTTGTATTTTTTGAAATATTTGTGTGTGAAATTAGAAATTTTGTTTAATGTAATGGACATAGTGTCCCAATTGAAAGACAGAGGGATACAAATAACTGTCCCATTTTGTATGACAAAGAG
Organism: Pinus albicaulis; assembly: GCA_034641835.2. NCBI lineage: Eukaryota > Viridiplantae > Streptophyta > Pinopsida > Pinales > Pinaceae > Pinus > Pinus albicaulis. The sequence continues at coordinate 18,510,644 of CM076582.1, read as the reverse complement.
TGTCTTATATATATATATATATATATATATATATATATATATATATATATATATATATATATATATATATATATATATATATATATATATATATATATAATAATAATAATAATAATAATAATAATAATAAAATACGTTTTAATTTATTCTATTGTGTTCTCTGTTGTCGCTGTGAAATTTTACACCAATGATTAAATATTATAATGAAGAGATGCAAAATCTGATGATATGATATAACACATTAATCCAAAAATCACATTCAAATGCATTAATAAAAATTTAATTGATATGAATACTGTTATACGATATGTGTCAACTTTTGATGAATAATGAATTTAGAAAAATCACAATAATTGCACTGTCACAGTTCCATGTTTCTAAAAAATAGAAAATGAATAATGGTGCATGTTAGTTACTGTGCACTGATGCGTTTGTATGCTAATGTGCACTAGTGCATTTCTACGACCTATGGGCACCGCACAAATACCAGTACCAATTAGAAAGCTCAGTGCGTTTGTGTGATACTGCACACCGGTGTGTTTCTACGACCTATGGGCACTGCACAAATACCAATACCAATTAGAACGCCCGGTGCGATTTATCGACGACTACTACCTGGGCGGTCTGATAGTCGTTGAATGTACCGACGCGGTTTTCCTTTAACGAGACGGTGCGTTTTTATAACTTGACTGTCCGGTGCGTTGTATCACCTACAGGGTGCCCGGTGTGGTTTTACACCTTAACGACCTGATGCATGCATATTTGACTGTCCCGGTGTGACTATTTGGCTGACACGCACAAGGCCATTGATAAACACCCCAGGGCATCCGAAATTTGTTTTCTGTCCTAGTGCTTGGTAGGTTTACAGTACTGGTGCATTCATAGTGCAACACACTGGTGCGTTGACACCCGATTAGCGCACTGATGAGAAAAAAATCCATAACAACCTTTGGCCGCCCAATTTTTTTAAGTTGTGTTGGAGTTCCATTAGAAGCTCTACCAAAACCTCCATTACTAAAAACAGATGTTGTAGCAAATGTTTTTTTGACAATTTTGGCCAATTTTATGACACTAAAAACCTCTGTTATAACCTCCGCTTTTCCTTGTACTGAAATAATAGAAATATGATTACAAACATAATGGAAATAAATTAGCTAGGGCACTGGTAGCTTATCTTTGAGAAGAGATGTGGTAGCTACAAGCCTCTGAACTATGTTACAATGAGGCTCGAAGACCTATTTATTGTTGAGAAATAATGGAAAACCCTAAACATCCAAAAACCTAACCCTAAGAGATGAAGCGCCAAAACTGTGGGCCCTGTTTGGGTAAATTGGTACATCAAATCTTCCTAGGGACGTAAATTTGGCACACAATCTTCGTTTGACGTGATCAATACCTCGTTAGAAAGATCTATCTGAGGATTAGAAATTTTGACGTGAGAAACATTGAAGGAAATTCCATGTTGCTCCTGATTTTCCCAAAAAACGTCGTTTAGGGCCTCAAAACAGATCCGAAAGTTAAAGACCTGAAAAACTGCTAAAAATAGTAAGTTGTGCTGAAACTGAAAAACTAAAAGAACCGATGGTGGGGGTCTAAATGGAATAGGTGGGTGGCCACCAATATCCACCTGGATCAGTTCATCTCTTTTATTTTCAACATTTTCAATCGAGTCAACCTTCTAATCCAGTTAGGAAAACATTTATATCCTAGGTTAAACTTGGGCTCCAATTCCTCCAAGTTACTTCGAAAATTGAATGATGGTATTTCTAACATTTTGCTTCCTAAATACAGAATTTTCAAATGAATGAGATATTCAAGAGCGCTAGGAAATTATTTTAGGCTTGTACCTAACAAATTCATTCTTTGTAAGTTTTTTAAGTTTCTAAAGGAATATGGGAGCATCTTCAAATGGGGGCAGTAGGAAAAGTCAATATTTTGGAGGTTTGTTAAATTATGGAATCAGGTAGCATCTGCAGATGGGAGCAACCAAACATGTCAATAGTGTGGAGGTTCGCTAAGTTTCTGAAGGAATCTAGGGGAATTTGTAGATGGGAGAAGGTAGACAACTGAATAGTTTGGAGGTTTTTCAAGATGCCAAAGGAATCTAGCAGTGAATCAATCTTTGATAAGCCACTTAACTCCAAATATTTCAAGGACTGTAGATCACCAAAATTATAAGGAAAAGTTTTCAAACTAGTAGTATCATATTTTTCATTGCACATCACAAATTTCTTAAGATGCTTCAATATCCCAATGGAATTTGGAATATTAGGATCTTGAGCATCAATATATAACTCCCTAATCTACACAGGTGATCAGGTGCTTAGAATTATGCTCAAAAATCAAAGTTCTCAGAATTTCTTGAAACCTAAATGACCATGTATTGTTCATTGTTCTGAATCTGGTGCAACTCGTTTCACATGAAATCGACTCCGTATGGTTTCATAAATGAGTTATGTTCGTTTTACTAAACATGCAAAATTTGGCATGCTGACATGGCATGTTGACTGGGCAGGTTAAAGTTTTGTCAAACTTCTCCTCCATCAAATGTATGACTTCCAAGTGGCAACTGTGGATTGGAAAATTTTTGGTATGGTTGGTAATTTCTTATTGGTGTTGGTGGAGCCAATGAGGAGGAGGCATGTGGCTCAGCCTGGGACCACCACGTGTCCCTCTCATGGCATTGTAAAATTGTGGTGGAGGACCGGAGGGACCGAGCAGGAGTCGAGCTTGAGACCTCCGCCAAGTTAATGCACACATATACCACTCTACCTATGCATTAGTTCTTAACAACTATAGTGCACCACATATATTTAAACTTTAGTGAAGTTGCCGATGGGGGGAAAGGGGGCCAGCCCCCAATACATGTGACCTAGACCTATGACTATGGCGGTACAAGCAGAGCGCTTATCCATAAGCGCAACTGTTAAACACTAATCTACCATTATTAACCTCTAAACTAATTTAATTAACATCAAAAATAGATTAACCACAGAGCACTTGTTTAAGTGCTAATCTAATTTAATTAGCGAATAAGAAGTTTAATTAACTTAATACGATATTAACTTGGCGGTCCCGTCAAATCCAGCGGAGTTACCATTTTTGGCACTAGCTAGCCCGAATTAGTGGCAGTTAGCTAAATTTAGGAAGGAAATTGTGGAGAAACTTGTAGAGGTCATAACTCAGTCAATTTTCGACCCAATTAGAAGCAGAAAGAGGCTAAGTCACCATTTTTTGGCATTTTGAACTCATTGGTGCAGGCTTCAGGAGCAGAAAAGCAATATAAACACACAATTTTACAAATTTAATCATAATATAGAGGCACAAGCCATGAAAGCTGGACCAAGGAGATGTAGCCCAAGAGGGGTGAAATCCTTCATCAAATCCTTGTGTTGATGTGTTGTATAGTGATGTAATGTACTTTTATTTTCTATTGTTCATTCTTTATTTTATGTTAAATGTTTCATAAAAAAAAATTTGTTGGAAATATTGTCATTGATGGCAAAGAGAGAAGGAAAGTAAGAAAGGCAGCAGTAAGAAAGGAGCAGCACCTGAACTATCACTATGGAAAAAGAGAAGAAAGAAGAACCAGAAAATAGGCAAAGGAGACAGGCAAGAGGCAGCCCAGGCAGCAGAAGCAGCAGAGGAACTGGAGAGACAGAGTAGTGAGGTTGAAAGGTGAGAACTAGTGCGGTGAGACTCTGTAATTGGGGGTCTAATGGGTCCTATGTGTTATTGATGGTGTGGTGTGCAATTATCTATGCATTGATGATTTATTACATATGTGAGTCTATCAGGGTTTATAAACAGTTTTGAATAAACTCTATGGCAAGGGTTTTAATGGTGTTCTGCATATAATTGAAGAAAATCCATAAATTGTTGAGACAGGGTTGACTGTGAGATCGAGAATGAAGATTCATCTGTGTAAATTCTGTGAGATGTACATTGTTTGATTTATTCTGTATGAAGAATATTTTGAGTTCCTATGATTATCTGTGTGAATAGAACTCTAAAAGTTGAGGGTTAACCTGGTACTCTATATGAATGAAGGAATCAATGCAATTTGTCACATTTGAATGTTTTTGAGCTTGCAATCGATTACAAACCACAGAAATTGAATATAGAGGGGGATTGGAATCAACCCTGTTCGATTGGATACGCAAGGGTTTAAGGTTGGATAGACAGTGAAGGCTATATATTCATCATGCATATACAGTGAATAGAAGTCCGGCTTTAAGCCACACATGGAGGCCTTACGCCATTCATAGAGAATGGATTTGTGTTACAATAGTCGAGTATAGGGAATTGGTTATGCACTGTCTGTGTACCAGAGAGGGTCATAGTGGTTCAGTGAGTTCATAAATGTACAAGTCAAAAGAGGAACGGTGAGTTAACTAAAGCAGTGAAGATTGGGTTTTATTGCAAGACATGGTGGAATGAAACCATAGTCTGTTTAGAATCTGAACTAAAGATACAAGGTTGAAGGCGGAGCTTATAGAATAAAGGCGCTGAAGAGTGGCGGAACCCTGAGTCAAGAACGGAACCGGGAGTGTGAATAGTGAAGGCGGTTTCGAAGGGAGAAAACCGACAGTATCGTGCAGTCACAAGAGTATTAAGTGGAATAAACTTTTTGAACGCGATATTGGTCTTCGCTCGATGCGTGGCAATAAGTGGCATTTGAATACCATTTCTATCACGTAAATTTGGAGGATTAACCCACGTGCATCTAAGTTGCGCGACTACCATTGGATTGTCAGCAGGAGCGCGATAAGCCTGCAACTGTTGGATGTGAAGGGTGAGTTAAGTGCTGGGCCCAGTTTCATCGCGTAGTTTCGGAGAAGTAACCTTTACGCATTTCGGTAGCGCGATCATCGTCGGATGGGCGTATAACTAAGTTTGGAGCGCGAGAACATATCCACCATTGGATCATGACTGAAATTGCATAGATGTATGGCATAAAGGCTATGGGCTCGACGTTTAATATATGTTAGTCTTCGGCATTTTAATTAAGTCGGAATGCTATGACCTAAGATATGTGAATGCGGGGCCCGAACTCTAATTTGTGTTGAGGATTGATATTTAATTCAAGGTCGGAGTTTAATATGAATTAAATGTTTGTGTGAGTGCACGAATAAGGTTGGATTAAAGTCAATTTCGATAAATATAGGATATCAACCCTTTACATTGGTATTTGAGGAAGTCATATAATGTGGTCCGAATATAATTGAAGGGAAAGGCATGGGTTGAATAATGTTAACGATTATCGATGGCAAATGGCAGTGGACCCCACATAAAGAAGGTCGGTACATTATGACTAGTATAATTATATGCTTTGGTATTATAATACGGTGAACTATTATGCATACATTGATGCATGTGTTGGTCGAGGAGTGTATATTGGATAATATTACAAAGTTGAAATATACGTTGATGAGCTCATGAAGTGGGTCGGACTATGGTTTGACCATAGGATTGTAAAAAGGTAAAGCTTCCTCATAGAGTGAGTGAAACCATGGTTTTAACCATTGAGTTTTCAAGTGGATACTAAAGCCTCCGCACTGTCTATTTAATTTTCTAGTCTAGCAACCAAAAGTGTTGTGAAATTGCCTAGGCATTGAGGTTAATGGGGACATGAATTTGAATTGCATTGTATATGCATAGAGAGTGAAAATTTGGGGGAATGTGGGCTTTTACCCTGTATCATGGGGTATCAGAGTTGGAATATTTATTTTTAAAAGTTCAGGTTTTTGTTGAAATTGCCAGACTTTGAGATTTACTTGGGGCTAAACTTGTAAAGAAGTTATATATGCAGCAGATACATAATTGCAGTGAATAGGAGAGTATGCAGAAACTGAAAAAGAACAGTTACATGACAACAACAGAAAAGACAAAACCAGCAAGCCAAGGGTCGGAAAAAGGGCTGAGTGAAATTGATGTATGTAACTGAAAATGTGAATGTAAATGTTTTAATTGATTTTATATTGTTTGTGATGCATTGGGAAGTCTCCGGTAGGAAAACAAAACTCCACTATAAAATTGAAATTTGTATAAATTGCTATATTAATTTGAATGAGCTGGACAAAGAAATGAGAAGGCAGAAGTCAAAGAGTCATGGCTGTTCGCTTCGAATTCCTTGTGGAATACAAATAGGCATGAGGTGAACTCTATAAATGATATCACATTTATATGAATTGAAGAGGTTAGAGAATGGAAAATTGAGGCAGAGAGGGTAAGAAGAAGGAAGAGCATATAGAGAAGCTATGAAGACTCAGAGATGATACAAGGCATATTTGAAGGCTAGTGGACAGCAGTGAAAAAGGAACAGAACATAGTTGATATCCAGGTAAATCAGCATGTGGTTTTTGAAAGAGTGAGAAAGTTGGTGCTTCCATATCAATTTGTAGCTTGATAAATGTCAGTTGTAGCTGGTTGAGGTAGGAGCCTCCTGTAGGTTGTAGTCTGCAGAAAATAGATGGGAGTTGGAGCCTCCTTGCAAGTTGTAGCTTACAGAATTGAGGTAGGAGCCTCCTGTAGGTTGGTGCCTACAGAAAATCAGTGGTGAGAGGGAGTTGGAGCTTTCCTTTGCATCACAACAATAATAAGATTTGGTTTTCTCCCTTATGGGTTTCGACTTATATGTGTTGTCTATATGCATGATGATTATGTGTTGATACTCTATATTTATTCTGCTTAATACCTTCTACTCTTTTATTAAGATTGCTATTCCATTGTATATTAAGTTGATCACAAAATGATGATGTGAATGAGTATAAAAGAAAGAATAATAAGAACATGATTGCATTAAACTGATTCACCCCCCCCCTCTCAGTTTAACCAAGGGTCCAACAATTGGTATCAGAGCAGGTTCCTTCTGTATCAGTCTAACAACTGGAAGGCGATCCTAGGTCCCCAGGATGGCTAGTCTAGAAGGATGCTCAACAAATAAAGCTCCTTTGTTCACCGGTAAAAATTATGCCTTCTGGAAAATAAGAATGATAACGTACATAATGTCTCTAGGAATAGAAGTTTGGGCTGCTGTGGAATTGGGATATGCCCCAAAGGAATGCACAACAAGACTGCCAAAGAAATATGGGATACTCTAGAAAACATCCATGAGGGAGACTGTTACACATTAGTTTGTCACCGTCCCTGCAATCCCCATCTCTCCCATTGGAGGGTCGTTTCTGTGACCAATAAGCAGTGTCATGCCTTGCAAATACCATCATTTCATCCCTTGCCATGAGAACAACATTCCTTATGTTGATCATTTCCTGAGCAGACCCCTAAAAACACCTGTTTTTGCCTTGGTGCTGGTAGCCTATTATGTACTCGCGCCAATGAGGAAAATTAACACTGAGCCCGCGCCAATTGGCGCTCTGTCCCAGTTAAGCACTTGCGCCAATCTGCTTATGGAATTTTTTTTAAAAATGGAGGTGAAGTTTAAATTACAACAACTTCGTGGATGAGTCATGAGGAGTGGTTTCGACTGAATAACCACAGCTTTCCTCCTTTGGCCTCTTGTTTCCACCTTATGGGGAACCTCCCAAGAGATAAGGCCTTCCTTCCACTATTGTAGGGATCCCAACCTCCTCCTCTCCTCTATAAATATAGCCATCTTCCATTGATGAAGGGGCTGAATGGTTGAATCTCCAAGAGCCTTCATAGCCTAAAGGATGCTGCAATAGTCCTCATAGAGCCAAATCAATAGCAAGGACATTGATGATCGAAGAGAGAGGCTTGTCCCCATTCCTAACAAGCTTTACCGAGACGTATTCCGCTGACGACCCGCCGAAGGAGAATTCAACGTCAGAGCCAGGTTGTATTTTCCTTTGTATGAATTAATGATAAGCGACTATTGGTTATGGTTCCATTCGTATTGTTCATTATGATCATGAGTTGTGTCTTCTCTGACTGACACATAGTTGTATATATATTGGATTTTACGCTTTTGTTTGTCGTGTTTCTTGCATGTGCAGGTGTTCGATCGCAGCGAGCGTGAGGATTGTGATCTGTCGGAGCAAGGGAACGGGAGCGCCACCTTCTCTAAAACAACAACGTTGGATTCAAGGTAAGCCTTCTTCGTCATTTGGTTTATTGCAATTAGGGACCTGCACCATAGCATGTTACGATTGTTGCTAGACCCGATTTGGGCTAGTAGGGATTGCCTCTGTCCGCAGAGGGGATTTACCTCTACAACAAATTGGTGACTCCACTGGGGATCGTTGATTTGGAATATTGTCTTGTCTTTTCGGTCGATTCTTGAATTTGCTTGCTTGATCAGCTCTTTTGGTTCACTTTTTTCTAGTGTAAGACCTTTGTTTCAGCCCCAGAGGATCAGATCTGACCTCTTCTTTTCTGAATTTTCACCTTTTCATGGTTGGCTTGATTGGCGCGAGTTTTGCGTTGATAGTCGCGCCAATTGGCGCAAGTTTCCAGTTTATCACTCGCGCCATTCCCTATCTGGCACGGATTACAGCCAGACAGTCGCTCCATCTCTTGTAGGTGCTAGGGTTTACCCTTGTTCAGAAGTTTCTTTTGGTTAGTACATTGCTTCTGGGTTTGTTTTAGATTCTGCTTGAAGTGGTGAGTCTGGTCTTGGTTGGGAGAAATTATTTGTTTTTTCATTTTCAGGTGTTGGCGCTTGTTGTCAGTTAGCAACCTGCGCCAATTAGACATGGGCGCTAGTTTTCAGTGAGCAAGTCGCGCCCATTGGCGCTAGTTGTCAGTGTTGAAGTCGTGCCAATTTCAGGGTGTGTGAAAATTGAGATTTTTTTCCTAAATCCTTCACTAGTGTGTCTTTCCCTTCCAGTATTTTCATTGTATGAGCATAGATTACATTGCTCATTGTTTGAAATGTCTTCTTTCCATGATTGTTTGATGTAAAAGGGAATGAATGCCTTGTTTTGATCTCTTGCTTTGGAAGCCCTCTTTGTGTTTGACCTCATATGTCTTGTCGGCTTTTGAGGGATTTCGTTACAAAGTGTTTGAAACAACGATTGCATTCTTAGTGTTTGTTTACATCTCTTTTGCATTCATCCTTCATTAAGAAGATTTGTGTTCTTTTAGTTTTCATCTCATAGTTTGCTTTTCGTTAAAATGCATTAGATCACATTGCATTGAAAAGTATTTTTTGAGATTTATCATTAAACTTATATTACATTGTTTAATGATTGAAAGCTAAAAATCGCATTGAGTGCATTCTCTTTCATTAAAAGCATGCATTAAGTAGATTCTCATTTCATCAAAAATTGCATTGAGTGCATTCTTATCATTTGAAAAGAAAAAGAAAATTGTGCATAGATTACAATTGCATAGTTTTCGAAAAAGAGGATTTTGCATAGATTACATTGCATTATTCGCATCGTTGAATGTTTGAAATTACTTTTGAATAGTGAAAGTCATCTAGTTTGGAAAAATTTCGTTTGCAGTGTTGTTGTCTGTTGCGTCATTGTTTGAAGTTCTTCCCTTAACTAGATAGCATTCATCGAATTGAAAGATTTATTTTCTCATATAGCTGCATATAGGAGATTGTTAGATGACATGCGGTAGGGCCTTGAAACTGAAACATAATTGAAGATAAACATTAAAATTTATTCAATTTACACTAAGGGAGCATTGGAAGATTAAAAAATATTTAGAGGTCTAGGCTAGAGACGTGTTCCGACGTCGTTAAACCTAGTAGCTGTCATTCGCCTCTTGGCTTTAAAAAAAACTAGTACAGACTTGTGCTCCCCGTACCATCGCGTATATAAAGGGAGACCCCACTAGGTTGCTATCCTTTATCCATAGGAAGCCGAGTTTGCCACCCTATACTCGTGATACACCGGACATAGCATTTGGGGAGATTTCCTGCACGTACATTAAGTCCTTGGTTGATTTCTATTTCATTTTGAAACCAAGGTGTATATTGCAGTTCACGGTTATTTGGTACACCCTTTGCCTAGAATTACTGAGCAGTCATTTTGATCTTATCTGACTCCTTAAATTTGAAAAGATCGTCAAGCGCTTGTCCTTTCATGCTTGTTTCAAAAATGAAAGAGATAGAGTCACCTTTCATCCGTTTCTCGACTCTTAAAACATGAAACTGTGAAGTTTCTAAGTTTCAATGTGGTAAAATAAATCACCTGCGATCACATGCCCTTTTAGATTTTCTTGTTGGCCATTGGATTGTGTGCCTTGGTTTTTAGCCTGTGTGCGGTTTCGAGTTGTTTTGATGGCAAATTTTTTGGAGTTCACCAACCAAGGAATCCCCTCCGATGGGAATCTTGGTCATTTTCCTCGTTTTGGGAATGTTGGTGCTCCTTATATGGCAACATTGTCCCTTCCTGGGTTAACTATTGGGTTGCTTGTTTGGTTGTTCTCAACCTCTGTGGTCCCAAATGTCTCGACTACTGTTCAATCATCTCCTCCGCCTGAACAACGTCATGTTGATTCCAAGGTGGACCTCTCCACTTCTTCGCCTGTTTCTGCGTCCTCCTCTTCTACTTCGCCTGGTGAAAGTATGGATTCAAGTAACCAGGTGGCTAAGAATAAGAAGAAGAAGACAAAGAAGAAGAAGTTAGATAAAGGAGAGGCTAGCTTTGTGGCTATTGCGCCTAAGGAGCCATCCATCAATAAACCTCCCAACCCTCCACGGAAAGTCAAGTTCCCTTGAATTTTGTGCACGGGAGACCATCTTCTTTGAGACTACCCTGGCATTCCCAAGGTGCTCGAAGTATGGTCTAACGGTCGCCCGCCGTTGCCTTTGACTTCCGAGAGTCAGGTTGGGGGCACGTCTTCAGCCAGTGTTGGTAAAAATCCTAAGAAGCAGGGTAAGATTACCAATCCTTGTAAGTTGTGTGAAGGGCACCATCCCATTCACCTTTTTTTGTATATAGATGAAGCCAAACGAGTTTTGGACAACTTGGTTGTTTCTGTGCCATGCCTTCTGGCTGGTTACAAACAACTTTCTTTAAGTATTCCACCAGCTGATCCTACGATTGGTCAAGAGTCATCCTTGGTCGATCTCGCTCCCTCGGAAATTCAAATTCAGGAATCCATCCCTGACCAACCATTGGTCGTGGGATCAGTTGAGCTGGCCCCGTATAGGGTGCACCAGGTATTTTCCGTGGAGAGTGGATCTCACATCCCTCAGGTTCTTCTGGTTTCTTTAGATTCCTCAGAGTTAGAGAAAGATTCTCCTGTCCCAACACCCCAAGAAGCAACTCCTCTGCCTCCCGTGATGGAGGTCTCAGAGGATTCCCCTCCCACCTTCGAGATGGAGGTCATGGAGGATGCTCCTTCTTCCACCGTAACACCAAGGGAAGACCATCTCGGTTCGATGGTAGCCCCTCCGAGTAGTTTGATTGCTTCCTTTGATTGGAATAGATTTGTAGGATATCGCCTTCCGTCTTATGTGCCTTTCGAGATCACAGTACAGGCTTTTGGTATGGTCGTACCCAGCACCATTATAGACGAAGGTGCGTCTGTTAGTGTTCTATCCTCAAATACTTGGAAAGATTTTGGCTCGCCGCCGCTTGCGCCTGTTACGCAGAATATATTGGCATTTAACAAAAGAACGAGTCAACCGTTAGGGATCCTTCCAAGGTTACCTGTTACTTTGGGAGGTAAAACCATCCATATGGACGTGATGGTTGTTCCAGGCCCCTTGGATTTCAATCTGCTTTTGGGGTGCGATTACACCTATGCCATGGGAGCGCTTGTCTCCTCCCTTTGTCGTGTGGTCTGTTTTCCACATGAAGGACGGATCATGACCATTGATCAGCTTTCCTTCTTTGGTCCTGATGTGGCAGCTGGCTTGCCATCATCCCTTCCTAGTTTTTATCCACCCGTTGTATCTGCCCCACCGCAGGTCAACTATGTGGCTACCTACCCCGTGCCTGTACTCAGTGATAGTGCCATTGTCCATCAGGTGGTGGGGGCATTGGGTCCTGACTTCCAGGATGTTTTCCTTCCATCGGGAGTGGAACTCTTGGAAGCGATGACTTCTTGTTCATTATGATGAGGTCCATCGGAGCATAGTTCATTTTCTTGTGTCAAGCTCCTTAAAAAATGAAACAAGCTGGTCGGAGCATAATTCCTTTTCTTGTGTCAAGCTCCTTAAAAAATGAAACAAGCTCTTCGGAGCATGGTTCTTTTCATGTGTCAAGCTCCTTAAAAAATGAAACAAGCTCATGGGAGCAAAGTTCCTTGTCTTGTGCCAAGCTCAATAAAAAATGAAACAAGGTCGTCGGAGCATAGTTCATTTTCTTGTGTTGAGCTCCTTAAAAAATGAAACAAGCTCTTTTGAGGATAGTTCTTTTAATGTGTCAACCTTGTTAAAACAATGAAACACGTTCCCATTCAATTCGAGTCTTTGATAAGATCTCGTAAATCCCAGTCGAGTCTTTCTCTTGATCTCGTAACTTGAACCTTCACTCGATCCACCTTTCATATGGATTGAAGCTTAGGGGGCATGTACCTCGAATTGAGTCACCATGCTGGGGGCATGCTTAATTTTTCAAGCATGGTTTGTTCGTTTCAAGCTTGTGTAAAAATGAAACTGGTTTCAAGCATAGTTTATCTTTGTTTCAAGCTTGAGTAAAAATGAAACCAACTTCAAGCAGAGTTTCCTGATTTCAAGCTTGTGTAAAAATGAAACCTTTCCCATTTTACCTCTTGTGATTTCCATTTTATCAGCCTGTTTTTTCCAGAAGAGCCTTGGTTTTCTCACTCCATCGTCACTATCTGTTTGGCTGATCATATGCATTCACTTGGTTGTTTTACCCATTCCTGAGGAACCGCTGCGATGAGTGGTCTTGTTAGCCAGCCTCTTAACCTTTACTTGTTCTGAGCAGTTCCACCATTACTAGAACCAGTTGCTACCTTTTATACCATTCGTTCCTTCAGGAAGAGTCAACTTTTAGCTCTTTTCTGACTCTCTAAACATGAAAAGATTGCCGAGCCCCTTGTCGTTTCGATCTTGTTAAAGTGGCTGCGAAATGACATCTACCCAGTATACGTTTACCCCTTTTTCGGGCTGGGATAGATTATTTACGAAAAAGGAATACCCTAGCCTATCGCGATTAGGAGGCTTTCTCAGACACAGTTTTCTACCTTTTCGGATCTGAGGAACTATTTACGAAAAGGGACCATTGGAGTTTACTTTTCTACTATCTTTTCAAACTCTCTAAACATGAAAATACATCGAGTTTTTCCTTTGTCAGACTCGTTAAACCCTGATGACATTGGATTCAGTCGTAATGATGATATTCGAGTTCCTCCTTCCTAGGGCTCTTTAAATGTACTAGGTTGGATTCGTCCGAAGGACAGACTTATGTTACAAGCATATGCTATCCCCTTCAAGCTTGTTTTCAAAAATAATTGGGGTACTCACTAGAAATGGTGGGAAAAATGGAACCAAAATCGTTGTCGTGTTGGCAATATGTCGCTCTTGAACATGGCACTTGTTTGCATTCGTGTCGGGTTGGGGACATCTCATCTCGTTTTTCACTTGCCTCCATGGGTTTGGGTAATCCCTTTTGACCTCTCATCTTCTCTTTGCCTCATCATCATGACCTTTGATCTTTTGATGTCAAATACTGCCAAATCCACTGTCGTGCTGCCATATGTTCAAGAGAAGTTGACCTCTGCAAAATTCCAACCTTCCTCTGATTCTCATATGATCCTAATTCACAAAGACATTATGTTCCTGTGTCTCATGTCGATGATGTGGGAAACACTATGGCCCACCTTCGACCAAGGTCACTTCCTGTCGACTTCAGCTCATTATCCAAGAAGCTGATCTAGAGACTCCCTTCTGGTACCTTAGAGCCTGCTGCCTCAATGGCAGGTCCTTCGCGTTCGACGCGAGGTTTTCATCATTGGCCTCCGATTGAGAGAGTCTACGGGTGTTCGACGCCAGCTCATTGATTCACATGCCGTAGATTTTACCTATAGTACCTTGAGGACCATTGTCATTATTGGTGGTACCTCTCACGTCTGTTAACAGCTTTTATCATTGGCTGGTAATTAGATGATGTTCTTGCATGTTTGACTTCAGCTCACTTATTCACATGCTTGAACTTATACTCTGTTCGGGTTGAGATGGAGTGCAAGACCCTGGATTTTTTCTGTTATAATCCAGGCTGCGATTTTGTGGATTATTATGATTAGTTACATGACTCACTGATTGGATGGCTGCGACCATACCTGAGTCTATTTATCGATCCTCACTGGATGGTTGCGTCCATGCCTTGGATCTTGATTATTGTATACTCTGTTACGGATGGCTGCGCCCATACCACATATATATCATGTATTTGAGATATCAGTTGTACTTGTCTACGCAGGTTTTCCGACGGCAGTGTTTTCAGTTGGACACGTTCTCGTAAAGCATTTCACCCCTCTCTCTCTTTCGGGCTACATGCTTTAGGGGGCATCTGTTACACAGTAATTTGTCACCTTCCCTGCAATCCCCATCTCTCCCATTGGAGGGTCGTTTCTGTGACCAATAAGAAGTGTCATGCCTTGCAAATACCATCATTGCATCCCTTGCCATGAGAACAACATTCCTTCTGTTGATCATTTCCTGAGCAGACCCCTAAAAACACCTGTTTTTTCCTTGGTGCTGGTAGTCCATTATGTACTCACGCCAATGAGGAAAATTAACACTGAGCCTGCGCCAATTGGCGCTTTGTCCCAGTTAAGCACCCGCGCCAATCTGCTTATGGAAACTTTTTTAAAAATGGAGGCGAAGTTTCGATTACAACAACTTCGTGGATGAGTCATGAGGAGTGGTTTCGACTGAATAACCATAGCCTTCCTCCTTTGGCATCTTGTTTCCACCTTATGGGGAACCTCCCAAGGGATAAGGCCTCCCTTCCACTATTGTAGGGATCCCAACCTCCTCCTCTCCTTTATAAATATAGCCATCTTCCATTTATGAAGGGGCTAAATGGTTGAATCTCCAAGAGCCTTCATAGCCTAAAGAATGCTGCAATAGTCCTCATAGAGCCAAATCAATAGCAAGGAGATTGACGATCAAAGAGAGAGGCTTGTCCCCATTCCTGAGAAGCTTTACCGAGACGTATTCTGCTGATGACCCGCCAAAGGAGAATTCAACGTTAGAGCCAGGTTGTATTTTCCTTTGTATGAACTAATGATAAGCGACTATTGGTTATGGTTCCACTCGTATTGTTCATTATGATCATGAGTTGTGTCTTCTCTGAATGACACATAATTGTATATATATTGGATTTTACGCTTGTGTTTGTTGTGTTTCTTGCATGTGCAGGTGTTCGATCGCAACGAGCGTGAGGATTGTGATCTGCCGGAGCAAGGGAACGGGAGCGCCACCTTCTCTAAAACAACAATGTTGGATTCAAGGTAAGCCTTCTTCGTCATTTGGTTTATTGCAATTAGGGACCTGCACCATAGCGTGTTACGATTCTTGCTAGACCCGATCTGGGCTAGTAGGGATCGCCTTTGTCCGCAGAGGGGATTTACCTCTACAACAGAGACAAAAAGGTGAAGATAGCCAAACTCCAAGTCTATAGAGCTCAGTTTGAAAATATAAAAATGAATGATAATGAAGAAATTTCCAGCTTCTTTTTAAGGGTTGCAGAAATTGTTAATAATATGAAAGCTCTAGGAGAAACCATAAAAGAATGTGTAATTGTTCAAAATATTCTAATATCTTTACCATCCCGATTTAACCCCAAGGTTTCTGCCATAGAAGAAACAACTGATTGGGAAAATTTGACCATGAAACAACTACTTGGAAACTTAACAGCCTATGAGATGAGACTGCCACAGAGGAAGTCAAATGTGAGGGAGGCAGCCTTTAAGACAAAGAAGAACAAAGAAGAAAAAGAAGATACATGCTCCTGCTCTAATGAAGAAGAGGCCAAATTTACCAGAAGATTAGATAAAGGCTCAGGCAAGTATAAAGGTAAAATTCCATTTAAATGTTTTAACTATGGAAGAGTAGGACACTGTGCTTCTAAGTGTCCTCATAAGAAGACAAAAAATCAGACTTAAGAGACAGAGAAAACCAAATCAAGGAACTGGCAGAAAGGGAATAGATACAGGAGAAAATCATTTTATGCTCAGCAAGACAGCAGTGCATCTGAAAACTTAGATGAATCTTCCAATGAAGAGGGAACCTCTGAATTTGTATTAATGGCCAAGGAAGAGCTTGAAGGATTCATTCTAGAAGATGAGGAAGAAGGTGAAGTTGATCTTGAGGGGGAGCTAAGAAGTGCCCTGGAGGAAATAGACAGAATTAAACTAAAGTGCAGAAAACAGAAAGACATTCTCCTCAAATATGTAAGAAAATAAAAAAATTCAGAAGAACTCATTCCGTTGAAAGTAGAGCTTGAAGAAGTCAAGAAGGTAGAAGACACTCTACTTAAGAAAATTGAAGATAAAATTCAGAAGCAAGAGAAATTGGAGGAAGAAGTAGTATGCTTAAGAAGGAAATTAGAAAACTCCCAAAGGAAACTATCAATGAAATCTTCTCAAATGACAAGCTCTGAACAGTTGAATAAAATTCTAAATGCTCAAAGATCTCCTATGATAAAAACTGGAATAGGTTATGAAGGAGAAACAAGTAAAGCCAAAGAAAAAGATAACAGGAATATCAGTTTTGTAAAATATGTTAAGGAAAATGAAGCAGATCAGAAGGTTCCTACAGAAGGAGAAGCCTGCAAAGAAGTAAACAGAGTCAAGAAGGAACCTCAAATGACAAAGAACGAAATTAATAAACAATAAATTGAAAAAGGCTCATACACTCCTGAATATATAAAATTTGCAAGCTTTCAAAGGAGATTCTCCCCCCCTATGAAAAATGTCACTTTTTATGCCTGTCACAAACTGGGACATATTGCTGCATATTGTCATAAAAGGAGAATCAATTCCAACCAGAAAAGGATGCAAAAAATGTAAAGACTACCTCAAGCTAACAAATGGAGAAGACAACCCTTCATCAGGTACGCTAATTGTTTTTATGGGTATTGTTTTTACTGTAAGGAATTCAGCCATAAAGCCAAGGAGTGCAGAACATATGGACAAAGACTGATGTTCAAAACCTCAAGGAGATTTATGAATTATGGAGAGTTCACTCATACTCATAATTCTACTAAAAATATGATCAAATGCTGTGTATGCCATAAAATCAGACATATGTCTTCCCAATGTCCTCTCAAAGAATGTGGTCCATCTTCTCAAAAAAGGTGCCAAACAAATAACTGCTTACAATGGCAAAAGAAGTTGAATAAGTGTGACCTGGCTCTAATAGTCCAAGATCAGAAAAGCCAATGGTATTTGGATAGTGGATGCTCAAAGAATATGACTAGAGATAGAAGAAATTTTATAACCTTTGATGAAAAGAAATCTGGAAATGTAACTTTTGGCAATGATAAAGTAGGGAAAATCAAAGGAAAAGGCCCAGTCAGTATGGAAAATGGAAGAGGAAAGGCCCAAGATGTACTATTTGTGGATGGGCTGAAAGCAAATCTACTTAGTGTTAGTCAAATGTGTGATAAAGGCTGTGAAGTTCTTTTTAGAGCACAAGACTGTGAAGTAAGATCAAGCACCACAGGAAAGCCCTTGATCAAAGGTATTCAAACAGAAAGTAATCTCTATATAGTGAAAGAAGAGAATGAAGCATGCCACCTAAGCAAACTTGATGAATCATGGTTATGGCATAGAAGATTGGGACACCTTAAATTTGACCACATCATCAGTCTGAGCAAGAAGAAAGCAGTCAGAGATATGCCAGCAATAAAGAAGCCTTCAAACCCCATATGTAAATCTTGCCAATTGGGAAAACAGACCTGCACAGCTTTTAAAACCAAAGATGAACTATCAACAAGTAGGCCACTTCAGCTTGTACACATGGACCTGTGTGGACCTTCAAGAACTGATAGCTAAATTGATGGACTGGCGCTAAGGAGAGCTGGTCTCTTTGATCTATATTTTCATTCACTAAGGGAGTCTTCTTTGAATTTTCATACGTTCGTTTCATTCGTCAATTTCGTGGAATTTTATTAATGAAATACCATGGTCTATTATTATATGACCCGTCAAATAATACGGTCCTTGGAATTTTTACACAAAGTGCTCCGACTGTTATATTTCCCTTTCACACTTGATTATTGTTTGAAACCCCCTTTCGGAATAGTGCATCAAAGTATAATAGCCCGAAGTTCAATTCTTTAAGAACGAATATCTAAGACTTAGAGCTATACTACTAACCCCTTGGGCGACTATTTCTCTCTGACATAAAACACTTTAACAATGCTGGCCCACATATTCGTATTCAATCATTTAATAAAGCATTACCAACTCAAAGGAGCACTGGGGCCTACCTTGAATTATCGACCTTGCTACTTTGAATGCGATAACCCTTGGATCTTCTTCCCTCACGATCAGACGATATTCGCAAAACTTTGTGGAAATAATGTTAGCGTTCCAAAGAATTGCGAAATGGGCAGTATTGGCTGTATGACGTGGTGCGATCTAACTGGATTGGGTTTTATTTTGTGAAAACTACTCCGAGGCAAAAAGCAGTGCGAAACTAGTAGTATGGTTTATTGAAACCACTCACCAGTAATTGAATGATGTTTTACTTAAAACGCTCTTCGAACCGCCTTTCTCTGTGTTAACACCACGTTTCAGTCTATAACTATATTGCTTCACCGAACAACAAAATAACACACTCACACCGGAAGACAGAGGTTTATTATTCCTTGAATAAGCAGAGCATGTCCTGCTACACTCAGTGAACATAATTGCTCCCTTACAATCTTATATACAGGATAATCCATTCAACACAGAGTATGAGCTCAAGGAAAGACAAAGAGAAAACAAGGAGATTTAACACGGCATTTATTCTACTCTAATTATACACAGAACTCTCAATTCGAAAGAATGAATCGTTCGAGAACTCCAATAACGCACACAGATAGACAATGAGCCTGAATTTCATTCAACAGAGAACAATGCTTCTCGATTCAATAATTTACTGTCAAATCACCCCTTTTCACTGTATCAGGGATTACAATTTATAATTCATTACATGACTCTTTAGTTCCCTCTCGAGGCTATTTTATTCAAAAGCCTAATTACATTCTATCAATAGAAATAAATTAGTCTGACACGAATGAACCTATTCGACTTCTATAGTTACTGAAATAACCCTAACTGCTCTAAGTGCAACAGTCAGCTAAGGTATTGACACCTTGCTGTTACATTCCAGAATAATTCGAACTCTTCTAGCCACAACATGTGGAAAATCCTCCTACATTGTTGGCTAGTGTCCAATGCCCCTGCATCAGACTCTTGAGGGAAATTTTCTTCATGGACTCCTGTCCATGAGCTCTTTCACAGAACTGCCTAGTTTCTGCAACATAAATTCAGTCATCCAAGTAGCATATTCATCTGGCTAGTCCTTCCACTTGATCAAATACTGGAAATACTCTCATCCTCTAGTCCTCTTGAACACCTTCTTGTCCAAGATCTGCTCTGGTTGTAATGGCTGTGCTGGAGGTAACTGCTTCACCCACTCAATCTATTCTTTGTCTGCTGGTCCTTCATCTGTGCCACCATCTTCATATCTGTACAAATCTTCTACATTAAATATGGGAGATATCCCAACATCAAGAGGCAATTCAATCTCATAAGCATTAGCAGAAAGTTTTCTCAGTATCTTGCATGGCCCTATCTTCTTGAACTTCAATTTATTATACTGCTTCTTTGGAAATCTTTCCTTCCTCAAGTGTGCCAAGACCAAATCTCCGACCTCAAAATTGACTTCTCTTCTGCTCAAATTTTCTCTGCCCTTGTATTTGATGCTTCTGCCTTGTAGCTGTTGTTTTACCTGCTCATGTATGGCTTGGATATCTGAAGCAAATTCTTCTCCATCGGCACTCCTCATTTCTGCCTTTCCCAAGTTTCTCAGTCCAGATATTCCTTTGGGGTGCATTCCATAAACAATATGGAATGGGCTCTGTCCTGTACTTCTGTTTGGAAAATCATTGTATGCATACTCTGCCTATGGCAAAATATGATCCCACTGTTTGGGATGCTCTCCTGCAAGGATTCTCAAAATATTTCCCAGACTTGTATTTACTACCTCATTTTGTCCATTAGTCTGAGGATGATAAGCTGAGCTGAAACTTATTTTAGTACCAAGCTTCTTCCACAGTGTCCTCCAAAAATGGCCAACAAATCTAGTATCTCTGCTAGAAACAATACTCTTGGGCAACCCATGTAATCTAACAACTTCTTTAAAAAACAAGCTAGCAACATGAGTAGCATCACTGGTTTTATAACATGGAATAAAATGTGCCATCTTGGAAAATCTGTCAACCACAACAAAAATTGCATCATTCCCTCTCTGTGTCTTGGGCAATCCTAAAACAAAATCCATACTCACCATATCCCAAGGCCTGTCTGGATTAGGCAATGGAATGTACAATCCTGCATTCTGGCTTCTCCCTTTTGCATATTGACAAATTTTGCAATTCTTCACAAATTTATCCACTTCAGTTCTCATCCTTGGCCAATAATAAAAATGACTCAGCTGATCATAATTTTTCTTAGCACCAAAGTGTCCAGCAAGTCCACCACTATGCTTCTCCTTGATTAAATTCTCCCTCATGGAACATTTTGGTACACACAATTGGTTTCTTCTGAAAAATAAGTCCTCCTGCAAGAAATAATCCAACCGCTGGCTTCTATCTATCAAAACAGGGTTACAGCATGCTTCAAATGCTTCTTTAAAATCTGAATCTGTCTTATAAAGTTCCTTAATAAAATCAAATCCTACAACTTCAAATTGGTTTTCTTGAACAAGCATGCTTCTCCTACTCAAAGCATCAGGTACCTTATTTTCTTGGCCACTTATATGCTTCAGAACAAAATTAAAACTCTGGAGATATTCAATCCATTTAGCATGTTTATGATTAATTTAGGCTGCTGAATAATATACTGTAAAGCATGATTATCTGAATAAAGCACAAACTCCTTAGACATTAAATATTGCCTCCACTTCTTCAATGCATGCACAATTGCATAAAATTCTTTCTCATAAGAAGATTACTTTCTTCTTGTCTCATTCAGCTTCTCACTGAAGTATGCTACAGGCCTATCAACTTGACTCAATACAGCTCCAATAGCTTCTCCACTGGCATCACACTTCACTTGAAATGGCTTGTTAAAATTAAGCAAAACTAGAATAGGCTTTTTAGTTATCTTCTGTTTTAAAAGCTTAAAATTCCTTTCTGCTTCAGCAATCCATTTAAAAGGTTGTTTGTCCTTCTTTATAGTTTCAATGATGGGTGCATTAATCTTTCTGAAATTATTTATGAATTTTCTGTAAAAACTGGCAAGTCCATGGAAACTTCTTACCTCAAAAACACTTCTTGGTGAAGGCCACTCCAAGATTGCCTTGACCTTTTGTGGATCCATCTTCAGTCCTTCAGCAGAAACAACAAAACCCAGATATACCAGCTCTTCCTTAATGAATGAACACTTCTTTAAATTTATCAGCAGCTTCTATTGCTGTAACTTCTTCATGACATAATTAAGATGCCTTAAATGTTCTTCCTTTGTTTTGCTGAAAACTAATATGTCATCCAGATATACTATTACAAATTTACCAATAAATTCTCTTAACACTTCATTCATGAGTCTCATAAAAGTACTAGGTGCATTTATTAACCCAAAATGCATTACCAACCACTCATACAGTCCTTCATTTGTTTTAAAGGCAGTTTTCCATTCATCACCCTCCTTTATCCTAATCTGATGGTATCCACTTTTCAAATCTAATTTTGAAAAATATTTTTCTCCACTCAAATAGTCCATTAAATCTTCAATTCTAGGCAAAGGGAATCTATACCTGATTTTTATCTTGTTGATGGCTCTGGAATCATTGCACATTATCCAACCTCCATCCTTCTTTGGACTCAACACTGCAGGTACTGCACATGGACTCAAGCTTTCTCTGATCAGACCTTTGTCAACCAATTCCTGCACTTGTTTCCTGATTTCTTCATTTTCTGTGGGAGTCATTCTGATGGATGATTTTTCTTATAGGTGGCAATTCATCAGGAAAATCATCCACAACAATATCACAATAATTGTCCAGCATTTATTGAATTTCAATTGGAAAATCTGAAATTTTTATGGAAGTGAGCACTAATTTAGGTTTGCAAACTAAAGCAAAATTTACCTCTTCATCTTCAATCCACTATAAGTACTCTTTTCCACTCAGCAATAAAGTCTTTGGATTAGACTTTCTGCTTAATGGTTCTCCTTCCTCCATAGGTATCAATGTGTGATGCACTCCATCCTTAAAGAACTTGTAAGTGTTCTTCTTACCATCATGTACTGCTGCTCTGTCATACTGCCAAGGTATGCCTAGCAGTATGTGACACACATCCATAGGCATCACATCACACATGACCTTGTCTTTGTAGCTGCCCATCTGCAACTCTATCTCACATTGCTCCTTCATAGTCAGCTGGTGCCCTTTATGAAGCCATGACACCTTGTAGGGTGTTGGATGTTCCCTTGTCTTCAGGTTTAATTTCTCTGTCACCTCTGTAGAGACCAAATTTTCTGTGCTGCCACTATCAATGACCAACTGACAGCATTTCCCTTGGACTTTGCACACACTCCTGAATAAATTCTTCCTCTGTGCTGGATCAGCAACTTCTTTTGCTTGCTTCAACAGGACCTTATTGACCACCAAAGATTCTCCCTTCTCTGGCAGAATTGCCTCTTCGATTTCAGACAGCCTTGCTGCCTCTTCTCTAGCCTGAGCAACAATTGCATTTCTCTGGCTTGTACCCACATTCTCTGGGCATTCATAATGTTTATGTACCACTTGGTGACATCTATAACACCTCACTTCTCTTCCTTTGTTTCTGCCTCCTCTTCCTTTGTAGGAACTCCTTCTGCCCCTTGCATCACCCTCTGTGGATGCATTCTAAGGTGAGCTACTGTAGCTCCATCCCTTGGTGCCATAGACCTTCCTCTACCATCCTGACTTCGCTTTCCTCAGAAAGTACCTCTTCCTTTGGCAGACTGCTTTCTCAGGAGTTTCTATTCAGCTTTCAAGGCCATTTGATAAGCCTCTTCAACTGTCTTAGGAGACAAAATACCTATCTCATCTTGGAGCTCCAACTTGAGACCATTCACATACCTGGAAACCTTCTCTGCTATGTCCTGGATTTTTCTAGCTCTTATACTTACTCTATAAAACTCTTCTGTGTATTCTTTCACTGTCAGCAATCTCCGTCTCAGGTTCTGCATTTGTCTAAACAATGTAAGTTGATAATCACTAGGAAAGAACTTACCTCTCAGTTTTGCCACCATTTTTGTCCAACTCTTTATTGGTTGTTTACCAGCTCTCCTTCTCTCTGCCTGCACTCCATCCCACCAAAGTGCTGCATGTCCCTTCAACTTTGTCACTGCAAACTTGAATTTTTTGTCTTCACCCATCTCTTCATAATCAAAACATTTGTTCATCTCATTGATCCAGTCTATCAATTCCTCTGGATTCAACCCTCCTGCAAAACTTGACACTTCAAGTATAGGCTTGAATGTAGACCCCAGAACAGACTTAAAGAGTCTCAGCTCAGGAGGAATATCAACATTCTCTCCTGCTTCTTCTTCAAGTTCAGGTTCATTGACATCCTCAGGATCTCTTGGGTGGCCCAATTCCACCGCATCTAATCTGGCTTGGACCCTCTGCAAGGTCTCCAATACTTCTACATTAGCAACTGGCCTGCCTCTTCTTCTACCAGCACCTCTGGCAACTCGGATAGCCATGTTGGAATTATTCTTCTGGTTCTTGGAATTCAGTTCAGTCTCTTCGAATGTCTTGAAATCTGCTCTGATACCACAAATGATAGCTAAATTGATGGACTGGGGCTAAGGAGAGCTGGTCTCTTTGATCTGTATTTTCATTCACTAAGGGAGTCTTCTTTGAGCTTTCATACGTTCGTTTCATTAATCAATTTCATGGAATTTGATTACTGAAATACCATGGTCTATTATTATATCACCCCTCAAATAATACGGTCCTTGGAATTTTTACACAAAGTGCTCTGACTGTTATATTTCCCTTTCACACTTGATTATTGTTTGAAACCCCCTTTCGGAATAGTGCATCAAAGTATAATAGCCCGGCGTTCAATTCTTTAAGAACGAATATCTAAGTCTTAGAGCTATACTACTAACCCCTTGGGCGACTATTTCTCTCCGACATAAAACACTTTAACAATGTTGGCTCACATATTTGTATTCAATCATTTAAAAAAGCATTACCAACTCAAAGGAACGCTGGGGCCTACCTTGAATTATCGACCTTGCTACTTTGAATGTGATAACCCTTGGATCTTCTTCCCTCACGATCAGAAGATATTCAAAAAACTTTGTGGACAGAATGTTAGCGTTCCAAAGAATTGTGAAATGTGCGGTATTGGCTGTATGACGTGGCGCGATCTAACTGGATCGGGTTTTATTTTGTGAAAACTGCTCCGGGTCCAAAAGCGGTGCGAAACTAGCAGTATGGTTTCTCGAAACCACCCGCCGGTAATTAAACAATGTTTTACTTAAAACTCTCTCCGAACCGCCTTTCTTTGCGTTAACACCACGTTTCGGTTTGTAACTATATCGCTTCATCAAATAAAAAAATAACACACTCACACCAGCAGACAGAGGTGTATTATTCCTTGAATAAGCAGAGCATGTCCTGCTACACTCAGTGAACAGAATCTCTCCCTTACAATCTTCTATACAGGATAATCCATTCAACACAGAGTATGAGATCAAGGACAAACAGAGAGAAAACAAGGAGATTTAACACAACGTTGATTCTTACTCTAATTATACACAAAAATCTCAATTCGAAAGAATGAATCATTCAAGAACTCCAATAATGCACACATATAGACAATGAGCCTGAATTTCATTCAACAGAGAACAATGCTTCTCGATTCAATAATTTACTATAAAATCCCCCCCTTTCACTGTATCAAGGGTTACAATTTATAATTCATTACATAACTCTTCGGTTCCCTCTCGAGGCCGTTTTATTCATAAAATAAAAGCCTAATTACATTCTATCAATAGAAACCAATTAGACTGACATGAATGAACCTATTCGACTTGTACAGTTATTGAACTAACCCTAACTGCTTTAAGTGCAATAAATGGCTAAAGTATACATTACTATATAAATTTTCTATGACAGATCAGACTCTTTAAGCCTATATTATGTAATCTCCACATTTGCTGGGCTATAGTGTTCATGCCCGCATCAAAGAACAAAGCATGATGAATAATCTGTTCGTGGAGGCTAATAGGTGATTTTTTCTAGAACCAGAAGGTGGCACCTCAAATATAAATCTGAGCACTTGAAATTCAAGATATTTGAACATTTGAAAAATCAAAATGAGGCAGGCAGTGCCTGACTCGAATCCCAGACAGAAGGTGGATTCCTTGAGCCTGAATTTTGAGACCTGGTAGGCATGGGATAAAACAACAGTTTACAATTGCAGGTACACCTCAACAAAATGGTGTGGCAGAGAGACAAAACAGGTCAGTACAACAGATTGCTAGAGCAATGATGCAAGAAAGTAACATTCCCCAAACCTTCTGGGCAGAAGCAGTACACACAACTGTTCACATTCTTAACAAAGCTCATCTAAGACCAAACAATGACAAGACCCCTTACGAATTATGGCATGGTAAACCAGCTTCAATCAAGCACTTTAGAGTCTTTGGAAGCAAGTGTTTCATAAAAAATAATGATGGAAAACTGGGGAAGTTTGATGCAAGAGCTGATGAAGGAATATTTTTAGGACATGCATCCAAGAGTAAGGGTTACAGGTGCTACAACAAAACACTACACAAAATTGTGGAAAGCATTGATGTAAAATTTGATGAAGATCTACCAAACAGAACAAGAAGTAAAAGATGCAGCAATCCTCCAGAAGATCATGAAGAAGAGAACCAAGATAATGACGAATAGAGAAAGACAATAGAAGAGGCTGAATTAAACTCAAAATCTCCCTCAAGACACACTCAAAAGAATCATCCAGAAAACCAAATCATTGGGGACAAGAGTGTGGGAGTCCAGACAAGAAGACATCTTGTTGAACAAACAGAATAAGTACACCTAGCCATGCTATCTCAAATAGAGCCAAAGAAGTTTGACGAAGCCAGCAAAGAAAAAAATTGGGTAAATGCTATGAATGAAGAACTGGACCAAATTGAAAAGAAAAATACCCGGGAATTAATTCCAAGACCCACTGGCAAAAATGTCATTGGCACACAATGGATATTCAAGAATAAGATGAATGAACAAGGGCAGGTAATCAGAAATAAAGCCAGACTTGTATGCAAGGGATATTCACAAATTGAAGGTCTTGATTATGATGAAACATTTGCTCCTGTAGCCAGAATGGAAGCAATCAGAATGTTTTTGGCCTTTGCATGTTATCATGATTTCAAGGTATATCAAATGGATGTGAAGTTTTCCTTCCTGAATGGAGATCTAGAAGAAGAAGTCTACATGGAACAACCTGAAGGATTCTCATTAACAGATAAACAAGAGTGTGTGTGCAGATTAAAGAAAACCTTATATGGACTGAAACAAGCTCCTCGTGCATGGTATTCAAGGCTGGACAAATACTTGCAAAAACAAGGTTTTAAGAAAGGAGTAGACAACAATCTGTACATAAAGGCTAATGAAAATGAACTCCTGATTGTAGTAGTATATGTATATGACATCATGTTTGGTAGCAATAAAGAGAAGGTAACAAAAGAATTTTCTAAAGAAATGAAATCAGAATTTGAGATGTCTATGATTGGAGAGCTCACCTTCTATTTAGGACTTCAAATTCAACAAATGAACACATGAAAATTAATCTCACAAGAAAAATACTTAAGAGAGATGTTAAAAAGGTTCCAAATGGAAGACTGCAAACCTGTGTCAACTCCCATGATCACTAGATGCAAGCTATGTGCTAATGATGGATCTACAGATATAGATCAAAGACTTTACAGATCCATGGTAGGAAGTCTACTGTACCTAACTGCCTCTAGACCAGACATTATGTTGGCAGTAGGACTTATGGCAAGATATCAAGCAGCACAAAAAAAAAATCACCTACTAGCAATCAAGAGAATATTCAGATATCTAGAAGGAACTGCACATTATGGGCTATGGTATCCAAAAAGAAAAAGCTTCACTTTGACAACATATATAGATGCAGATTGGGCCAGCTGTGTGGATGACAAGAAAAGCACAAGTGGAGGTGCATTCTATTTGGGAAAAAGTCTGGTGGCATGGATAAGAAAGAAGCAAACTTCTATCTCTCTATCTACAGCAGAAGTAGAATACATAGCAACAACAACATGTTGCACACAAGTAATGTGGATGAAACAGATTCTCCAAGACATGAAGGTAAGCATTGATGAACCTATTTCTACCAAATGTGACAATACAAGTGCAATAAGTATATCAAAAAATCCTGTACTTCCCTAAAAAACAAAGCACATCCTAATAAAGTACCACTTCCTCAGAGAACAAGTAGCACAAAAAGTAGTGAAGTTGGAATATGTACCAACAAAGGAACAAACAACAGACATATTCACAAAACCTCTTGCTAAAGAGCCATTCGAATATCTAAGAGACAAACTAGGGGTAGTGTCTGCAGATGTTACTCTCTGACATGAAAAGAAAGCATCATTCTAGGGGGAGATCAGAAAAGAAAGCATCATTCCAGGGGGAGATCAGTCAACAAATATTGTCACAAAAGAGCCAGAGCTAGTGAGCAGTGCATGGAACAGGTCCTCAAGGCCAGAGTATTATGGACAAGATTTGGAAACCAAACCAAGAAATGTGCAAACCTTTGCCATTGATGTCAAAGGGGGAGGAAAAGCAAGCAAAAGCAAGTAACAAAAGAAAGGGTCTTCTAAAAGGCAAGTAGAGGAAGTGTATTGCAATAAATGCCAAAGGGGGAGACTATTGGAAATATTGTCATTGATGGCAAAGAGAGAATAAAAGTAAGAAAGGCAGTAGTAAGAAAGGAGCAGCACCTGAACTATCACTATGGAAAAAGAGAAGAAAGAAGAACCAACAAATAGGAAAAGGAGACAGGAAAGAGGCAACCCAGGCAGCAGAAGCAGCAGAGGAACTGGAGAGACAGAGTAGTGAGGTTGAAAGGTGAGAACCAGTGAGGTGAGACTCTGTAATTGGGGGTCTAATCGTTCCTATGTGTTATTGAAGGTGTGGTGTGCAATTATCTGTGCATTGATGAATTATTACATATGTGAGTCTATCAGGGTTTATAAACAGTTTTGAATAAACTTTGTGGCAAGGGTTTTAATGGTGTTCTGCATATAATTGAAGAAAATCCATAAATTGTTGAGACAGGGTTGACTGTGAGATCGAGAATGAAGATTCATTTGTGTAAATTCTGTGAGATGTACATTGTTTGATTTATTCTGTATGAAGCATATTTTGAGTTCCTGTGATTATCTGTGTGAATAGAACTCTAAAATTTGAGGGTTAACCTGGTACTCTATATGAATGAAGGAATCAATGCAATTTGTCACATTTGAATGTTATTGAGCTTGCAATCGATTACAAACCACAGAAATCGAGTACAGAGGGGGATTGGAATCAACCCTGTTCGATTGGATACGCAAGGGTTTAAGGTCGGATAGACAGTGAAGGCTATATATTCATCATGCATATACAGTGAATAGAAGTCCGGCAGGCCTTAGGCCATTCATAGAGAATGGATTTGTGTTACAATAACTGAGTATAGGGAATTGGTTATGCACTGTCTGTGTACCAGAGAGGGTCATAGTGGTTCAGTGAGTTCATAAATGTACGAGTCAAAAGAGGAACAGTGAGTTAAATAAAGCAGTGAAGATTGGGTTTTATTGAAAGACATGGTGGAATGAAACCATAGTCTGTTTAGAATCTGAACTAAGGATACAAGGTTGAAGGCGGAGCTTATAGAATAAAGGCGCTGAAGAGTGGTGAAACCCTGAGTCAAGAACGGAACCGGGAGTGTGAATAGTGAAGGCGGTTTCGAAGGGAGAAAACCGACAGTATCGTGCAGTCACAAGAGTATTAAGTGGAATTAACTTTTTGAACGCAATATTGGTCTTCGCTCGACGCGTGGCAATAAGTGGTATTTGAATACCATTTATATCGCGTAAATTTGGAGGATTAACCCACATGCATCTAAGTTGCGCGACTACCGTTGGATTGTCAGCGAGAGTGCGATAAGCCTGCAACCGTTGGATGTGAAGGGTGAGTTAAGTGCTGGGCCCAGTTTCATCGCGTAGTTTTGGAGAAGTAACCTTCGTGCATCTTGGTAGCGCGATCATCGTCGGATGGGCGTATAACTGAGTTTGGAGTGCAAGAACATATCCATCGTTGGATCATGACTGAAATTTCATAGAGGTATGGCATAAAGGCTGTGGGCCCGACGTTTAATATATGTTAGTCTTCGACATTTTAATTAAGTCGAAATACTATGACCTAAGGTATGTAAATGCGGGGCCTGAACTCTAATTTTTGTTGAGGTTTGATATTTAATTCAAGGTCGAAGGTTAATATGAATTGAATGTTTGTGTGAGTGCACGAATAAGGTTGGATTAAAGTCAATTTCGATAAATATAGGATATCAACCCTTTACATTGGTATTTGAGGAAGTCATATAATGTGGTTCGAATATAATTGAAGGGAAAGGCATGGGTTGAATATTGTTAATGGTTATCGATGGCAAATGGCGGTGGACCCTACATAAAGAAGGCCAGTACGTTGTGACTAGTATAATTATATGCTTTGGTATTATAATACGGTGAATTGTTATGCATACATTGATGCATGTGTTGGTCGAGGAGTGTATATTGGATAATATTACAAAGTTGAAATATACGTTGATGAGCTCGTGAAGTGGGTCGGACTATGGTCTAACCATAGGATTGGAAAAAGGTAAAGCTTCCTCATAGAGTGAGTGAAACCATGGTTTTAACCATTGAGACTTCAAGTGGATACTAAAGCTTCCGCACTGTCTATTTAATTTTCCAATACAACAACTAAAGTATTGTGAAATTTCCCAGGCATTGAGGTTAATGGGGACATGAATTTGAATTGCATTTTATATGCATAGAGAGTGAAAATTTGGGGGGCTGTGGGTTTTCACCCTGTATCATGGGGTATTAGAGCTGGAATAACTCTTTTTAAAAGTTCAAGTTTTTGTTGAAATTGCCAGACTTTGAGATTTACTTGGGGATAAACTTGTAAAGCAGTTATATATGTAGAAGATACATAATTTTAGTGAACAGGAGAGTATGCAGAAATTGAAAAAGAACAATTACATGACAGTAGCAGAAAAGACAAAACTAGCAAGCCAAGGGCCAGAAAAAGGGCTGAGTGAAATTGATGTATGTAACTGAAAATGTGAATGCAAATGTTTTAATTGATTTTATATTGTTTGTGATGCATTGGAAAGTCTCTGGTAGGAAAACAAAACTCCACTGTAAAACTGAAATTTGTATAAATTTTTATATTCCTCTGAATGAGCTGGACAAAGAAATGAGAAGGCGGAAGTCAAAGAGTCATGGTTGTTCACTTCGAATTCCTTGTGGAATACAAACAGTCACGAGGTGAACTCTATAAATGATATCACATTGATATGCATTGAAGAGGTTAGAGAATGGAAAATTAAGGCAGAGAGGGTAAGAAGAAGGAAGAGCAGATAGAGAAGCTGTGAAGACTCAGAGATGATACAAGGAAAATTTGAAGGCTAGTGGACAGTAGTGAAAAAGGAACAGAACAAAGCTGATATCCAGGTAAATTAGCATGTGGTTTTTGAAAGAGTGAGGAAGTTGGTGCTTCCATATCAAGTTGTAGCTTGATAAATGTCAGTTGTAGCTGGCTGAGGTAGGAGCCTCTTGTAGGTTGTAGCCTGCAGGAAATAGATGGGAGTTGGAGCCTCCTTACAAGTTGTAGCTTTCAGAATTGAGGTAGGAGCCTCCTGTAGGTTGGTGCCTACAGAAAATCAGTGGTGAGAGGGAGTTGGAGCTTGCCTTTGCATCACAACAATAATAAGATGTGGTTTTATCCCTTATGGGTTTCCACTTATATCTGTTGTCTATATGCATGATGATTATGTGTTGATACTCTGTATTTATTCTGCTTAATACCTACTGCTCTTTTATTAAGATTGCTGTTCCATTGTATATTAAGTTGATCACAAAATGATGATGTGAATGAGTATAAAAGAAAGAATAATAAGAACATGATTGCATTAAATTGATTCACGCCCCCTCTCAGTTTAACCAAGGGTCCAACAAACATAAAAATCACTCATGAGACTCAATAACTTGCAAGAGAACTTGAACCCTTAAGCATATGTAAAACCTTGGTTTCAAAATCTGAAAGAGAAATTAGATCAACAATTTTAACATACCTTAAATAGATCATTTTTGGTATCAGAGGTTTAGGTTTTTTGTGCAATAAGGGATCTAATTGTTTATAATTTTTTGTCATGATTATAAGGTTAAAACTCAAAATAGGAGAAGGGAAGCTAGTTGAAAGCCCTACAGTTGGGTCAAGAGGAAGAAGGGAAAGGTTGTCAAAGTCTTCAACACCACCACATCCTCAATTTGAAGTTGATTCTTCAGTGAGCATGTCTCATGAATGATAACCTGCGATGATAGAAGATGAGAGAGAATTCAAAAAGGAATTTTTTGATATGACTGAGATGGTAAAGGTCCTCTATGAGGAGAGAAATTTAAGGATGCAAGGAGAAAGTTCTAGGCCTCCAAGAGAAGAGGGTTCTACAGGAGGAGGAGGTCATGGATATGGTAATAAACTACCATCCACTCCACCATCATCCTCACCAGCATTTTCACCTTCCTCTTCATCATCTTCCACTACCAAAACCCTTTCATCTGTTCATACACATACTTCAAAAGGATATGGTAAATCACCCTTACTTAAACTTGATGTTAAATTTGTGATTATGATGTATAATGGTGAAGTGAATGCAGAGAAGCTGGATAATTGGATTCATCAGTTGGAGGTTTATTGCATAATTCAGAAACTTCAAGAGGATGACATATATATTCAATTGGATTCCTTGAGAATGGGGGGTGCAACACTTGTATGGTGGGAAGCAAAGACAAAAGATGATATTAAAAAAATGGTAAGATATCATTGTTTGGTATCGTTTTATTGCTGCCATTAAAAGGCAATTCTACCCTCTAGCTTACATGCAAAAATCCATTATGAGTTGGAAAAAATTTAGACAATTTAAAGGTCAAAGTTTGCAAGATTACACTCATGAATTTAGGAGAAGAGCTTTTATGCTAGGTGTTGATTTGCATTCTCAAGATACCTTGTTTAAGTACATAGGGGGTTTGCATAGTTGGCTGAAACATAACATCTTCATGTTTAATCCTACTAGTCTAGATGAGGTCTGTGTGAAAGCTACACACCTTGAGGAAAGAGGGAAAAATGTATAAGAAGAGGGTAAAAATAAACCATTTAAGGGTGGTGAAAAAGGAAAGGGTTTCAAGGGAAAACAAAAGAAAAATGCATCCATAGAAAAATAAGGGGAGAAAACCACATGTAACCACTATTCCAAGGAGGGTCACGATGAAGCCCACTATTGGAAGCTTCATCCAGAATTGAGGCCTAATAAATTCAACAACAAGGGGAAACAAAAGACAACCGCTACCACACAACATGCCCTTTGATCCGACTCAGGAGATGAGACTAAAATTGCAGACATGGTCACAAAGGAAAAAGAAGCCATAGCAAGTACTAGTTCATCAAATTGTCACAATAAAACTCCAAGTGAAGAAACAAGAATAGAGTTGTTTCATGTCAGAGTGATCTCAAAAAATACAAAAATTGGCACACTATTTGATAGTGGGTCTCAAGCAAACTTTATATCTGAAGACTTAGTCAAGAAGCTTAATCTTGAAACCTTACCTCATCACAAGCCATATCGTTTGGTTTGGATAACAAAGGATACACATTTACAGGTTACAAGAAAATTTATTTTCCAGTTTGCAATTATCGCAAACTTTATTGATGAAGTTGAGTTAGATGTTGTATCGATTGACATATCAGGAATTGTTTTGGGTAGTACCTATCTCTATGATAGGAAAGTTGTCTTCTATCGCCATGAGAACAAGTACCACTTGTTCAAATATGGAGTGGAATATATTGTGAGAGCTCATCACAAAAAGCTAAACCTCTCTTGATTTAATGCTGGGAAAATGAAGAGACTACTAAATTCAAGAAAAAACTTTGTGCTTCTTATGATCAAACAAAATAATGATAAGAATTAGGAATATTTTGAAGGTTGTGATGATAAATTGAAATCTGATTTATTTGATGTGGTAAGTCAGCATGGCGAGATGTTTCAGGAACCAAAGGGGTTACCTCCCAAGAGGGGAATCCAACATGAGATACAACTGCAGCAGGATGTTCCACTCCCTAACATTGGCGTGTATCACATGTCGATAATGGAAAGTGCATAAATCAAGAAGAAAATCCAAGAATTGTTGAATAAAGGTATCATTCACCCATCTACCTCGCCATGTGGTTCGTCGATTATGTTGGTGCCCAAGAAGGATGGAACTTGGTGCATGTGTGTGGATTTCTGTGCACTAAACAAAATCACGGTAAAGAATTGTTATCCACTCCCAAAAATTGGTGATTTCTTGATCAATTGAGGTATGAAAATTATCTCACTAAGATAGAATTAAGAAGTGGTTATCATCAAGTTAGAATAGCTAAAGAGGACATATGGAAGACCACATTTAAAACTAAAGAAGGATTGTTTGAGTGGCTTGATATACCTTTTGGTGTTTGCAATGCTCCAACTACTTTCATGAGAGTTATGAATGATGTATTAAGGCCATTTATTGATGAGTTTTTCATTGTATACTTAGATGATATTTTGATATTCAATAAATCATGAGATGAACACTGGTCATGCATGTAAGAAAGGTGCTTGATGTCTTGAGAAAAGAACAATTGTTTTTGAAGATGTCAAAATGTTAATTTGGAAAAAATTCTTTAGTGTATTTGGGACATATTGTTGGAGGAGGTGAGTTGAAGATAGAACCCTGTAAGGTTGAGGTCATTGTGAATTGGCCTATACCCAAGAAAGACACTGAGGTAAGAAGTTTTCTAGTAGTAGCACAATATTGGAGGAAGTTCATTGATAATTTTCCTTCTATTGCAACTTTGTTACATGCATTGACTAGTGTTAAGACGGTCTTCTAGTGGGGAGGCAAGCAAAAAAAATAATTTTATGCTTTGAAATAGAAGATCAGTTTAGCCCCAATACTAGCACTATTGGACTTTAGACAACCCTTTGAGATTCAAACCGATACAAGTGACTATGCCATGGGCATAATCCTCTTACAACATGGTAAGCCCATTTCATTCCATTCAGAAATGTTCAGTGATGCAGTGATAAATTATCCTACTTATTACAAGGAGATATATGCATTGGTTCAAAGTGCGAAGAAGTGGAAACACTATTTTATGGGAAAGGAAACCATCATTCATACCAATTAGTAACCATTGCAATAATTGAAATCACAAACTAAGGTGCAACAGTCAAGGCACTTTCGATGGATGGGTTTCTTGCAGCAATTACACTTGGTCATCAGGTATAAGAAAGGTATATACAAGAAGGTTTATGATATGCTTTCTAGGCCTATTATCAGTGAAACTACTTTAATCAAGAATACTTCTGTTTTACATTAAAGTTACATTAAACAATATGCATTTGATAATGACTTTCAATATGTTTATGAAAACTTGAGTCAAGGTCGCCAAGTTGAGGGATTGGATTACCATGTACATAACAATGTGTTGTATCATTTGGGCAAGCTTTGTATTCCACAAGGGGAGAGAGTGAATGCCATAAGGGAAGCACACAATTTTGTTATTGCTGGACATTTTGGTGTAAGAAAAACAATGGAAAATATTCATAGGTATTGTTATTGGCCTCGTATGCTTAAAAGTGTGTCACATTTTATTAAAGGTTGTTCATTATGTGCAGTCAATAAGCCTAGTAATAGGAAGTTAGGACTGTACACACCACTTCCGATTCCTTCATGTCCATGGGAGAGTATTTCTATGGATTTTGTAGGAGGTTTTCCTTTTTGAAAAAGAGGTCATGATTATTTGTATGTAGTTGTGGATAGTTTCAGAAAAATGTGTATATTGATTCCATGTGAAAAGAAAGTTACAACTGAACAAACAAATCATATTTTCTTTCAAGATGTTTTGGTTCATTTTGGGTTGCCTACATCTATTGTAAGTGATTGAGATTCTCGATTTGTTGGAATTTTTGGTCAATCTTGTGGGACTTGATAGACACTAAGTTGAATTTTTTAAAGCACAACCTTTCATCCACAAACAGAAGGTCAAACCGAGGTGGTGAATCGAACAATCATTCATATTCTTCGAGGATATTATAGCAAACATCCTAAGTTGTGGGATAAACAATTGCATTACATTCAACATGCTTACAACTGTGAAAAACACTCCTCTACACAAACATCGCCATTTGAGACATGTCTTGGATACTTTCCAAAATCGTCGTTGGATTTCATCTTTGGGAAAGATGTAGCTATCGATGGGCATATCGACATAGATAAAGCAAAGAATTGATAGAGAAAATTCAGTTGATCCATCAAATAGTTCAAGATCAACTAGAAAAAAGTCTAGGCAAGTATAAAGTGAGGCACAACAAACATCGTGTAGATCATAAGTTTCAAGTTGGTGACGAAGTTTGGCTTTAAATTAGCAAGAATAGGCTTCAAGAAGAAGGTAAAATGTCGAAACCAATCTGTTATGGTCCTTTCAAAATACTGGAAAAGATTGGTAACAATGCGTTCAAGCTTGATTTACCTTCATACATGCACATTTACTTTGTTGTTAATGTTGAAAATTTAAGATTGTATGAGCCTCCTTTGATTGAAAATCAAGGAGAGAATATTTAGTTGCCATCTATTGAAGACTTTTCTCCATATTTCTTCATTTAGCTTCAGCAAGACACCATACTTGACAGAAGAAAAAGGACATCGATAAGAGGAAGTGTCGACTATCTTCGAGTGGGGCTGAAAGGAAAAAATCTTTCAAAATCCAAATGGATGGAAATTGGGAAGGTGAGGGAACTGTACCCTCACTTTTTCAACAACTGAATATGATCGTTTGGGGTACAAAAGCTTCTAGTGGGGAGGAAGGATTAGGTACTCAAAATTATGCTAAAAAATCAAAGTTCTAAGAATGTCTTGAAACCTAAACGATTGCGTAATGTTCATCGTTCTAAATCCAACGCAACTCGTTTTGCGCAAAATGGACTCCATATGGCTTCAGAAATGAGTTTTGTTCGTTTTACTAAACATGCAAAATTTGGAAAAAAAATGCAGATAGGGAGCCGAGTCAGCAGTCCGTACTGTTGACGTGGCATGATGACTGGGGAAGTCAAATTTTGGTCAAACTTCTCCTTCGCCGAATGTGTTACTGCCAAGTGGCAGCTGTGGATTGGTGCATTTTTGGTGTGGTTGGAAATTTCTTATTAGTGTTGGTGGAGCCAATGAGGAGGAGGCACGTGGATTAGCCTGGGGCCACCATGTGTCCCCCTCACAACGTTGTAAAATTGTGGTGGAGGACTGGAGGGACCGAGTAGGAGTCGAGCCTAAGACCTCCACCAAGTTAACACACAAATATACCACTCTGCCTACACATTAGTTCTTAACAACTATAACGCACCACATATATTTAAACTTTAATGAAGTTGTCGATGGGGGAGCGGGGGCCAACTCCCAATACACGTGACCTAGACCTATGACCACAATAGAACAGGAAGAGCACTTTATCCATAGGTGCGGTTGTTAAACACTAATCTGCCATTATTAACCTCTAAGCTCATTTAATTAACAACTAAACCTGATTAACCACAGAGCGCCAGTTTAAGTGCTAATCTGATTTAATTAGCATATAAGTTGTTTAATTAAATTAATCTGAGATTAACTTGGCAGTCTCACCAAATCTGGCTGAGTTACTATTTTTGGCACCAGCTAGCCCGAGTTAGTGGCAGTTAGCTAAATTTAGGGAGGAAATTGTGGAGAAAACTTGTAGAGGTCATAACTCAGTCAATTTTAGACCAAATGAGGAGAAAGAGTCTAAGGCACCATTTTTGGGCATTCAGAACTCATTGGTGCAAATTCCAAGAGTAGAAAAGCATCGTAAACACATCATTTTGCAAATTTGAGAATAATATAGAAGCCCAAGCCATGGAAGATGGACCAAGGAGATGTAGCTTAGGAGGGGTGAACTCCTTCACCAAATCCTTGTGTTGATGTGTTTTATGGTGATTTACTGTACTTTTATTTGTTGTTGTTCAGTATTTATTTTATGTTAAATTGTTCATAAAAATAACATAAAAATCACTCATGAGACTTGTAAATTGCAAGCAAAATTGAACCCTTAAGCACATGTAAAACATTGGTTTCAAAATACGAAAGAGGAATTAGCATAAGAATACTAACATACCCTAATGAGATCAACATGTACCTTGTAATGTCCCTTCCTAGATTTTCCTAATGTCTTAGGAAATCAATTTTGTAAATTTTAATTAAAGTTAACACAAGGCAGTTTTGGTGGAAAATATAGGAAAAATAAATAATTTGATTGATAGTGGAATATGGGTTCCATAAGGCATGCATGCCCAACAATTATAAAAGGAAGGAATGGAGGAGCCATTTGCATATTTTGCCTATTTCGAATTGCCTTAGTTTCTTAGCTGAGCCAACGTTGTGTTTTTCAGCACAAGAGCTTCCGAAGGAGTGAAGCTCACCCTTCCTTCGGTGGACTTCGAGTGCCACTCAAGGGAGGCATTTCCTGGCCTTGAATCTAGAAGAGTGATTTCCTACAGAGATTACGATTTTCTGAAGAGATGGGGATGTAGTCTGAGACCTATATTGCACAATGGTTGGAGAAATTTTGGTTGCTTATGAAGTAGGGTTACTGGAGGATTCACCGGAGGAGTTAAGGGAGCGATTGAGGTATCATTTTAGGAGTGTGGGATCAACCACAACTATAGAGGAGCATCCTTCACACATTTTCCAATCAGAACACCCAAATATTGCGTAGGCCGTTCTGTGGATTGCGCAGTCACTGGAGGAGGCTCATTTATGGGAGCTGCATTGGTAGGATTTTGGGGCTGGGATGTTGGGAGATCGATAGGAGAGCCATTTTAGGAGGTTGGTTGGAATTTTGGAGAGAAGTGATTGACAGTAGCAGCTACAGTGTTAGAAAATGAAATTTAAAGAGGGCCAAGCTACAAAGGGTCAGATTTTGAAGGTTGAAATTATAGGAAACCCTTTCTAGTTTTTTTTGGGTTTTGGGAAAGGATCACCTTCCCAAATTCCTAGAAAATTTTGAGCAGTTTCTAGTGGATAAATCAAAGGCCGAAGTCAGGCAGTAGGGAAGTTTTGGAGCAATAACGCAATTTTCTGGAGGAGCTTGCTATTGGAGCTATTGGATTTTCTTGTACTCGTCACCTGGTGCTAGTAGTTTGCCTTATCCAAGCCCAGGTGCATTTTTCCCAACTATTTTATACCAAAAAATTATCAGATAATAAAATTTGGCTAGTTTGTGGAGTTGTGCACATTTTTCTGGTTCATGTGTTAATTTCAGAAAATTTCCGTGTTACATGTAATTTTATGTGTTTGTTATCATTGTTAATTTTTCCATTAGGAATATTTTTTTTTCTGAATTAGTCTAAATCTATTAAAAAAGGAGAAAATATATTACATCATGGCCACAGCCTTAACAGTGCCCAGAAGAGTGGCATAATCAGCGTATGAAGTGCAAAAAAATACTGCCCACAAGGGGAAACCAATCTGCACTAAACAGAGTTCTGTCATACTGCCCGCGCAGGGGCATTAATGTGCAAGTTTGAAAAACTGTAAAACAGAGACTACTAGATTCTATAGCTAGAAAATCAAGAGCAATCCCAACCAAGTGGGAATCGTAAAGCAAAAACCAAAGTCTAATGGAGA
The DNA here is from genome assembly GCA_034641835.2 of Pinus albicaulis. NCBI lineage: Eukaryota > Viridiplantae > Streptophyta > Pinopsida > Pinales > Pinaceae > Pinus > Pinus albicaulis. The sequence continues at coordinate 18,471,515 of CM076582.1, read as the reverse complement.
AATTAAGCATCATTCTAGGGAGAAGGTTCCTCCAGGATAAAGCACCTGTAAGCATCCATATCGTCAACATCCTTGGCCTTGTCCGCTCCTGTGATGTCGCTTGGCTTGGAGCGCTCATGGCCATCGCTGACTTTCTCCTCGTCTTTGGGAGCTTTACATTTATCCTTATTCCCTTGCTGTTGCTGCTTGTCCATTTTCTAAGTTGAAGCAGAAGAAGCTCCTGCCTGAATCACTTTGGGATCAACCTGCTGAGGTTCTTCCTTGAAGACCACCGAGATAGAGGCTATAATGCGGGGTCAGTTCAGAGAGAAATTGAAGAAAAATTTGGCAGTCTGGGGAGTGTCAGAGGTTAGATTGATAGGAGAGGTCGAAACAGGGTAGGAATTTTGAGTTCTGCCCCTGCTGCATCGAGTATTCAGATATCTTCCAATGAAGTAGTCCGAGGAGGGCGAGGAGGTGTCCGAATTGGAAGTGGAAGGGGTGCGTTGGGGTTGGCTTCTCGTGCTGCGCCTTCGAAATCTCATACGATGTCTCAGACACGGCATGGTGAATGGAAAAGACGAAGGCGACAGAGGAGGTGGTGAGACAGAATTGGGTTGAAATAGGGCACAAAGAAAATCCAAAGTAACAGAAGATTGATTGCAGAGGCCGATACGAGAGAGGTGGAACCCTTCCTCGAGTTCAATGCAATAGCTAAGATGTCTGCATCTACCAGTGGCGGTTCGATGGCAAGGATATAGAGCCGAGGGAGAGTAAATTTGTTGTAGCGGAGGAGGGGGGAAGTCCACACTCCAGCTATCTTCCTCCATCTTTAAACCCAAAATGTTGTCTCGAAGCTCTCCCGATCTTAAATCCTCATTAATGTAAGCATTAGGAGTGTGCAGATAATTCCCTACGGTGGCACGCACGAGCATAATGGTCAGATCTCGACCTCGGCTCTGCATTAAATCTGCGTGGATGTAAGCACTGATATGAATGCTACAATCTCCTGTATCTCCTGTACGCGGGTTGTATCTTCTGGCGATCGCTTGGGTGGCCAAGTGGCTTCTCCACTTGTCGGACCCAAGTCCCATCAACATCTTAACAATAATAATCACCCGCATTGGGGAAGTCCGCATCATGCTGAACCAGATTTTGGCATTCTTGTAGTTGCTCATAGTCATAAATAATGTTTTGAGAGCCGACAAGAAGAGTGTGATCACTGTTCACTCCTATATTGGCCAATAGGTATGCAAACTTATTGCCTTCTCATTTAACATGTTTGAATAGAAGCGCTCAGTTGGTGTTGAGCTCTTGTTCAATTAAAGCCAATCGAGCCTCAAGTCTCCAGCTTTTAGCAATTTTTCTAGCATGGGCCTCCTGGAGGAGTTGATTAGCCATATTTATAAGAATTTGAGAGTCCCCTTCAATCTCCAAGGGATGCAGACCATGAAGGTGTGACAGAGAAATGCATTGCCAAAGGCCTTCTAATTCAGCCGAGTTGTTCATGTCCCATCCTATGTTTCCCAGAAAAAGGAGAGGTTTACCTTTGTGATCTCTAAAGATTCCACCAAACCCTGCCAGTCCTGTATTTCCCTTAGAAGCACTGTCAAATTTGAGTTTGAAAGTAATCGGAGGGGGGGGGTCCAGCTACTAGTCTCTGAAGAAGCATTGTGAGGTGTTCCGGGAGATTTCAGAAGTTGGGGGAGTTGAAGATTCCAGTTAGCCTAGATGGCTTGCTCTTGAGGGAGAGTTGGAAAATCTTCAGCTTGCCAATTTTGGAGTGCCAAGTTTTCCTGGAGATTGAGACAGAAGTTGCTCCACAAGGTGTCTGGAGGGGTGCTTTGGTTCTTGAAAATGTGCCGATTTCTTTCCTTCCAGATTGTCCACAATAAAAGGCCTGGCAGAAGGCGGCATAGTTAGTTAAGAAGCTCGCTTTTGAAAGGAGACTGCTGCCAATTGCGGATTGTGTCAATTATGTCCTTTGATCCTTTGCACCTTTTTTGACATCTGAAGCTAGCCTTCTCCCAGATTTGGTTGGCTAGAGAGCAGGTTTCTAGGAGATGTTGTATGGTTTCTTCCTGTTGATTACAATTAGGACATCTTGATGGTCCATGAAAATTTCTTTTCCGTAGGTTGTCCCAAGTAAGGATTTTCTTGTGACCAAACAACCAAAGGAACATGGAGACCTTGGGCCAAATTACCGAGGACCATATTCTGCTCCATAATGGGTCAGGAGGCGTTGGATCAGAGCAGATTAGTTTGTACACCTCCTTGGTAGTGAAATATCCTTGTGGGGTGTAGCCCCATCCAAGAATTTCCTTTTTGTCAGAGTATTTGATTTTTTGGTTTTGTAATTCAGTCTCTATGGCCGCTTGGAGGTGCTCTTCTCCATTCCTGATCAATTGGGCAACTGGGCGCCATTGTCTGTAATCTTGCGTTAAACTGGGGGTCCATTGTTGCTAGACAGTTTCCCTTTGTTGCTTTGCCCATTCCTCACTAGGTGGGGGATTGTAGATGCTGCAGAGCCATGGTTGTTGTTTCCAAGAGTCCTTCCAAAAACGAGTTGTGTTAGCATCCATGATTTCCCAAAAAATGTGTTGTAGGATCAGAAGGAAGTGCTGTCTAGCAGCATTCCATATTAAGGATCCCTTTTCAGTTGGTGTGAATCTGATTAACTCTTCAGGTGGCCTGTGATGAGCATATTTAGCAGTCCAGATTATTGTCCAAGGCGTGTGAGGAGAAGATAACCATTGCCACCATATTTTGGCTCCCATAGTTGCAGTACTGTGAAGGGGATATCTTAAGCCTATGCCCCCAATTTCCTTGGGTTTGAAAAATGTCGATCATTTGACCAAGGCCCATTTGCGATTTTGTCCTGTGGCTCCCCAGAGAAAATTGTGTTGCAGAGTTTTGATATTCTTGAGAACCCACTTTGGAGCTGCTAGAATAGAGAAAAGATAGAGAGGCATTGCTTGTAAAACAACTTTGATTAAAATCAATCTACTGGCTATGTTAAGAGCATGATATGTCCAGGAAGAGAGACATGCTTCTAGTTTTTCTATAAGAGAATGCCAAGAGGCATGTTTTATGGCTGAGTTTGTTAAGGGAGCCCCTATATATTTGGCAGGAAGAGTAGCTATGGAAAAACCAAGAATACAGGCTATAGCTTGTTGAGTCATGGGAGGGGTGTGAAAGAAGAAGATTTGGGATTTAGCTGTGTTGATGCAGGCTCCGGAAGCCTCAGAGAAGTCAACAAGGAGGGATTTGTATTGTGAGGCTTCTTGCACAGAAATATGGCCAAAGAGCATGTTATCATCAACAAATTGTTGGTGGGTAATGGCAGGAGAGTTGTGGATGGAGATGCCCCTGAGGTGCTGAGATTGAAGTGCCTTCTTGATATGACGACCTAGACCTTTCGCCATTAGCACAAAAAGAAAGGGAGAGAGGGGGTCTCCTTGCCTGATACCCCATGTGGGACTAATAGGATGAGATGGAATGCCATTAATGAGGATGGAGAATAAGGTGGAAGAAATCAGACTCATTACCCAATGGATCCAAGGTGGGGAGAAGCCAAAGGCTGCCAACATTTTTTGAATATAAGTCCAGCTTAATTTGTCGAAAGCTCTAGATAGGTCAATTTTGAGAAGCATACTTTCCTTTTTAGAGCTTTTGAGAGAATGTATAACCTCATGTGTGAGAATTATACCATCCAAAATTTGCCTGCCCTCCACATATCCTGATTGCTTTGGCAAAAAGAGGAGGGGAAGCAGCGATTTCATTCGAGGAGCAATAACTTTGTATATGACTTTGTAGATGACATTGGATAAGGCAATTGGGCGGAATTTGGCCAGTGTGCAAGAGTGCTCTTCTTTAGGAATTAGGGCAATGAATGTTGAATTTAAAGAAGGAAGCATCCACTGTAATGTTCTAGATTCTTCCACCACTTGCCAAACTTCCTCTTTGATGAGGTCCCAGAATGTGTGGAAAAAGGTGGTGGTGAAATCGTCCGGACTAGGAGCCTTACCTTCCTTGAGTTGCTTCATAGCCAAATATACTTCTTGAGGGGAGACTGGCCTTAGGAGTAGCTGATTATGTTCCTCCGTTACAATTCTCAGAATATTTTGAGTGAGTTTTTCTATGGCTGGCAGTCTGTTGATATGGGGCTCTTGATGAACCGTTTGGAAATGATTGATGATCTCCTCTTCAATCTCTTCGTGATTTTCCTTCCTTTCCCCATGATGATTCTGAATGTGAGAGATGGTGTTATGCATTCGCCTTTGTATAGTAGTTTTGTGAAATATTTTGTGTTTCGCTCTCCTTCTCTTAGCCATCTGATTCTGGATTTTTTCTTCCAGAGGATTTCCTCTTGCTTTCTTCGCTCCTCCAACTGATTTTGAATCTGCCTTTCTTGTTCCAAAGTCTGCTATGTTCTGCCTTCATTGATGATATTTTGCTGGAGCGCCATCATTTCTTGGTTGAGAGCATTCTGATCCTGAAATATATTTCCAAACGTGGAGTGATTCCATATTTTGATATGCATTTTGAAAAATTAGAGTTTCTGCTGGAATTGAAACATTTTAGAGCCCTATGGGGGAGAGAATTCCTTCCAAGTCTTGCGGACCAAGTCATTGAAGGTTGAGTGAGTGAGCCAAAATGCTTCAAAACGGAAAGGACGACGAGTAGGGTTGCTCGGTCTTTGCCATTGTAGAGAAATTGGCCAATGATCTGATCCAGAGAGGGGTAGAATGGAAGCTAAGATATCACCTCCTAGATGAATGTCATTATTAGAGATTAGGAAGCGGTCAAGTTTAGATGCTATGTGCTGCCTACCCACTCTGCGATTGCTCCAAGTGTACATGCCATTGTTGAATTACATATCTATTAACTAGTTATTTTGTATGAAGTCCTTAAAATGGCCACGTTCGTTCTCCAATTTTGTTCTTCCTCCCTGTTTTTCCTCGAGTCGGGTTATCATATTGAAGTCACCTCCAGTGATCCATAGTGGGTGGATTTTATTGGAGTTGAGATTTGCTATAGTATTGAGCAGGGCGGTCTTGCTTCTAGCGTCCTGAGGGAAATAAAAATTAGTGAGATGTCCATGAATATTGGTTCCTATTATGTGGAATGTAGCCTGAATGATATGATGAGATGCGTGAAAGTATGAGAATGTGATAGCCTGTGTGTTCCATGCGATGGCTAACCCTCTAGCTGCACCAGAGGCGTCCACAGCAACCTAGTGACAACCTGGCCAAGCTTTCGTTAGAATATTTCCAAGAGTGGTGCTATTACACTTTGTTTCTTGCATGAAGAAAATTTGTGGTTTCTCCTGCTTTATCATGTTTTTTATCCTTCGTAATTTTCCAGGACTATTTAGCCCTCTTAAATTCCATGATGTAAGCTTCATGATTCACTATTTGGTAGGGGTTTGTAGTACTTTGTCAACTTAGAATATCTTCCCGATTCCACCAAAATCTTGCCGATGGTGATGGTTCTTTGTAGATCTGTCTTTCTTCCACGCTTCTTTGAGTCCTTGGGAGATAGTGCTCCATCCCATTGACTACCTGGTTGTATTCCTAGTTAGCGCTGCTGAAAGGTTCTAGAGATTATGACCTCCAGGTTATCTACCTGGAATGCTTGGATTTTGTCGAATTCTTTCTTTCTGCAAGCTTTCTCAAGGCTTAAGATATCAAGTCCTCCAAGGTCTATACTCTCAGGCTCCTCCTCCATATTTTGCCCCTGGCTGCTGCCCGCCAAGTTGTCATCTGTGGAGTGAGGCTGGTGAATGACACAATAAATGTCCATTCCATTTGGTTTCCAATCAGGATCTGAATGAGACATATTCATGTTAGGTTGGTTATCGGCTGAGGGCAGAGGAGATGGGATTGAGCCAGAGGGTGGGGTTTCTTGGGCTGATTTGGGAGAGGCGGCTTCTTGCTGGTTGACAGACGGAATGGAATCGTTTTCCTTGGCTAGTGCTTCAAAGCTGTTGCTGGTAGAGGGGATGGAGGAATTATCATGGAGGGATTTTTTCCCAGAGGGGAGTTTTTTATGAGGCCTTTTTTTAGTGGCTACTTTGGTGAAGCCTTCAGGATCAGGTTTTTCTGATGCATCACTGTTCTGAGTCTAAGCATTTAAAGGGTAGTCACGGAAGAGATGACCATGGAAATGACATTTTTGGCATCTGAAAGGTACATGCTCATATTCTAAAGGCTGGATCCATTCAAAATCATCATGATAAAGACTTACCGAGTCCGGGAGAGCTCTCTCAATGCGCAGGTAGACGCAGATGCGAGCTTATGAAGTATATCTTCTGAGCTTTGTTTATTCAGCTATCTTGATGAAATATCCCAAGACCTTTTCTATATCCTTCGATGAATCTTCATCCCAGTATTCCAACGGAAGAGAATACATCCTGATCCACACAGGAGCCCAGCTGAAATCTTCCTTGTTTAGGTTAAATCTTTCCACCTAGTCCCTTAAATACAATCCAGATGAGTTGAAGAAATAAGGGCCACTGTCAAGGACTCTGTTACGATCTTCAATACAAACGAAAACCACCGTAAATAATCCTTTTGGGCCAAGCTGCAGGGTCACTTGTCCTTTTGGTTTCCATTTTGCTGTTATCCACCCCTAAAGAGATTTTTCAGTTGGCCAGAAGTCGCTAAATTTACTAATGAGGGCATGGTCCTTCATGTACTGGATTTGGCCATTTATTCTATGACTTGGCAGTTCTATTTTGGGCCATTCAACTGCTGTGGGCTGAAAGGTTGCAGAGGTCAAAATGGGAGGATCCTTGTGTTGAGCAGCATCTCCCTGTACATCGCTTTTCTTTTCTGCTGAATCTTGAGAAGCTTTTGGTAGTTCTTGCATTGAGATACCCTGCCTTTCATCATTGCTTGTTTGAACGCAGGAGGAGTTCTTTTTCCTATCCGTGACTGTCTTCATGCTAGAGTCAGATGGGGGGGGGGGGGGTATTGATACCCCCCCCGATAGGATTGCCATTACAGGGACTTCTTTGGAGCATAACGGAGGTAGAACTGGCGTAAGAGAAGGGTGAGTAGAGGTTTGAAAGAGTCAGACTTCTCCGTTGCAGAGGCTGACAAAAAACCCTAGTTGCAGACTAAAGTGCACCTGACCAACGTCTCATGTGCAATGTATGCTATTAAATACTTTCATTATTCACTATTTCAAAGTGGGTTTGCGTTGAATGTCTGCTTCTGTGGATGTTTCTAGAGAAAGAAATTTTTTACAATAAAGAGCAAAAAAAAAAAATCTTTAGAAAAAAAAAACATAAATTACATGATTACCAGGGATTCCTGTGTCTAGATCATTTCAAATTCTTCCCTTTTTATTTGTAAAACTCTTGAATTATCGACCCTCTTTATTTGTAAAACTCTTAAATTCTCCAGTGGAATCCATGAAGGTAGGGATGAGTACAAACATTTCTACTAGCATAGCCATATTACTTGGGGTGTTTGTGCAGCGTTGAATATGCTCGGCATAGAATAGCCTTCAGCCCTAACCAACTGCACATTGCTGATATGTTTCACAAGATTTTCAATTGATTATGGAGGCCATTTTGGAACCAAGCTAATACCTCACACCTAAAACATGATTTATATTTATGCAAATTATTTAATGAATTCAAAACTTAAAAGTCATAACACAATGAAATATAATCAAATTAGTTCAATCAAATTAGTTTCAGAATTCAAAACTTCAGAGCACAACATCATTTAGAGAGTTGAACTAAAGCTTCAAAATACGTACATGTCATCACTCAGATAGATTACGGAGGTTGTAGTTGGGCGCCAAAGATGACGCTGACAATGTGGAGGCTCTTTCTCCGTGAGATCTTTGCCTAGATCTTGAAGATGATCATGCATTGTTATTAGATTATCATTTCATACCTCCAGAAGACACTTGTTTTCTATTTTTAGATAACCCATCTCTCCTTTCCACCTGGATCCATCCCAGATTCTTGTGGATGTATCTCTTTTTTATCCTATAAAGAAATAAGGCATTTCTATGAATTTCTACTTCTCCTCTTCATCAAGGTCGTCATAGCTAATATTAAGCCTTTTTTGGATATCCATGGGAAATTCTTTGGAGATTTTGTGCAATTGGGCTTCCCAATAATTCAAATAATTTTTTCCATGCAGATGGCGCTAAGCACCATAAGAGATAACGACAATCCATCACACCCATTCAAAAACCCCTTCATTCATTCAAGTCAGTTTGAAAAAAGATGTGAAATTGGAAGATAAAGCCATTAGTGGGCACTAAAAGCCGCAGAGAAGTGCCAGAAATTTTGTTTAGTGGAACCATACTATAATTTTAATATTTCAAGCATTATCAACATGGATGACCTACACAGGCCATTTTTTTTTTTTTTTAGAAAGAAAAAAATGTTGTTTTTGTATAGAAATATACAAATAGTACATCATACAACATAGAGTTAATAGTGTTTTGAAAAGCACATCTCCCAATATAGCTCATCATTGTGTGCTATGATAAGATATGTATTATATCTAGCAGCATATTCCCATCATAATTTGACAAAAAACCAGCGACATATTCTCATCAAAATAAAAGAGAATAAACCCAAACATGTAGACATGAAGAAAATAAAAGACATGAAAATCAAGCATAGACAGTGTCTGTTCATCACTCTACAGCTGAGAGTGTTGTTCATCTGAGCACAAAGTTTCATATATAGCAGACCGAATGCAGCAAAGAGGGATCCCACCGGAATCATAGTTGAAAACTTGCACAGTTGTTGATGAGGCCCCTTTGCATCATCAATCACCTAATAAAACAGGCTCACTTGCTGTAAAGAAAAGATAAAAAATAGGCTCGCTTGCTACAAAGAAGAGACAAAAAAAAGGCTCGCTTGAAGTAAGTTCAAAAATACCGAAAATCAGCTATGTCATGGAATGGGGATGTTATTGGCCCACACAATATTTCTGTCTCTGTATTGAGTCACCTGCATTATACCATATACCATACCAATACCTTTTTTGGATAAACCATCAGCCCTGGTATTGTTTTCCCTGTAAATGTGTAGCAGAGGAGGAAAATTCATCTTGGTCCACAAATATTTTGTTCTCATCAACCACCCATGAGATCTCAGAGAGAATAGGGATGAATGTCCCAAGATGGCATCAATAATAATTTTGGAGTCTCCATAGATGTAGACCCGATCCAAACCCAAATTGCGCGCAACCAACAATCCTCACCAAAGAGCCATCAATTCCGCGAAATTATTTGTGCCCAAACCCCCATTCCAACGTATATGGATTCTATCTGATTGAGATAACTTGACCCATGCACCGCACCCCATCACCCCATCCAAACATGCTCCATCAAAGAAAACTGCCGAGAGGGAGATGTGATGGGGCCTAATCCTTCTAGAGCCATCACATACCGAATCTGCTGCAGGCTTCCTCATGCTAATCCATCTCATAATAGCATTATAGATGTGGATGATGATAATAGGTTTAACATAAAAAATGCATAGGTTCCTCACAAGCCATATTTCCCAGATGACAAAGAAATACAATGATTGAAACTATCCCTTCACTAAATCCCATCTATTAGCCGCATCTAGGAAGTTCACCGGGGCCCATGGTGGCTTAAGATGAAACTTACCGAATAGATTCCAGATGTGAGCAACCCTGGGACATGTAAAAAATAAATGATCCGTCATTTCTTCATCGTGTAAGAAGAAAAAACACCTACCAGGACCGTAAAGTCTCCTCCTGTTGAGGCCTTCCCACGTAAGAATCTTTCTCTTCCATACCCACCATCCAAAAAGAAGAATTTTAGTATGAATATTCCTATACCAGAATCTCTCAAATCCGGAAGAAGTGAATTCAAGTATGGAAAATATGTTAATATTGAAATAAATGGTTTTCACCATCGGGGCATCATGCTTCATTTTCCTCGCCCATACAATTTTTTCCCCGTCATTACAGAGGCTTAAGCTGGCCCCCTGTATTTTAGCTTTGAGTTTCATCCATTCCACAGTATCCCGACCCGAGAGTCCCATATGTGATGCCGATTTTATAATAGGCATGTTATGTTCCCAGAGATGAATCACCTGTGATAAATATATGATTCCTCTGTGAGTCAATCCGTGTAACATCCGATTACTGATGATAGGCACTTCAATCATCCCGCAGATTTTGTCACTTCTCAATAGAATCAGATGGCCATTGCCAAAATGCCAAACCAACCCCCATGCTAAAATATGAATGATCTTCTTGAAGCCAAGCCAAATAACTGACATGGATCGTGGAAAATTGAATTGATGGCAATAAATTAGGCGCAGGGGGTCACCCGTGATATAGTTTCATGCCATGATTTCAGACCAAATACCATTATGATTTGTTGCATGCCACAGAGATTTTGTGAGTAGAGCTGAATTGAAAGCTCGGGTGTTTAAAATACCCCGTCCTCCCATCCATTGAAGACACATTATTCATTTAGTAGTTTGATATGGTCATATTTCAAAGATGATTCCATTGGTTAGTTTGCGCGAACCTTCTTGTGGTAATCAAAATTGCAGGGATAACAACTCGGATGGTTTGATGCTAAGATTCTTGGATAATGGAAACAATTTTTTAAATTAAAGGTGATTGGAACACTATTATAATTTAATACAGAACAATATATATATATATATATTATTTTAGAATTAAAATAGTTTGGCTTTCAATTAATTATTTTATTAAATTTTATTATTATTTTATAATAATTTTGAAATATGTAAATATTAAATTAAATATTTGATAATTATGAAAATATTTTTATTTCTAAATTATAATTTATCTCTTAATTAAATAAAACATTTAAATAATTAATTTTATTTACTTCAATATATAGTGGCAGCTTAATTGTTTTAAGAGATAATGTGAAATATGCGGAAACTAAGATATCCAAGGTTCAAATTTTAGTGTTTGTAGCCTAGTTTACCAATTAATAATAATAATAATAATAATATATTTAATAAATAAATAAAATTAAAAAACGGTATTGCTATCCCAGATCCATCTTAATTCTGGATCTACCAAGCCCCCAGAGGGATCAAATATATTTTCATTCTAAAAGAAGTTTGCATATCAAGAAATTTGATCCCTCTCAACACTTTGTAGATCGATAGTTAAGATAGATCTAGGATGGTTTAATATATTATTATAAATAAGCTACATTCCACATGAATACCATGGGTTCTCAATACCATGGCCATTTTTATTTTATTTTTATAGGGTTATTTTTATTTTGACCTAGTTAAAATATTTACATTACATTACATTAATCTTTTTATTTAATTTTATTTTTATGTAATTTGATTTAGCCAAAATGTTAAACATTACATTACAACCTCTCTAACATATTGGGATGGAGAGTGCCTCTTGGCACAATAACTTCAAATATCACTTGCAAATTTTAATATGTTAAATTTATCGTTGGAATACCAAAACCATAAACCGATATCAATGAGTACCTGAAAATGAAAATCAGTGTTCCACGAGGACATGTCCCCCCACTTGGGAAACATGTCCCTGCACTTCCTTGCTTCGAGGACGTGGGGATGTCTGGGGGGCGTTTCCCCATGTCCCCAAAAAATGGAAACGTGAGGAAACTTGAAGGGGGATGTTTCCTCCCAAAAGTGGAAACGTTTCTTGCATTTCCAAAAAACATTGAAGTGAAATCATAAAAAGAAAAAGTGAAATCCCTATTGTTTTTAATAAAATATTATAAATATATTATTAATCAATGGGGGGAAGAGGTTTTTTTGGTTTTTTCATATTTTAAGGGATCGACAACACGATGGGATGATGATCCAGAGGATGATGCACATCTAGATATGGAGGAGAGACTTGATGCGACACATATGGGGTTGCTTGGTGTGCCACTTAGCATGTTTGAGTATGCAAGTGATTTTGATTTAGATGGTGATATGGTTGATCTTGATTTATTCATGCAACAGTTGGACGCAGAGACTAGTGGGGCAATAACTTGAGCAATTATGATCATTTGTCATTTGATATGTTCTTATGTTATCTGCTTTTCTGTTTCACACTTTAGTTGTGGAATTTAGTTTGTTTTGAATCTTGATATATGATATATTAGACTAGACTCTATAAAAATTAGAATCTTGATGTATGAGATTTGAATTTTATTTTAATATTCAATATTCACATTTGGAGCTTCAATATATCTAAACTTTTATTTTCATTGTACAATGTTAGAGTTATATGTATGATTGTATCATGCTTTTCGTTTAAATTTGTTTAAGTTATATGTTTATCGATTTATCCTTCATGATGTAAGTATTATATAATGATAAAGACATTTAAATTATAAAATTTCCATGATATATTTCTAATTTTTTAGTATTTTACTATTTTGTTGGGTCCCGTGTGTTAAAGACCCCAACGTCCCCACATTTCCTAAAAATTGATAGAGAGATTTTACATAGGCCGCTCATGCATTTCCTCACTCCCCGTCCCCATATCCCAAAAAATTGGTGAAACTATGATGAAAATAGACTTCCCAATCTTTTCTTATAATCAAAACTTACAAAATAATTAAACATAATTCCATTTGATGTGACGAAATCAATCTCCACTTCCTACATACATTAATACCACAGGCACATACTACATATATTAATCCCACAAGGTTAAAATTTGTTAATCCCACAAGGTTAAAATTTGTTAATCCCACAAGGTTAAAATTTGGAAACAAATTTGTATTGGTTTAATCAGTTTCTATCTCAATCAATTCAATGTAACGTCCATCTCATTAACCTCCCAATTTTGCAAACAAGGATAACAATTATAAAACCTTTCTTATGATATTCATATTTTATAAATAATAATAATCATTTATTAAAATGAGCCATTAATCATAAAAACGACTTTGATATATAATAATTATTTAAAAAAATGAAGCATTAATCATATATCATGATATTTATACTTAATAAATAATAACAAGTGAAATTTATACTTTATAAATAATAACAAGTGGAATACCTTGTAAGCAGCTAGCTCCTATATTTTTGGATTAAATCTAACTACTATTGCTAATTGGATCCCATGAGTCAAGGTTTGATTGTATTCTAATTGGATCCCATGAGTCACGGTTTGATTGTATTTATGGGAGAAAAATACAATTCAGAGAATCAGAATGGAACACATCGCAACATAACACAACACTTAGAAATATTCACAGACAGGTCTTAGAAACAAAAATACATTAAGAATGGAGAAAAACTCACAGAATTTACATTATAGTGTAGGGATTTTCCTTGCTTGCATAGGCTAATGCAAGAGTACATATTTATAGATGATCCAAGGCTCTATGAACATGTTTTATACATGTGCAAAAGGCGACGTTGAAGAAGCCGGTGGGCGATCGAGTTGGTTGGCGAGCAGTGGAGTTGGTTGGCTAAAGACGGCTGAAGACTACGGCAGTCAATGTCGATTACCTTCTGATGTTTTCTTTGGATTCACATTTAACATTCTCCCACTTGAATCCAAATGAAGAATCCTGAATCAAGTCACACCGAGTCTTACAATGCCTCTAGATAAGTCATGATTATTTCAGCTTGCTAGAATCTTAGTGAGCATATCAGCAGGGTTCTTATTTGTATGGATATTTTCCAAGGATAATTGTCCTTCCTCCAACACATGCCAGATCCAATGGTACCTTAAGTCAATGTGCATGGTTTTTGAGTCAAACTCTTGGTTTTTCGCCAAGTGAATGTCACTCTCACTATAAAAATATAGCACATAATTTTCCTAGTTTATTCCTATCTCTCCTAGGAATCATTGCATCCATAAAATATCTTTACAAGCTTCTGTTCCAGTTATGTACTCTTCCTCTGTTGTAGAGAGAGCTACTATTCTTTGTAGCCTTGAAACGCAAGATACTGCTGCACTTGCAAATGTATACAAATAATATGTAGTGGAATTTTTGGTGTTCATATCTCTAGCCATATATACATATGTAAATCCTTCAAGAATAGTCTTATTATTACCAAAACATAAAAAATAATGACTAGTACCCTTGAGATAACTCAAAATCTGTTATACTGATTTCCAATGTTGTTTTCCTAGATTGGAAATGAACCCGCTCACTGCTCCCACTGAATATGAAATGTTGTTCATGTACATACCATGACATACATCAAGCTGCAAACTATTGAAGCATAGGAAATATTGCTCATTTCTTCCTTCTTCGTGTCATCACTAGGACATAACTGAGTACTTAACTTAAAGTGGGTTGTAATGGGTGTAGCAACTGGCTTGACATAATTCATATTAAACTTGTCAAGCACCTTCTTGATATATTTTTCTTGTGACAGCCACAACCTTTTATTTTTTCTGTCACACATAATCCTCATGCCCAATATTTGTTTTCCTGAACCCACATTGTTCATTGCAAATTTGTTTCTCAAATATTTCTTCAACCTATTGATCATATTATTATCATGCCCAATAATAAACATGTCATTCACATATGAAAATTATATTATATACTTTCCTTTATCATACCTCTTTAAATAGACACAATCGTCAGCTTCCAACTTGTGAAAACCATGTTCCAACATGAATGAATCAAATTTATTATACTATTTCCGAGGTGTCTGTTTCAACCCATAAAGGCTCTTCTTCAACCTGCAAACTAGGTCTTCCTTCCCTCTTTCTATGAAGCCTTCTGGATGCTCCATATAAATTTCTTCTCTAATTCACCATGAAGGAAATCAGTTTTTACATCTAATTGTTCACATTCTAAGTCTATAGCAGCAACAAGACCAAGAATTACTTTGATGGATTACATTTCGACAACAGGTGAGAAAATCTCAGTGAAGTCAATACATTCTTTTTGGTAAAATCCTTTCACCACGAGCCTTGCTTTATACCTCTCCTTATTTTCATCACCTTCATGCTTAATAATTTATACCCATTTGTTTTGCAGGGATTTTCTAAATTTTGGGAGCTTTACCAACTCCCTAGTTTTATTTTCCTACAAATGGTTCATTTCTTCTTCCATTGCTTTCTTCCATTCATTACTGTGCTCAACTTTACAAGCCTCTTCAAAATAATTAGGCTCACCTTCATCTGTTAATAAAATATAGTTTGAAGGATGATACCTTTGTGAAGACTTATTAGGCCTAGAATATCTGCGAATTGGATTTGGTGGTGTGTTATTAGGTTGAATCTCATGTAAAGGTTCCTTATTCTTGACGTTCATCACTTTCCACTTGTTGTCCTTCTTGCTATTTAATTTGCTATCCATTTTCTTGCATTAGTGGGATGTTTTCATGCTACTATTAAAACTTGTAAATAACTTTCTTGACTTCCAACTCACCTACAAACCTCTTAAAAATTTCTGATTCATTAAATATAACATCCCTGCTTCTAATAACTTTATGTTTGACTATATCCCATAAATGATAACCAAGTTCTTCATCTGCATATCCCAGAAAAATGCATTTCAAATATTTATCATCTACCTTAGTTATATTTCTTATTAAAACGTTTGGGTAAGATGTCAAAGAGTGTGCTAAAGTCCCTCAAGGACCAAGTAGGTTGTAAAATATGTCATTATGAGCTAGTCAAGATTCTAGTGAGCGAAGAGCTAAAAAATGAGGATCTACTTGGGAGGAATTTGTAGAAGCATATAAAAGTGGAGGTCATATGAAGTCTCCTAGTTTAAAAATATATCAAGGAAAGAAACGAAAGAAAAATGTAGAGCCTCAGGGTACCCAACATCAGAAAGTAAAGTTACAACGGGAAGGTAAACATGACAAATAACCCAAGATTACTCACCCTCAGTAAGGGAAGAAAGTTCAAAAGGAAAATAAGAGTGTAAAATTCAAGGCTGCAGTGCTAGAGCCATCCTAGAGAATGACATGTGCATTGTTAAAGAAATTTTACACTTCTTCGAGTAAGAAGGCTTCAAAACCTACTACTACATCTGAGGTCGAGGTCATTGAAGATTCTGAATCACCTAGGAAAGACAATTTTTCGCCCAAGGAGCCTTCACCATATATCCCCATGGAAAGCACAAATGTGAAAGATAATATTTCTTTACTAGAAGGAATAGTAGTAATGGACACTCCTGTTGAGATTCGAGAGTGGAGGGAGGAAGAGGATGACAATGTTCCTATGGAATTTTTAATGAAAAAGGTTAAAATATAGAAGGTAACATGTGAGGAAGAGGTGGAACAGGGAGTATTCCAAGAACCAGAGAAAGAGAAAAAACACAAGGATGATGTTCCTCCTACATATATGGTGGAAGAAACAGAGATATGGGGAGAAAAGAAGCTTAAGGAATTAGTTCCTGGGGAAAGTGTAAGCCAAACTCAAAACTTGAAACAACAATTTTTTGAGCTTGAGGTCTTAAATCGGTGCATGGACACCCACAAAATAGCATTAAAAGCTAGGAATGGAGAATTGTTAACAATAATGCTTGAGTTGAAGAGATCAGTGAGAAAATAGATATTCCATGTGGCCCATCTGCGAAGTCGTGTTACAAAATTGGAAAAATGTATGAGAAAAACCCAAACAAAGAAGGATAAATCAGGAAGTTTAGGAATCAACATCCAAATCCAACAATGAGGAGGAATATTTTTTCAAAATTTTATTTTTTACAGAGGTTAGTGGTTTTGTGAGGACACACAAAAAGATGAGGTTGGGGGAATTTTGGCTGCCATAATTTTCCTATTTTTCACCTAAATCACCCTATCTCAGCCTTTGTTTTACAACTTAAACGAGATAGTATTTCTAGTTTCTTTAATCATTATTGGGTAAATGTATAATGTATGATAATTTTAATTAAAAGTAAAAAAGGTCGATGTTTTTCTATGTAATTGTCCATTTGTATTACCTTACGACTATTACAATTTATGTTCATTAATTCGAGATCAAAAGTGGCTATGGTATAGGAAGATCCCGAGAAATCCTACACTCGTCCTTATTCCTTTACCAAATATGGAAGACTATTGGTTTGAGATTCTAACTGGGAGTCGGTCCGAGTTGTCTAGGAAGAAAGGCATGCATCCACTCATGAGGAGTTGTTCCTGTTTTCCTGCAAATGGCTTGGAGTGTTGGAGGGTTCGTAAAGTTAGAGATCATTTGCCAATAGAATCCACCTTTTTTTATCTATTTGACATGACCGAGGGCCGATGTAATTTTGTATATATGTCAAGAAAGATTAGGATGGAAGCTAGCAATACTGTGAAATGTTTTTTGGTGCTTATACTTTCATAAAGTTGTATCGCTGCGACCTCTCTGAGGCAATATTTGTCACTATACATTGTGTATCGAGCAAAGAATTTCGTTGTTTAATAAAAATGGGATAATTTCAGATTCATGTATTCATGTATTTTATTTCCTGTGATGATCAACCTGTTCTTATATATTAATCATGTTTCTTAAACAAGGAAACGAGCTAGTTGGCTAGGGCCCAACCAACCTAGCTCGTTCTCCCTCTGTCTATTATATTGTGTGGTGATTAAATGTCGTAAAATATATTTATATGTGAAGGTTTGCTTTTAAGGGTGCACCCAATTAGATAAGCTCTTGTGTGTTTTCTTCCAAAACAAGTAACCAAGGTTCAAATATTTAATTTTGCATTTTTATATTTATGCTCGGGGTTTACTTTTAAGCAGAGTTTTTCTTGTTGTTGAAGAGTTTCTTCCGTTGATTGTAAATCACAGTAAGGATTTGAATCTAGAAATTATATTTTGATTTTGAAGTCATCTCTTTAGTGTAGATCTACTCTGTGGCGCACATATATTTCTTGAGATAAGATCCACAAAATGGTTATTTCAATCTTGCTTGACAATGGATATGTTCGTTCTTTAAATTGTTTCCTTTTCATAGCAGGTAAGTGAAAACACTTGTTCTTGTACCTGTAGTTATTCGACAACCTTATTCCACTATTATTCTATGCTTGATGAACGCATGTTTTCCTTTGGATATTTGGAAATGACAAGAGTAGGAACATAATAATGTTATCTATAATTAAACTGGAGTCATCAGTTGAGTTTTATTTGTGAAGTTATATGCATAAAATTTAATCTTGAACACAACATTAAACCAGAAAAAGATAGAAATATTTATGAGGTGATTTTCCATTTATGCAAGGAGTTTGATATTTATTTTGATTATTTATGAAGTCTTGAGGTTCATGCATTGAAGGTGTGATGATTCTAAAATTTTTCTCTTAATTCAAGTAAATTTTCTTTTCACAACATTTTATTTTAGACTTGGTACATGATATCCTTTTTTTAGTACAAGACAAAGGTGTTTTCTTCAGTACATGCACATAGTATTATTGTTTCTCCTAATATAGGAATAGAGTGTAGACACTGTTCTGTTTGACCCAGTACATGAACAGAGTACAAGATTTGTTTTGCCTCTTCCAATACAGGAACCGATTGTAGGAATAGATTTATTTTGAAAATTCTTTCTGTTTTGAAATGTTTGTTCTTACATGGTTTTGAAATGAATCTTGTATTTTTTTACTCTCGAGTTATTTTTTTAGGTCTTTGGTTGTAATATTTTTAGTGAAATTCCAGTACTCTTGAGTGGAGTGATGTCATTGTGTTGATAGTACATAAATATAATTCCAAGGTCTTCTTTAGAGATATGTTTTATTGTACTTGAATTATTTATTCATAGGGATACAGATAGCGATTGCATAATTGACCAGAATCCTTGGCATTTTCTATGCTACGCCTAAAAGCTTAGGAAGTGCTGAATTGATAATTAAGTGCTAATTAATTGAAGTTGAATTACTACACCCAACACACATGGCTTCAAATACACATTGTGATGGAAAAAAATACTATAGTGTTGTTCAAGGGAAAACTGAATCAAGTCACACATCTCAAAGGAAAACTCCTAGATCAAGGTCAAGATCAATTCCTAGGAGAAAAGGATGGTTTTATGGATATTGTTTCTCTTGTAACTCATTTTGGAATAAGGCCACTGATTGCAGGTCAAGTATGCATAATATAACTATGAGATGGGATACATTTTAGCACATAGTTAGAAATTACAAGAAGATCTGTAGGAAGAAGGAACATAATTCAGAAACATAGGGAGTATTGACCCTACTGTAGTCCATTTATTTCAAAGCTTACTTCTCACATTGCTACAGAAGTGATGTGAGGTACATGACCTCATAAAGAGAAGGTGATGATTATCAGGTCCATAGGATCAAGTAATGTATGATCTCAAGGGGATCTATGCATATGTATATATTCATAATGAGTCCCTATGTTGTTTTGATATTCATTTGGTATGATTGACATTGCATATGATGTAGTAAAAATGAACATGAACATATAGTACAAGCTCAGGGGGAGATTTGATTATGAAATTTCAGCATTTTAATTTATGTACGTGGGTATTATGAAGTACAATCACGTATATATATGCAATTTTTGATCTATACAACCATGTATTTTTCTATGAGATAAATCAATAGTGAGACAAACTCAAGGAGAGGTTTTGATATGCTTTGGTCATTTATTATTTGGTATTCTGGTTCTGACATTGATTGGCTACAGTTTTTTGATGCTCATATGCTACTTAGAAGTGGTATTGGCTTATGATGGTTTATGAGTTGTTGCAAAATGATATTGCTACTTTGGTTATTTTGATGGCTTTACTGATTGATGAAGTTGGTTATGATCAGACCTGACAGTGAATAGTTGGCACAGGTTCAGGGGGAGCATTCACTATGCTTTTAGTAGTGCATTGTTGGAATTATGATTTCTTGATCATTCCTTGTTGCATAATGGTGTTCATGAAAAGTATATATCATTGGAGATGATGTTGAAGACACATTTGTTGTTGAATTTTAGAGAAGATTATGCTGTGTTTTTTTCCTTATATCTTTTATGATGCTTGATTTACATATGATGAAGTTGTGGATTATTCCTATATATATATATATATATATATATATATATATATATATATATATATATATATATATATTGCTTAAGCTACATGCGAAAAAGTTTCTATGGTGATGATACATGGTGATGATGCATGTATATGTTATCTATATGCTACATTTGATGATATATATGTTTCTTGATAATTTGTGGATATTCATATGTAGATCATCTTGATATTGATGATATGTGATCAAGGATATGAGTTACTAAAAAAGATTGATTGCAAAATATCATGCTATAATTGGTTGATGGTGATGAGTTCATACATATTTCTATCTCTATGTCATGGGATATCAATAAATTGCAGATATGGATCTTGTGGATGATTACTTGAATTGCATATTCGTGAATGTTTTTATGGTGTGATAATTATTCTAACATGAAGACAATGTTCCAGGAGGATGATATTGGTGCCTATGAATTATAACTCTTCATATATGAGGAAAAGTCTTGTCGCATGAAGTCAAGAGGTTTTTTATTGATATGTTGTTGTTATAACTACTTGGTGATGCTTGAAGATTGATGCCATATTTCCCTATCTTACTTCATGATGATGATTTTCATGTTGTAAGATCTTATCTGGTGTATGATGGTTGCTGATGACTATCATGGTCTTGCTACCTAACTATTGAAGTCTTTGGTTTTGGTTATAAATTTCATATCTATCTCTTGATGTATAGTCCCATGTTGAAAATCATTATAAAATTCAGTCATGTATGGAATATTTGGGTCAAGTCATTTATATATGAAATCCTATTATTTTGGGCATTTTATGTAATGATGAGTCAAATATGTAAGCCCAATGTGTTGGGTGATTGATGTAAACATGAATCATTGGTGATAGGAAAGTTAATATTTGGTTGAGTTATAGAATCAAGTACTTTATTGTATATCTTCAAGAAGATTTAGCATATGCTCATGGGGGACATTGTCAGTATACAATGTTCATATTTAGCAAATCAGATCTACAGTGCTTATCTCTACAAAGGGAGAGAAAAGTATTCATTCAACTTTGGTAAGCCCTTTACCCTTTGTAGAAATTATATAACTAATGCGTTATACATCCAAGATTCTCCTGATCACACACTATTTGACTTCATGCACAATACATAATCTCTTCTACTATTGATCATTACTTGTGGAAATTAAATCAATTGCATGCACACATTGAAACCATAAAAAATCACACATATGAACACAATGTTTTAACGGGAAAGCTTGACGCTAAAAACCCCAAATATCTGTATATAATATATGTCATAGAGATCATGTAACAATCCTCATACAAAGCTGATCATATCAAGCTCTCAATACAATACAATTTCTACACACTAATCAGGCATGATCTAGCAAATCCATGCACCGATCTCTGCCACCTGCTAGCCTGCCTCTACTGCACAATACCTGCTGAATATTGCCTCTGAATGAACTCGAATTGGTCCAGCATTTCTCACGCAATCCTCATTGGCATCTCCAATCACTTTGTGTTGCAAATCATGCAACACTATAGTCACAACTGATAGTCAACCTGCTCTTTCACCTACCTCTCCACTGGTCTCCATTGAAACTCTCCATGCACTATAGTTAACTGATGTATTCTTCAGTTGATTAATGAGTTAATAATTAGTGAATTAATTAATAATTAATTCACACCACTCTCACTAGTGTATCAATCAGTTAGACTAGATACAACTAGCTCAACTGTTAATACACGTGATTCTAAGCGAACACAACTCCACCAACTGTCTCATCAACTCCACCAAACTCTGCCACATGAGTTCTAACTGAAGTCAACCATGCAATAGCTCAACTAACCCTTAGGAAAAGCGTATTTCCTTCTGTCAGCTGCATGTGCCACATCCAAGCATCAAACTGAAGTGCTCCAAGAGGGTAAGATAATGTTTATAGTCTAAATATTATTAAGGGTTAATAATATTTGACTGTTCTATTTTTAGCCCGGCAGTCTAAAAATAGAAACCGCCCAATGTCTAAAAATAGAGGTCCATCATATTTTTCCAACTTGACCAACCATCCACAAATAGCATCCTGCAACTCATAGAATATGATCGACATATCTGAAAATAGACTTGCGCCAAAAATAGCCTGCAGGCCCACTTAGTGAAGGCGACTCTTTTCACTAAGCTCATCATCTTGTTGCAATCTCAACACTCCCTCTCAATAAGATAGGGATTATCTGCCACCCCGATCCTGCCTCTATGGTATTCGAATTTGCTCTTGGTGAGCGCCTTCGTCAAGATATCAACATCCTGATCCTCCGTAGGAATGTAAGAAAGTAACATGATCTTAGTTGCACACAATCTGCGGTATGATGCGGATGTCAATGTGTTCGAAAATCTATCATTAAATCTTTCGGATTAGCAGAGAGTTTGATGCAACGCTACGATTATCACAATATATCACAGTAGGATCTAAGTGTGAACCGAACAACCCGACCAGGATCTTCCTCATCCATATAGCCTCGCATGCAGCCAAACTTGCTGCCATGTACTCAGCCTCCGTTGAACTGAGTGCCATGGATCTATGCTTCCTGTTGTACCAAGAAACTGTTGTCAACCCGATTCTAAAAATCCCTCCAGATATGCTCTTTCTGTCCGTTGGGCTCCCTGCCCAATCTGCATCCATGAAGCCATGCAACTTCACCTCATCTGACTGTCTGTACCATAATCCATATCCCGATGTGCCTCTGAGATATCTCAATACATGCTTCCCCGCCTTCTGAAAGATCTTGGTAGGCTTAACCATAGCTTGTGAAAGCTGGTTAACAACGTAGCATATGCCAGGTCATGTATTGACTAGATACATAAGCGACCCCACCAAATATCAGTAAACAGTGGCATCCACTACCTTTGCCGATGTAGCATCCTCTTTCCTCCAACGACCAGGAAGAGGAGTGTCGATAGGCTTGCAACCATGCATGTTGAACTTCTCCAGTATCTCCCGAGCATACTTACGTTGAGACACAAAAAATCCATCACTGCGCTGCCAAATTTCCAATCCCAGGAAATAATGAAGGAGGCCCAAGTCCTTCATCTCAAAATTTTTTGGAAGATCAGTCTTGCATGAGAGTATCAACTGTTCATCACCCGTCAGATTCAAATCATCTACATAAAGTACAATGATCAGCAACTTACCCTCCACCACAATCTGGTATAGGTTCGGATCTGCCTCACTATTGGTGAATCCAAGACCGGTGAAATAACTATCTATCCATGTGTACCAAGCACAAGGTGCTTGTTTCATCCCACACAACACTCTTTTGAGCCTGCACACATGCGACTCGCTGCTGAAGATCTCGAAACCTTCGGGCTTCTCTATGTACAACTCCTCCTCAATGACTCCGTTGAGGAACGCAGTCTTCGCATCCATCTGATGAATGTGCCATCCCATCTGCGCTGAGAGAGCTAGGATACTCCGTATGGAAGAATACCTTGCGATAGGTGCAAAGGTTTCCTCATAGTCGATCCCCTCAATCTGTGAGAAGCCCCGGGCAACAAATCTTACCTTGTACTTCTCGACGCTCCCGTCAGCTGCTTGCTTCACTTTGTAGATCCATCTTGAACCTACCACTAATTTCCCTTTCAGCCTTGAGACAATCTCCCATGCACTGTTTCTGACAATCGAATCATACTATTCCACCATGGCATCTACCCATGCAGGGTCTTCCACATCTTCCTTGAAAGGGGATGGTTCTATCACGATACACTTGCTCATCAGAGCCATGTATCCAGTATATCGGTCAGGTGACTGTCTTTATCTGCGCTGTGATGTAGGTGCTCCTACAATCTTCTCTGCATCAAGATTCAGTCGCTCAGCTTCTGTAGTGCGCTTCCGCCCTCTGATGGTTGGCGCTGCATGAGTGGTTTCTTCCACTCCATGAACCTCCTCTTGTGGATGATCCACATCCTGAGGCTCATCCTTAGGAACTAATAGCTCCTCATCTACATGCAAGTGTGGCTTCCCCTCAAGCGAACACTTCATGGATTTCTCCTCATGAAATTTGATATCCCGTCACACAACAGTCTTTCGATTGTCTGGAAAATACACACGATAGTCGTGGGGTGTATCAGTGTACCCAAAAAATATCCCAACCTCTGCGGTCGGCTCTAGCTTCTTCCTGGAATCCTTCGTCACATGAATGTAAACAGGTGATCCAAAAATCTTCAAATGAGAAATATCAGGCTTCTTACTAGAAAACGCCTCTTCGAGTGTACTCATGCCAAGTACTCTGTGAGGACAATGGTTTTACACATAAACTGCAGTATTGCATGCCTCAGCCCATAAGTGTGTGGGAAGGCCATGATCATGCAACATCGCCCGTGCAACACGCACGATCATTCTGTTTTTTTGCTCCGTGACCCCATTCTGCTGTGGGTTATGAGGCGCTATGAGCTCTCTTCGAATTCCTTCTGCGTTGCAAAAGTCCTTGAATTTGCCAAAGATGAATTCACCACCATTATCGCTCCTAAGAGCCTTCACATGCTTCCCCGATTCTTTCTCCACCAGTGCCTTAAACTCACAGAACTTAGAGAATTTCTCGCTCTTCTTCTGCATGAAGAAGATTCAACACGTACGAGAAAAATCATCAACAAATATCACATAATACCTGTGCTTCGCTGTCGAAGCTACTGAGAAGGGTTCACATACATCTGTGTGAATTCTCTCAAGGATAGTTGTGGCATGACTATCCTTCTCATGAAAGGTGGCTTTCACAAATTTTCCCAAAGTACTTCCCTTGCACTGATCTGACTGCGCAAGTGTACCTTTGGGAAGCCCGGTAGAAATCTGCTACAAAATTTTCAAAGCACCATGGTGAAGATGGCCCAATCTCCTGCGCCATAGCTCGCCGTCATCCCAGCTCACCACTCCTTCTACCTTGCCTGCCATTGCTGCGCAGCCATCTACCTGAAACTGATAAAGGTTCTTAACTTGAACCCCTATCCTCCGGGTTTCACCAGTTGCCTTACTGTGTAGGAAAGCCTTTCCCTCGCTAAAGACAACATCATATCCCTTGTCTTCCAACATCATCACAGAGATAATATTCTTCTTCAATCCTGGAACATGCATGACATCCTTCAAGATGAAAGGTTTTCCAGACTCCCTCTCAAAGGAAATGGTCTCGATACCAGTCGCACTGTATCTACCATCATCGCCCATCTCGATGTGCACTCCAAGATCCTTCTCATCCAAATCAGTAAAAAAATCTTTGTCTCCGGTCATATGGAAAGACGCACCACTGTCAAGAAACCACACTGAACCCATAATACTTGTGCCCAAGCATGCGATCAGCAAAAAATCCACCTCAAACTGCGAGGCTAAGGCCTCTTCAGCTGCAGATATAGCAGCATGCTTATTTTTATTCTTCTGTGGACATTTAGTGGCATAATGTCCGTGTTGGTGACAGTGAGAACACTTCACCTTGGACATGTCCTGCTTCTTGCCTTTCGCACAGGATTGAGAAGTATTCTTCTTGCTCTTCCCCTTCCTTGCTTTGGCAGCCAAAGCAGAATTTTCTTCATCTTCATTCTTCGATGAAGATCTGTCCCTGGTACTCCACCTTATCTCCTCCTGCACAAGATCCGACCAAAGTCGCTCCCATCCTGGCAATTTCTCTCGACCATTGACAAAGTCCTCATAGGAATGCCAACTCTTTGAAAGCCCAAGGAGAGCCAAGCTCACCAAGTCCTCTTCATCTACAGTAACCCACACACTTCCCATCTCATCCCTGCACTGGACAAACTTCGTGAGGTACTTGGGTATACTGTCACCTTTCTCCATTTTTATCTTCCTCAGTTTATCCTTGAGCGCCAACTTCTTCTGGTCGCTCTTGCTTTGGAACAAGTCTGTCAAAGCTTTCCATGTCAATAATGGAGAAGCTTTACCATGAAGGTTGGAAACTATGTGATCCTTCACACCTTCCAATAGAATCCTTCGACATTTTGCTGTCTTCTTTTTCCATGCGTCAAGTGCGGCAGCATCGCTAGAAACAGGTTTTGGAATTTATGCATCTATGAAGTCCTTCAACCCATTATCCTCCAACACCGCCTCCATCCTATCCTTCCATGAAATATAATTCAAGATACCCTCAAGGGCATACTCCAATCGCAATCCGTTGAAAGACATCTCAACTTCGACACCAAGAAAACACTGCTGCAAATTCGAATTCCACCAACACAAAACTCAACCGCTTCAATGATTTGCAATTGCTCCAATGATCAATACTGCTCCGATACCATGTAGAAATTATATAACTAATGCGTTATACATCCAATATTATCCTGATCACACACTATTTGACTTCATGCACAATACAGAATCTCTTCTACTATTGATCATTACTTGCGGAAATTAAATCAATTGCATGCACACATTGAAACCATAAAAATTCACACATATGAACACAGTGTTTTAACGGTAAAGCCTAAAGCTAAAAACCCCAACTATCTATATATAATATATGTCATAGAGATCATGTAACAATCCTCATACAAATCTGATCATATCAAGCTCTCAATACAATACAATCGCTACACACTAATCAGGCCCGATCTAGCAAATCCATGCACCGATCCTTGCCACCTGCTAGCCTACCTCTACTGCACAATCCCAACTGAATATTGGCTCTGAATGAACTTGAATTGGTCCAGCCTTTCTCACTAAATCCTCATTGGCATCTCCATCAATGTGTGGTGCAAAATCAGCAACACTATAGTCACAACTGATAGTCAACCTGCTCTTTCACCTACCTCTCCACTGGTCTCCACTGAAACTGTCCATGCACTGTAGTTAACTGATGTATTCTTCAGTTGATTAATGAGTTAATAATTAGTGAATTAATTAATAATTAATTCACACCACTCTCACTAGTGTATCAATAAGTTAGACTAGATACAACTAGCTCAACTATGTTTAACTCAGTTAAACTGAACACAACTCCATCAACTACCTCAATAACTCCACCAAACTCTGTCACATGAGTTCTAACTGAAGTATCCATGCAATAGCTCCATTTAACCCTCAGGAATAGCGTAATTTCTTCTGTCAGCTCCTGTGCCACATCTGTGCACTTAACTGAAGTGCTCCAAGAGAATAAGATAATGTTTAGAGTCCAAATATTAATAAGAGCTAATAATATTTGACATATCTATTTTTAGACTGGCAATCTAAAAATAGATTCCTCCCAATATGTCTAAAAATAGAAGTCCATCTATTTTTCCAACTTGAACAACCATCCACAAATAGCATCTTGCAACTCATAGAATATGATCGACATGTCTAAAAATAGACTTGCGCCAAAAATAGCCTGCGGGCCCACTTAGTGAAGGTGACTCTTTTCACTAAGCTCATCATCTTGTTGCAATATAAACACCCTTGACGGAAAAGGGGGAGAGTAGCTCGGTGTTTGGAGAAGAATGCGTGGAGAGAAGCTTGGTGTTTTGGGAGAGAAATTTGGTGCTTAGGTTGGTGTGTTTACATATTTTTTTGCATGTATTTACAAGTGGTGGTGACCAAACACCAAAGTGGTTGCTATCAAGTCAAAATGGGGATATTGTTGGCATTGTGCCTAATGTGTTTTCCTTGATGGAAACCTAATTGATAAATACGTCAACATGATGGTTATGTAGATGCTACAACTGATATGGACAAATGAATATCAGTTCAGAGACAGAGGAATGGTAAAGATAAAGTGTGAGAAATTATACGTGATTCTTGTGAAGAAAAACTGTGTACATACATAGGTATGGTGAAGAAAATTAAGGTACATATACCACACCATGGTAATTGGAATATCAGGGGTGTTTACCATGTTATTAGATCATAGTAATGAGTGCGACAATAGATATTTGATCCCGTCAAAGAATGTTGTCAAAATTACTAAGGGATTGGACTAAGGTATTGGATAAGGCCTAAACTATATAAGGATATGGAATTCATTGTGTTAAGTGTGAAAGTTTATGGTTTATTGATGTATTATTTGATCTAAAACAGGTGTGCACCAAGGAACATGGAGGAGGTTCAGATCTGATAATTCTGGAAGTATAGTACAGACTGTTAGGGTCTCGTGATTTAGTAGATTGGCTAACCAAATGATAGGGTAAGATCAGACCAGTCTTTGGAGTCCTAGGACCTAGCCTTCCTGGACTCAAAGAGGGCTCTCTCTGTTGTGTGAAGGATGTGAGCTTGTTCGCTATGGATGATTGATTTTAGGCTAGTTGTTAAGTGTAGGTTTGTTTTTTTGTTTTGGGTTGGGGTAAGATGATCAAGTAGGATAGGTGCAATGAGAGAATATCAAATCAATAGGGATATGGGTTCAAATGAAGTCTAGGGTGTCTAAATGATGAAGCAGAGTGTATTGCAGGGCCGATTTAGCAAGGTGAGTGGATCTTTAAAGTGATGTATGATGGTGTAACGAACATTAAGTTTTGTGAAAAGACTAAGAGGTCTTATACATCTATAATTTGAAGTAATAACTCATGAGGTAGGGAAAACCATTAATCTCTATGAACAATACTCAAACTGATAAACATACAAGATGAACAATCCAGTGGTACATAGAAGCATTAGAACTCCTAACTTTAGAAACCCACCTTCAACTTTTTGGGAAAACACATAAGATAAACAAACAATTCAATATATGGAGAGGGAAATCCTAAACAAAATATATCAAACTATCGGGAACTTTGAAACAAGTTGATGAGCATGTGCAAAGGGCAAGATCGAAACAAGACCTCTTTGTATTAACCCAATCAATCAGTATTCCATAGAAAAGCTTCAAAATAAGTTTTTGAAAACTTTAAATAAGCAGGGCATACCATGAATCATATTTATAAGCTAACATAATGATCATTCATGAAATAAAGAACAAGTTTTAGTGGGCCTAAGGAGTAGTCAAGAATTCCTTAAGATGAACTAAAAGAAGAAAACATCAAAACTATAACATGTAGGAGGTTTGAGGTGCTTCCATGAGCATATCTCAACCTATATTTTTTTTATTATATAAAACAAGCAGACTGAAACAAAATGATGACAAGAAAACACTAACAAGTTAGAAAAACATCACCATTCACCAAACTATGGAATCCTGCAAGCAAGCTTCTCCAACATCAAGCCACACAAGTCATTCATTCACTTCATAAAACCAAATATCTTCTCCAAGCTCATAAACCATGTATTGCTCTATAGCACATCAAGTCGCAACTGTTTACAACGAATACTCATGGCTTATATAACAAGAAAGGAAGAAGAGAGCTCACTAGAGCATCTAGAAGCCTATTGGGAAAAAACAAATATCTTAACTTGTCCTTGAGGCCTTGCAAGGTCCAAGGCACAAAATATCTTCTAAAATAACTTTTCCAGACTAAAATAGAAAAAAAATTGAATTTTAGGCTCTGACATACATGACGAAACTTTCCTAACGCACATTTTCTTAGTTACACACAAGAACGCAGCATATTGTCTCAAAAACTTTAAAATTTTCCAGGAGCACAACACCAAAAAATGTCTTTTTGAAACAGAGTTTTAGAGGCCTTCCCGATGTTGGAAAAAGCTCCGTGATGGCCCGTTGGAAAGATGTGGATGTATAATTTCAAAATATACATTTTTTTCCTTAATATGACCTCTGAAAGTTGCCCAAAAAGTAGGAAAAGTCAAAGCTTCCAGGAGTGCAACACCTGCTCAAAAAAGAGGGCAGAAAGGTGAAAAATTGGGTGTTTTTGGCCCTTTTGAGGGACCAAAACAACTCCAATTGAGCTGAAATTCGGTGAGAATACTCCTCTCATGATAAGGAATCCAAAAATGTAAGCTTATTCCTTTGAAAGTTCCCTAGGAAAAAGCGTAGCACCCAGGGTGCTGCGTTCCTAGGCTTAAAATTTTACAAAAAACAAAAACTTGTTCAATTTTGCTCAAATTTGGTGAGTGGGTCCCTCAAGGGTCTTTAGAGACCTGCAGTGAAGCTTGAGCAAAAATTCAAAGCCTAGCTTGGTCCTTTCAATCATTTGGCGCCAAGCCCTCCCTTTGGGCAGTTTTGAGCTTTTTCCTTGCAAACTAATTTCTCTTTTTGTAGTGCTCAACCATCTTTCTCTGTAAACCCAAATTTTTGTTGGCCTTCTCTAATTTAGCCTCTAAATGTATATTTTCCATTTCAAGCCATGATTCTTTTTTATGCTCAATTTCCAAGGCAAGGAGCTAAGTGAGAGGAAATTTTTGGGCTTGGGCTGATTCTTCCTCTTTCTGTTTTGCCAAAGTTTTCCTAAGACCCATAGTCCTAGGTCTCCTTCTTGTTTTCCCCTCTTCATAACTGCTCTCCTCATAAGCGCCCATGTACTCCTACAATTTCACTTGTGATATTTGAGCCTCTCTCTTGTATTGGAGCACCCGGGCTTCATAAATGGCTAGGTGGCCACTCATTTGCTTGTTTTGCATTTGTAGGAAATGAACAAGATCTTTTGACCTTTCCAACTCAACCTCCAGGTCTCTGATTTGTGCATTTTTGTCCTGTAGGAGAGAATTAACTATCCTTGTTTCATCTTCCTCATCACTATCTATGTGAATGAGTTCAAATTCCCTCTCTTCCTCATGATTTCTTTCCTCTTCTTCCATTGTTTTCTTGCCTTTGTCCTTTATTGGCTTTTTACCCTTGTCCTTCATTTGTTGTTTACCCTTGCTCTTCATTGGTTTGGTGATTTTTTCCTTCACTGGTTTTGAGGAGGAGTGCATGGCTCCCTTCCTTTTGGAGGCAATAAACACATGCCTCCTTCCTCTTTGATAAGTGATGGTGAAAGGTGCTATAAACTTTGTTTGAAAACTTTGATCATTGACAATATTAGGACTGTTTCCTCATTGAAAAATGCTCTGTGTGTGTATATCCTCCCTACCTTGCTGTTGGTTGTCCTTTGGATCACCATTTTCAACATCTTTCATGCTTTTGTCACTATCAAGACCCTCAAAACTGTTATGCTCTGTTTCTGCAATATCAGAGGCATCTGTGCTTGGCATGTCTTCACTTTTATGAATATCCTCCTCCTCACCCTTTTCATTACTGTTTTCACTGCCAACTTCATTTTCTATATCACTACCTTCATTCTTTGGACTTTTGTAATCATTTCCTTGTTTATTGAAAACAATTTTAAAATATGTTTCTAGGCTGCCCTTGTCATTTTGGTCATTGTCATGGCTTTCTTTTGCTTCTTCGCCACTACCTGTTGTAGTGTTTTTAGTGTCATTTCCATCTTCACAAGACCCACTGACTGGACTTGTTAGCTCATCATGGGATTTAGTGATCAAAAATTTGTTTTCTTGCCCACTGTCCTTTTCTTGAGAGGCTGCCTATGTTTCTGTGTTTTTAGAGCCTTCCTCTTCATTATGAGACCCATTTCTTTGACTCCCTTGACCATCATCTATATCATTGCTTCCACCTCTGTTTTCTTCTTCATCTACATCCTCATCCCTGCTACTGCTTTGACTGTTTTTCTCTTGGCCATTGTAGCTTTATTCTTGGCCATCTCCCTCTTCTTCATCTTCATCATCTTCTTTATCCTCTCCATCTTCTTTATCCTCTCCATCATATTCATTATCCTCTCCCTCATCTTCATCATCTTCTCCCTCATCTTCATTATCCTCTCCCTCATCTTCATCATCTTCTCCCTCATCTTCATCACCCTCTCTCTCATTGTTTTTTTCATTTTGATCATCATTGCTTTCTTCATGATCAGATTTCTTAGGGGAAGGCAAATGAGGAGGGTCTGTTTGAGGGAATAATTTATGTGAAGAAGATGAACCAAGGTTAGTGGAGGGTGATGGAGGCGAGAGAGGAGGATTTTGAGATGATGATGGCATACTTTGCAAAGGGATGGGCTGTGGAGTTGTGAAATCATCATGGGAGATAAAAACCTCCCAGGGAATGCCTTGTTGTTCTAGCAAGTATGAGACAAATTTTGATGAGGGAATGGTGAAAGAGGCTTGACATTTGTTGGGATGGAGGGCTTTTTTGCATGATGGAGGACATTTTCTCAATGCTTTTGCGAAGGTAGTAGGGCATGTGTAGTAGCTTAGTTCTGGTGAAATGAATGAGGAGTCTAATACGATAGGAATAGACTCTGGAGAACCTACCTTCACAAGTGAAGTATTTCATGATAATCTTCATGAGGAGGGCATATCTGTCCAATAGATGAGAAAAAGGAAAAATGGTTTTACAGTCATCTTGACAACTAGGTTTTAAGAATGGATGATAGTGGCTTAAGTCAAGATGCTTCTGTTTAAATCACCTTTCTCCTATGCCAGGTATTCCAGTGGCCTCAGAGATGGCCTTCGTGGTTAACTCAAATCTTACCCCTGCTAGATGTACTTTATGCCTGTGAAATTTTAAGGCAAATAACTTGGTCAACTGAGGGTGACTTTTTATCTCTTGCACTTTGTTACAGAACTCATAGCACCCTAATTCTTGGAAACAGGAAAGAATAGAAGGGGAGGCTATCAGTTCTGCAGTGCTTATGGGTTCAAACCTATTGGGCATTCCTCCTTTCTTCTGCTGTTTTCTTGGACTTGTCTCTTCATTTAGGTCAACCCTCCCTTCTTGAGACATGGTTTTTTCTTCACCCCTTCCTCCAACTCTTTAAACATAAAGGATTTTTGTTTGTGAAATAATGGGGAGAAAGGTTTTAGGAGATGCTGAGCTTTTAGACAAGGTTAGGAGACTTAGCAAAAAGTAGGTTAAGCTTCCTTTTCAATTTTTCTTCAAGCTTTTTTTGACACCAATTTGGATCTACTTGGCACCCTTACCAGTTATAAAATTTATGAAGAGGTGATAATTTAGGGAAAATACCTCTTAAAATTGTCTTCCACAGCAAAAATATGTCATTTCTGAGCTCTCCGGGCAGTTTGGGCACAACTGCACACTTTTTGGGTGATGCTACGTTTTTATGCCAGGAGCGCAAAACCCTGGGCAAGCCTGAACGTAATTCGGTTCAGTGCTACATGCCAGTGACAGGAGTGCAACGTCCTGGGCAGGCAGGGCTTGTACGCAGTGTCGGGCGGTAGCCGGGCACAGTGGTAAACGTGTAGCACTCGGGTGTCGGGTCACCCTGAACGTGGAGTCGGGTGGCAGGGAGTATGGTAGGAGCACAGCGACGATGGGCACAGCTGCACGAGGTTTCAAGTGTCTTCTGCACACCGGGCGAAATTAAAAGAGTGCAACGCCCACCTACTGGTGCGTAGTACTCAGAAGTAATTTACACTGGCGGCGGCTACAGGCACACAACGTCCATCTACAGGAGCACATCGCCTTGATTTTTTCACCTGAGGACTCCGGTAGAAAACTGCAATCTTCACTTCGTTTTTTGCAAATGAAACAATGAGAGGGAAAAAGGGTTTTTGTAGTGTTTTATACCCCTTTTGAAATAATTTGAACTTAAAACCCACTTCTCAAAGGTTCCTTTTGCAATTTTTTTCTTTTGCCAACATCCTTTTGGCACTGTCTTTAAGTGTTTTCTAAAGCCTCTTTTACCACTGTCTCCTTTTGGTCTTAGACATTTGATTTGATCAATGATGATCCTTTGATTTTCATGAATACTTATTGATTGATTTAATATCCTTTTCCTTCTATATCCTTTGAAACAAACCTGTGACTTTTCTTGTGTAAAAAATTTAACTATCAAACTTGATTTTTGTTTCTTCAGTGCAATGGCACACAGTGCCCCAATACTTCATTCTGTTAGGTCCCTATATTACTAATATAGTCCCTTATTTTTGTTAGTGTAACCCCCTTATTGTTATTTTTGTACCCCTGTAACCCCCATATTGTTATTATTGTGCCCTTACATTATTATTGTTAGGTCGGCTAGGATTACATTGTGGCCCCACTAGGATTATATTGTGGCCCCATGGACTCCTATATATAGAAGGAGGTTTTGTTCATTTGTATCATCCAAAAATTGTTCATTTATGTAATGTATTGGAGGTTTCCCCCTCGAAGTGGCTTATTTCTAAGGCGTTGATATCTCTTTTCTTCTATTTTTGGAGCTAGTTACTCAACATTTGGAATCAGAGATTTGGATTCTAGGGTTTCGCTTCTCCAAACAGGTCATCATGGAATTTTCGCTATAATTTTTTTTCTAAAAAGTTTCAGAAGCTGAAATTTTTAGGGTGCGAAGCTGAAATCCTGAGGAAAACAGGTCCTAAACAGGTCATCGTGGAATTTGCGCTATAAATTTTTTTCTACG
This sequence comes from Pinus albicaulis, assembly GCA_034641835.2. Lineage (NCBI taxonomy): Eukaryota > Viridiplantae > Streptophyta > Pinopsida > Pinales > Pinaceae > Pinus > Pinus albicaulis. Next base: position 18,437,303 of record CM076582.1, on the reverse strand, counting down.
AAGTTTCAGAATCTAAAATTCGTATGGTGCGAAGCTGAAATCCTGAGGAAAGTTTTCAAAAAATTTCAAAGCTTGGTTCGCAACATTTTTGGAGATATGATCTGTGGAAGATAGCGCTTTTTCAAGCTCCTGAATTTCATCTCAAAGAGGTGATCGTGGGAAAAGTTCAATAACTCTCTCTTTGGGCATCAGATTGGAGTGCCGTAACAAGTGGTCGCAAGTACATAGACTGTAGTTTTTTGGCTATCAATTTCAGAGACAAAGGACAAAACAATGGCACATGGCAAGTCGTACAAGTTCGCTCTACTGAAACAGTCCCTAATTAGGTCATTGTGGGAGGTTGGACACAACTTTGTCTTGGAGAATCCAAATCAGGTCAGACCTATGGAATTCTAAAGATAATTCAGAGGGCTACGTCAGTACTAAAATTTAGATATTGAAGAGCTGAAATCATAGAGATAATCCAATTTCAATATCGAGCTCCTCAAAAGCAAGAAAAAGGTGTGTATTTTTTTTCCAAATTTCATAATTCTTGTTTGAAGAATCAATTTGAATTGATTCCAAGGGCATATTGTAGAATATATATCAGTATTGGGTTATAAATAATGGCCCCAAAAAAAAAATTCAACACCCATTAAGGCTTTAGAAGGTTCTACTATGACTCATGAAGATGAAGAATGGTGACATGACATATCAAAATTACAAGAGCAAGTGCAACAAATTTCGCTCTCACAAGGAACAACAAAAAATGAAATGGAAGTTTTGAAGAAAGGCGTGGAAGCTAAGATGGATGACATGGAAGCTAAGATCGATGAAAAAATGAAATACAACATGGAAAACATGAAGAAGGATGTAAAAGTAGACATCGAAGGTTTGGCAAGGTTGATACAAGAAATGTTTCCTAATGGTGAAAAGATAGTAGAGGAAACTCATGATGAGAACAAAATAAATGTTAATCATGATTTCATAAACTCTATTGTTGGAGGAAAGAACCACCATATTCAAAAAATGGATATGAGGAAGTTTGATGGAAGGGATCCTGTAACATGGATACTACAGATGGAGCAATATTTTGATCTCCATAATGTGCAAAACACACAAAAGGTACGCATTGCAACTTTACATTTAGAAGAAAATACATTTGTATGGTATCGATGGCTTTGCTCCCGTAAAAAAATTGTCACTTGGTCAATTTTTACAGAGGAAATGATAGCACATTATGAGGATACAAAGAGCAACACCTTCTTTAGCCAATTGATAAATCTCAAACAAAAGGGTTTAGTGGGGGAGCGGACTTCCAAAAATTGAATATAAGGGTAACTGATATTCCAGAGGAACACATGATTGATCTCTTTGTAGGCACTTTAAAGGATAACATACAACATGGAGTTCGCGTTTTGGAACCAGATTCATTGGAGAAGGCATTCAGGTTGGCAAGAAAAATTGAATGTAAAGTTATGCCGACAAGGAAGCCTACCACTCACTTCTATAAATAAGGAAGTGTTGCTACGTCTAGATTTCCACAACCTACAAGGTTGACACCACAAAAATTGGAAGAAAAAAGCGCAAAAGGGCTTTGCTACAGTTGTGATAGAAAATACACTAAAGGTCATAAGTGTGCTGAGAAGAAATTATTCTACATAGATTGTGAAGAGGAAGAAGAAAATGAACAAGAAGAGGATATACACCAGGAACCAACCCTAGAAGAGGAAGAAATGAATCTGACCATATCGTGTAATGCATTGGCAGGAATTACCACTCCTCAAACTCTCAAGATACAAGGGCAAATCAAGAAGAAAAAGGTAATAGTGTTGATTGATTCAGGTAGCACCCATAATTTTATTCATTGTAAGGTAGCCAAGGAATTAAATTGTTTCCTATACCCAGCACCAGAATGTCAAGTGATGGTTGCAAATGGAGGAGCTATAAATTTCTCTGGAAAATGCCATAATATCAAGCTAACCATGGGGGAATATGTATTGACTAGTCCAATGCTTTCCATTCCTATGGGAGGTGCTGATGTTGTACTAGGAGTACAATGGTTACAATCTTTGAGGACGGTAGCTTTTAATTTTCAAGAACTTTTCTTGAAATTTTTTTCAGAAGGAAAGGAAGTCGAATTACGGGGTATTGAAGGGAAGCGAGGAAGGATAATAAGCTCTAATGTCATGACAAAGCTTCTAAAGAAAGAACAACGAGGCGTAATTGCACAATTATGCTCACTAGAAGTTCCGACATCAAAATCATTTATTTTTGCAGATCTCCAACAAGTCTTGGACAACCATTCCAAGGTGTTTGAAACTCCCAAAGGACTCCCACCTATTCGTGATCATGATCATGCTATTCATTTGACTCCAGGAAGTGTTCCTCCAAACATCAGGCCTTACAGATATCCTTACTTCCAAAAGAGAGAAATTGAACGTATGATTGCAGAAATGTTAGAGGTAGGTATAATTCAACCTAGTCAAATTTCTTTCTCTGCTCTTGTGGTATTGGTACATAAGAAGGATGGATCATGGTGAATGTGTCCAGATTATAGGGAGCTCAATAAGCTCACCATTAAAGACAAATTTCCCATTCCTGTGATTGATGAATTATTGGATGAATTACACGGAGCAATTTATTTTACCAAGTTGGATCTTCGTTCAGGATATCATCAAATTAGAATGAAGACTGAAGATATTCCAAAAATAGCATTTTGAACTCATGAGGGTCATTATGAATTTTTGGTCATGCCTTTTAGCCTTACCAATGCACCTTCTACATTTCAAGGGTTGATGAATTCCATTTTCAAACCCTTCCTTAGAAAATTTGTGCTAGTATTTTTTGATGATATACTAATCTACAGCAAATCTTGGAAGGATCATGTTGAACATGTTGACAGGGTGCTCAAACTATTGCAGGAGAAACAATTATATACAAAAAAATCCAAATGTTTCTTTGGAGTACAAGAGGTGGAATATCTGGGTCATATTGTATCTCACGAGGGTGTTAAAGTAGACCCTAACAAAATTTAAGCCATTAAGGAATGGAAAGTCCCCAACACCATAAAGCAGTTGCGAGGATTTCTCGGGTTAACAGGGTATTATCGCAAGTTTGTTAAGAAATATGGGAGAATAGCAGCACCTCTAACAACATTATTGAAGAAAGATTCATTTTCATGGACTCCTGAAGCAACTAAGGCCTTTGAACGTCTTAAAGAGGCAATGTGCCTAGCACCGGTCTTAGCTACACTAGACTTCACAAAAACCTTTATTGTGGAATGTGATGCCTCAGGAAATGAAATTGGTGTGGTTTTAATGCAGGAAGGAAGACCCATTTATTTTGAAAGTCATCCAATCAAAGGAAAGTATTTACAAAAACCTATTTATGAGAAGGAAATGTTAGCAATACTGCATGCACTAAAGAAATGGCGAACTTACCTAATGGGAAGACACTTCAAGGTAAAAAATGATCATGATAGTCTTAAATTTTTTTTGGAACAAAGACTATCTTCAGAAGAGCAGCAAAAATGGGTCACAAAGATGTTGGGTTATGACTTTGAAATAATCTACAAAAAAGGAAAGCTTAATGTTGTTGCGGATGCACTCTCAAGAAAGAATGAAGAGGTGGAAGCATTGCTTTGTGCCATTTCTATTATCCAACCAGATTGGATAACCGAAGCAAGAGATGAATGGAAGAAGGACAAAGATGTATGGACACTCATTCAAAAGTTGCAGCAAGATCCTAGTGCATCTGATACATTTAGTTGGAAAAGTGATTCCTTATGGTACAAAGATCGCTTATATCTTTGTAAGAATTCCCAACTAAAACAAAAGACTTATTACTAGTATAGTCCCTTATTGTTGTTAGTGTAACCCCCTTATTGTTATTGTTGTGCCCCTGTAACCCCCATATTGTTATTATTGTGCCCTTACATTATTATTGTTAGGTCGGCTAGGATTACATTATGGCCCCACTAGGATTATATTGTGGCCCCATGGACTCCTATATATAGAAGGAGGTTTTGTTCATTTGTATCATCCAAAAATTGTTCATTTATGTAATGTATTGGAGGTTGCCCCCTCGAAGTGGCTTATTTCTAAGGCGTTGATATCTCTTTTCTTCTATTTTTGGAGCTAGTTACTCAACACATTCTTTGACCCTTTTTGGACTTCAGATCTCCTATTTTGATTTAGTGGAGTTTGTGCCCTTTTTACCCAATCTTAGAAGATAGTTTAGGAATTCTTTTTTACACCCTCTATTGTTGATGAAGGAGGTGCTCATTTCCACTTATCATGCATATTTTCTCATTATCCCAATTTTGAGCTTTTAGGGATATCCAGTAAGACAAACACGACCGTCTTCATAGTTTTTCTTTTTAAAAGGAAATATATATTTGAATCCACTTCTAATGCCCAATAAAGTCTGCAATGCTTATTTGGATGGTTGGAGGAAATATTTAGCCTTTGTAGCCCAAATAATTTTTAACTGTTTGGTCACAATAGTCATATATTTTCATTTTTAACCAAAACACACCTACTTCTTTCTTCATGAGTGTGATTGTCTTTCTTGATGTTGGTCTTAGTCTTTACCTTTACTTTATGGCTCATCTGATAAATTTTTTGGTCTTGTTGCAGGAATGTGGCAAAGGGCAGCTGTCCCTATACCAGCTTCATGCTTGAGGCCAAAAATCCTTTCAATGATCTCTTTTCTGTAATGTGCCATGTTGCTCATATGTCACTGTCCTTTTGAAATTTACATAGACCTTTTGATGAGCAGTACTTTTACCACTTATTATGAGCTCTTGATCTTCCATGTAGCCTTCAGCTTGTTGTGCCTATTTATCAACTGTAGATGCCTTCATTAACTCTTTTTAGGTGTCCTTCTTTGCCTCTGTTCTACTTTAGACTAATCTCCAAGACATTCCTACAAAAATGCTTGGATATGACAGTCTATTCCCTTGCATATTTGCTGTTGGATTAAGAGGGTGCCTTTGGAGGTGCTTAAGTAAATCTTTAGATAATGATAAACCTCAACTCTGTGTTCTCTTGAATTTACCTTGAATTCCTATGGAAGAAATGGAATGAGGACCATGATAGTGCACTGACCTAAGGAAACCTATTTGACTTATTTGCAAGGTTTTAGAATGGGTTTCTGACTGAAAGTTTGAATCAGGGTTTTGAATGAAGATATAGGGTTTTGAATGAAGATACATGGTTTTGACACTCTACTTATGCACCACCATCCTAGACAACTAGACAATTTTTCTTTGCTTCAAAGAGTTTTTTAGAAAGGACCTTTGAAAACACCATTGCTTGAGGTACATGGTGAATAGGGGAAAATGTTTGGTTGACTTGGTGAGACAAGGGGTGAGAAATAGAAGGCTTAGGAAAAATGAGACAGAGGGTTATAGGCAAGGGTGAAAAATATAGAGAGAGTGAGGGACACTAGTCTAGGATGGGGTTTTATCTAGATAAACATATTGGCCATGCTTGAACAGAGAGGAGGGATAGTGGAAATTTTCTCTTTGAGGAGATATCTAGAAGACACAATGATTCTTGAATTTTGATTTCTAGAAATCTGAGACAAAGCATTTAGTCATCTAAAACAGGTGAAAATTACTGATGACTAACACAGACTAATGAATAGTCTTGCTTGATCCTTTATGATTATGACTCACAATGTTAGATATGTGGTGGTAATGATATTCTGACATGAATGTGTGACAATAATAGTTGTGAAGTGTGTGTTGTATTTGTAATGAAGGAATGATTCAGGGATTAAAAATATATATGTGGGTTTGTCTCTAAGAAGTCGCATACATACGCGGATCAACTCCTGGGTAGTCTCGTGTACATTCTGCGAAAGTTCAAAATATGTACGCAGGTGTCAAACATGAGAAATGAGTACATACGTGGATGTGTTTTTTAAAATCACCGTATATATACTAAGTATTTGTATCATAAACTGTTGATAATGTTTGATCATTTCTGTTATGATTGATGTTGTATGTCGATGAAGTATTTCTTGTGATAATCTGTGTTTGATAGTACTGGTTGGGTTGAATTTATTATGGAATGGTATGCTAGTGAAGATTATATTCTGTGGTGATCTGTATTTGGTTCAGTGATCTATGATGGTTTTAGTATATGATTGAGTGATTGATTCAATGATACAGTCATTTAGATATCGATGATCTTAGATTTGTACGTAGGTCTTCTTCATGGGAAGCACATACATACATGGGTGTTCATCAGAAAAGTAGCATATACATTTTGATGTATGGTTGATCAGGGTTTGGAGTGATAAAAATTAGTTTCTGTAATGAAAAAAGTATGGATTGATATATTGATGAGTAATTGTGAATTGATATGATCTGTTATGGATTGGTTTTATTTAGTTGTTTTGATTGATTGAGATTCAATGATTGGTTTGTCGATATTGATTGGATGTGTTGATTCAATATTTGGTTTTATAACTTTTACTTGGTATTGGGATTAAATGATGGAATTGGGTCCAGTCTTAAAATATGATGAAAAGTGGCCTACGGGTTTTGATGTTTTGAGTCAAGTGGATCCAGTATGAAATAATATGAAATGTTGTCCACAAAGGTGCCGAGGGTTGGAGCCTTCAGTGAGGGAGTCAAATATTCCTTCCAGCATTAGCTGGTAAATCTGATCAGGGGGTTGGAGCTCCATTCTAGCGGGTGCCGGTAAATGATATCAGGGGGTTGAAGCTCCATTATATTGGTGCTAGAGAACAAGAGAAGGTTGTAGCCTTATGCACGTGGGTTTCTGTGTACTAGTAAGAGTCTACACTAGTACAAGATTGTAATATGTTTTCCTTTATAATAAAATATGAAGACAAAGATGACGACAACGGTGGTTTTATCCCACATTGGGTTTCCACCTAAAAATCCTAGTGTCCTTATGTGTCGTTGTGTTTCTTATGTGTGATGGGTTATTCTGTTATTATTGTTCATGATTATTATTTAATAAAGGCTAATGAAGTAATGAAACACTAGATAGAGTTGAACATTATATGAATAAATGATAAATTAGTTATTTGGATATACACAGTTTGATTTGATCACAGTCATGTGTATACAATGGTTTCCTGAATGACAATAGCATAAAAAAATATGAATAAGAAATTGAAAGTTTGAACTGAGCTTAAAATATTGATTCACCCCTACCTCTTAGTATTTTTCCCAACTTTTGTGGCTTATATATTCTTTCAGTACACAAATATCTTTTAAACGATGGTGATAGAAATAAACATAAAATATAATTCCCAGATACCACTTCTGGTAGTGTATTTGGAATGTTAGTGTCCCGTGATTTAGCAGATTGGTAGAAAAAATGCATAGGGTAGCATCAGAACAATCTTTGGAGTCTTCGGACCTAGCCTTCCAGGACTCAGAAGGGGCTCTCTCTATTATGCACAAAGGATGTGATCTTGTTTTGCTTTTTAGGGTTGATTTTAGGTCAGTTGTTAAGTGTAGGGTTTGTTGTTTGTTTTGGTTGGGTAAGATGATAAAGTAGGATAGGTGGAGTGAGAGGTCATCAAATCAATTGGGTTATGGAGTCTATGAAAGCCAAGGCTAGTAAAGGCGCAACAAATGTCCTGAAAACTAGGCAGAATGGTGAAAATTAGGGTGTTTTTGACCCTTTTGGAGGACCAAACAACTCCAATTGATCTGAAAATTTGTGAGCATGCTATACTTGTGATGAGGAATTTGAAAATGTGATCCTTTATTCCTAAATATGCTCCAATAAAAATCATAGCACCATGTGTGCTACCCCCTCGGCCTAAAATTAGCAAAACACCAAAACTTGTCAAAATTCTCCCAAATTTGGTGGAAGTATGACTCATGGGTTTTGGGAGACCTGTAGAGAAGCTTGTGCCAAGATTCCAAGGTTAGATTGGCCCCTTTCCTCTTTTATAGCTTGAAGTTCATGGATGGCTTCCTTGAGTTTCGCCCTTGTAAGCTTGTTTTGCAAGGCATAGTGTTTGGCCATCTTCTTTTATAAGCTGAGGTCTCTTTTCATCTTCTTCATGTACTTGTGTTCATTTTTTTAGTAATCAATGATGTATTGTGCCATGCCAAAATCTCTCTCCAGCTCTTTGATTTGTACATCTATTCTTTGGAGGAGTATTCTAGTGGCCATATCCTCATCTTAATTATCACTATCTAGGTCAATGATGCCAAGTCCTTATTTAGGTTCCTTCTTGCTTTCCCTAGATCTCTTCACCTTTTGTTTGCCTTTTTTAATCTTCTGATTTGAGGAAGATGGCATGGTCCCTTGCCCTTTGGAGGCGAAAAACACATGCCTCTCTCCTCTTTGATATGTAAGAGGGAAATGTGTAATATGCTTCATCTGGATATCTACATCATGGCTGACATCAATATTGCCTTCCCTTTCACCAATGATCTATGCATTTGTGTCCTCTTTATTTTGTTCTTGACTGCCTTCTTGAGAGGCACTTTCATTTTCCTCCATGCTAACATCACTATCATGATCTTCATTATTGTCAACCTCTTCCATATTTTCTGCATTGTCATCCTCTATGTTTGCAACATTATAATTATCTATGTTGTCACTATTAGAGGTGTCTTCATCACTCTTTTGTTCATTTTCATCTTCATGGATTTCCTCTTTGTCACTGTTCCTTTTAGCACTTCACTGTTCACTGCCTTTTCCTTCACAATCCATCTCTTCATTATCTGTCCTTTCATCATTTTCATTTTCTGTGGGGTCACTGTTAAAGGTACCTTCATCAGTTTCTTCATTTTCATCAAACTCTTTGCTGTCCCTTGTAATGTTCTCATTGCTTTCATTTTGATCACTGTCATCCCCTTCTACATCTCCTGCCTTGTCATCTTCGTCTTCATTGCTTGCATCTCTTTCTTCTTCACTATTGGGCTCACTGCCCGTGCCTTGAAAATCTGCCTCTTCATGGTCTTCTTGTTCTAAAATGTCCTCTTTATCATTTTCATTTTCCTCTTCACTGTCCTTTGTTTATTATTCATCCTCTGTCTCTTATTTTTCATCATTATCTTCTTCCTCATCATCATCTTCTCCCTCATCATCATCAATTTCTTCATTGTCACTTTCCTCTTCCTCACTGTTTTCTTCATCTTTGTCACTGCCTTTCCCTTCTGCATATTTCTTTTCATAATCATCTTCAGTTTGTTCTGATGCTTTAGGAGAAGGAGGGATGGAGGAATTTTTTAGGAGAGGATTCATGTTCAGAAGATGAATCATGGTCAGTGGGAGGTGATGGAGGAATGGAGGAAAGTGGATGAGATGATGAGGGTAAAATTTTCAGAAGGAGAGGTTGTGGATTTTTCAAAACATCATGGGCGATGAACACCTCCCATGGGATACCTTGTTGCTCTAATTGATGCAACTCAATCATCTTAATAAGAGAATGGTGAAAAATACTTTGCATTTGCTGTGAAGGATGTCTCTTTTGCATAATGTATGACATCTTATCAATACTTCTATAAAGGTAATAGGGAAAATGTAGCAGCTTGGTCCTAGTGAAATGCATGAGCGTAGGAATAGAGCCTAGAAAACCTACCCTCATAGGTGAAGTACTTCATGATGTCTTTCATTAAGGGCACATATCTCTCCAATAGATGTGAAATGTAAAAATGGTTTTGCAATCAGCTTGGTATCTTGGTTTCAAGAAAGGTTGATAATGGGTCAAGTCCAAATTCACTTGCTTGAACCATTTTTCTCCCATGCAAGGTATCCAAGTGGCCACAGTAATTGTATTGGTGGACAGTTCAAAATTTACCCCAGCTGGGTGCACTTGATGGTTATGGAGGTCTAGGATGTAAAATCTGGTCAACTCAGGGTGAATTTGGACTCTTTGTACTTTCTCATAGAAATAAAAACAACCCACCTCTTGGCAGTATGCAACTGTTGTAGGGGATGCTGTCAATTCCTTAGTGTTTACAGGCTCAAACCTGTTCACTCTCCCAAATTTTCTCTGTTTTCTTCTAGGCCTTTGGCCTCCCTCGCCATTGTCATCACTGCCTTCTCTAGAAATTTTTTCTTTCACTCTTGCTTTGAAATCAAAAGCCCTGATCTATTTTTGAAATGATATGGAGAGGACAAGTGAGATGATAATGAGAGAGGCAGTGAATTGAAAGTGCAGGGAAATGATGAGTGATTAGCAAAGCAGTCTCAGTGTATCTTCATTAGATAGATGGGTGAGTGTTCCTCAATTAGCAGTGTTTGTATCATGGAGACCAAGATTTTTTCTTCCTTTAGGTTTTCTACCTTTCTCTCTAAGTTCACTCTTTAAAACAGTATGAAAATGGATAATAGGTATAAATACCTCTTAAAAATCCCTTAGGAGGTGTCAAGAAAATAATTTGAGAAGCTATAAGCAATTAGAGGGCATGAAACAGCTTGAAAACGCTCCTTGGCTGAACGCGTAGCACAGGAGCACAACACTTAGGCTCCTGCACGCGCTGTCGGGTCGGCCTAAACGGCCCATTGCGCAGCACTCTGGCGGAGCTGAAAACTTGTCGGGTTTCTCCTGGGAAGTGCCTAAATGGGTAAGAGCACAACACGACAAAGTCTGCATGGTGGTGTGGTCCTTCTGGGAAGTGCCTGAATGGACAAGAGCACAACATGGCAGAGTCTACATGGTGGTGTGGTCCTTCTGTGTAGTTCCTGAACGGACAAGAGCGCAATACGACAGAGTCTGCATGGTGGTGTGGTCCTTCTGGGCAGTGCCTAAACGGGAAAGAGCGTAGCACGATAAGGTCTACATGGTGTCAGGCGGTCCTGCATGTGGTTAAATGCGAAGCGCCATTACACAAGAGCACAACGCTCCGTTATACCGTACATAGGGGTCACGCACAGGTGCGTAGCACTATGTTCTAGGAGCACAACGTCGTGTTTCTTCTGCCCTAAGTCTTGCCAGAAACCCTAAAATTTATCTCTGAATACCCTTTGCTCTCTTTTGCAAATGATAAGTGAACTTGAGTGATAAAATTTAGCTTTTTATACCCTTGAAGAAATAATTGAAAACTAAAAACCCACTTTTCTAATGCCTTGAGTTTCACCATTGTCACTTTATCACTGATATCTTTTCCTTTTGCAGGGGGTGACTTAAACATAAAAAAAGGATCTTTTATCATCTCAATCTTTCTTCTTGGTTGTCATTAGGTAACTGAGGTGATGGATTTTAGCTCTCTTTGGCCTATTGATATTCCTTTAAACTTGTTTTGCTGGAGTTGTATCATTTCATTGTGTTTTATCCATTCTCATGTCTTCAACTCCTTTTTATTCAGAGACTGATAGAAACATATATTATCCCTCTTTGAGATCCATAGTGTAAGTGGTCTTAAAACAATTTTCCTTCCCTTCTTACTGATTTCCCAAAGGTATAATAAGTCTGTCTTGCACAATGACCTTAGTATTTTCAATCAAGTTGGTCATTACCTCCCTTTGGCCACTTCTGTTTGCTGCAGGTGCCATGTCACAAGTTATTTTTGTCTCCTTGGTTACTTTTGGATTTTGGCAATTTTGGTTACTCCAAAGCAAACTCATGACTTGCTTGGTGTTCCATTTTGACACTTGACCTCACGATATCTTTCCTTTGACCATTTTGAGGGAAATTCACTATTCTTGAAGGTTTAGACCCCTTCACACTAATACTCTTTACAATTTCTCCCTTTGGTACTGTGAAACAGTTTTGCCTTGACAAACCCTAAAGGCCACCTTGAACAACCTTTTTGAAAACCTCTTGCTATTTGTTGGGTGAAACTATTGTCATTTAATTCTGTTGTAGTACTTGCCCAACCATTTAATTTGTCAATCTGAGGTTCGTAGGCTTACAAAGCACATGCACTATATATGCAGGAACGAAGTGGAACTAATCTAATCTAACTAATCTAAATTACTGAAATCAAATTAATCTAGGAAGGCATTGAAACATTAACTATGAAAGCAGGAAATTGCATAAGGAAAAATCAATGCAACATGTGAAGAGTTGAATGACAAAAAACATATGTGAGCTCGCAACAATAAAGCTATCTCAAATTACATTACAAGAATCAGATGACAAATCATGAAAGCATACAATAAAAGAATATGAATCACGGTTAAGAATCCCCCTTCTTCTAATTACAAGACTATCAGGCTCCAAACTCAAAAACTAATCTCCTGAACTAATCAACTTATGAACTCCCCAAAATGAAGAGAGAGCACTCTCTTATATACATGAAGAAGATAACCATCTCATTCAACCACTCTCAACTACTTTCCCATTATTACAAGACATGATCCTTTGAATCCTCCACACATCTCTCACATATCTTGAATAAGATATGCCAACCAAATCCTCCATGATCTTCTCCTTAGGAATAGGCTTGAATAATTATCTCCTTAATATGGTGGAGGAGATATTCGAGAAGTCTCTTAGAATTAATCCTTCACATATCTCCTACACATTACAAAGCTCACATTCTTGAGATATATATAAAAACATGTATATTTTCTAATATTTAATCATAAATTCACTTATAATACAAAAATGAATAAAGTGGAAAATAAGAAGGTGAAACCCAAATGTATTTATGAAAATGATATAATGAAAGGTTAATGGGATGATGAAATGTAAGGAATAGTGAAGGGAAAGGTGGATGAAATACGACATTTCTGAATCCCAACATCCCCCCCAACTGAACTTGTTGCATGTCCTCATGCAACCATGCATGGATCTCTTTGGCATCTGAACTTTGGATTTACATGATGATGTCTTTTTAATAATGAATGTTTCCAGGATATGTGAAGGGAATGAGTAACAACTTACATTTTCTTATGGTTGGTTCTTGTGTGACAACCATGAATACAAAGAATGTTGGTTCTTGTGTTAACAGCATTCATTTCGTTTTCTGTTCTTTTTTCTTATGGTTGGTTCTTGTGTGAAAACCATTAATACAAAGAATGTTGGTTCTTGTGTTAACAACATTCATTTCATTTCCTGTTCTCTTGCTGCAATAATAATGTAAACACTCACTGGAAATCATAAGCTATCAATGTGCATAAGAAAGCCCTTTTTGTAATATTTATGAAGCATGCCAATGTGTATATTAATGAGTATGAAGCAAAGTGCAACAAAGTATCGTTGGAAAAGAAATGTTGGTGAATGGTGAATGAGAAAAAAAATGGAGTGATAGTGGTGGAGAAATGGAATCATGGTAGTGAATATGTAGTGAATATAGTGCCCCCTCCCCCCCCCAACTGAATTGGTTGCATGTCCTCATGCAACTTGGCGTGGGTCATGAAAGGAAATGGAGCATGATGAGGGAATTTTCCAAAATATTCAAGTCATCATATAAGGAATTGCATGATTAAAGATTAGAAAACAACATACTTCCACTTACCCAAGAATGATGAACTATGCAACAGGAATGTAGCTGCTACTGCTGCTGAATCATGAAAACGTGACTGGTTTCGTAGCTGCAACTGCTGTAACTGCTAGATCAGAGAATATGTGATTGTGGCTGCAACTGCTGTAACTGCAACTGATGTAACTGCTAGAACATGGAAGGTTTTACTGCAGCAGGATCATGAAAATGTAACTGTGAATGTTGATGTTGCTGTAACTGGATCCTGGGAAATGAAGGAATCTGAACTGCTGATGCTGAATCATGGAAAAGATAAAGGCTGAAAGTGTAACTATGGTACTCTCATAGATCAGAATTCATGCTGCTGTAACTACTGAGGGAGTCGTGAAAAAGTGTATAGTCTTCGTCTGCTACAAAACTGATGGTACAAGTCTAATCATGCGAAATAATGTGTTGATGTTGAGAATGAAGAGAAATCATTGGATTACCAGCCATTGATGCATGTCGTTAACCAATGCGAGGCAAACTCACCATTGATGTCAGTGAGTGCCAAGGTACCCGAGTACATCTTGAGAAATGCGAATAGAGGGGTTGACGTCAAGCCATTTGCAAGATCTGACGATCAAGGGACATTGATGTATTCCCATGATTGTCAGCGAGAGAACTTGCCATTAAGGCATGCAAGTCTTAAGGTACCAAAAAGGAACTCTAGTCTATTTCCCAGATAAGGTGCTGAGGTCGATGGGGCAAGACTTGTTGAAGGGTGGGCCTTAAGGAATCCCACATCAGTCAACGCGAGTTTGTACAAAGAGATTTGGTAGGACTATAAATGGAAAGAACTCATGAACAAGAAGTGTGGATCAACATGGCGAGGAAAGCAAGGCAATGTAATTATGGAAAGGGGATCAGTTTTATTCAGAAGGCAAACTAGAAGGCAAATAAACTGAAAAGGATAAAGGAATGTATGCGATTCAGAAAAATAACTGTGCATGAAGTCGTGAAAGATAAGGTATTGGAAAATGGGCTTCAACACAAGGATGGCCAATCGGCTTTGAAGGAGAAATGTTATAGTGTTACAGCATGGATAATGGAAAAAATGGAAATGTTGGTGTATCAGCATGATTGCTGTGTAACAGCAAACATCAAGAGGTGCAAACATCATGATGTTTATGATGAGTTACAGCTCCTTCAAGCTGTTTATAAAAGCATGTTTCTCAAAAGTTCTGTGATCTTTGAAAATCACTTCAGCAGCAAAATGCGATCATTTCCGAAACCTGAAAAAAAACTTAGTACAAATGCTATATGAGAACTTCGTGAGAGAATTGTAAGATGTGAGCAAAAGAAAGAAATTGTGTTAACCTGTCACCTGCGCTGATTTCATCATCGATCGCTTTCAAAGTGATTTCAAGAAAACAAATTAGTGTTAAGCGTAAATACATGCATTCGTATTATTTTTAGGAATTTATTAAAAGGTCCATTTGCAATTTTCATGGTTTTTTTTTTTTACACAGTAGAATAAAAGGCAAAAAGAAAACAAATTAGGCAAAATAAAAGTCAGATTTTCGTTTCTTGGCATGCTTTGCAAAGTATAGCAACACTGTCTCAGTGCTAGTGAATCTTTAGTTTCTTATATGCACCGTTAAATTCATTCAAGAAATTGGAAGTTGGGCATAGTATGATTCGCATCGATTTGCTGCAATAATGTCACTTACTTCTCTGATGGTAGAACTTTGCCAACATCGGCACAACATTGGCCAGATCATACAATCTGTTTTGAAAATCTGCATAATTTTCAAGAAGCACAATGTCTGCATGCTTTGGGTCAATTTGTGCTATGCGCTCCAAAGTTGTAATCATAGTCCCAACAAATTTTGTATATGCCTGATCAACTAATTCCCTAGATTTTCCTCCATACGAGTATCAAGTGTTGCAAATCTTGTGATATATGAGAGGACACCCACTTGTCTCACATTACGATCATTTCTCTCATTTTGGTGGCAAGCCTCATCCAAAAACTTATTAAATTGAGCTGTAATTCTTGTCTGTAGGTCACCAAGCAAGCGGCGCAAAAAACCAGCAGCATCAGCCTTCTGGCCAGAGAGATATCGCTCAGTAATCCCATGCGTGGAGATACATCGTAAAGGATCAATCTTGTATGCCCAGTCCACAACTGCATAAAAGTCCTCTTGAATTCCATCGAGTAATTCTTCAAGAGCTTCATTTAGAGCCTCCAAATCCTTAGAATTTTGGCTAGGCTTAATGTCATTTCCCTCAAGATCCATAAGACTCAAATCATCTTCACTATCATCACTTTTGGATCCATCCTTAGCAGCACTTGAAGGGCCTCTCGGGGGAACCAGCGGGAGTACTTCAAAACACATGAATGATGCAAAAAATGAACTCTCACCTACAAGCAAAGGAATGAAAATAGTGAGCATTTTTGCATATGCTTCAAAGACAGTTGAAGTATTCACACTGCTGCCACTGGAACCAGTAGATCCTTCAAGCCAGACTGTCTGATTTCTTGATGCTTTAGTACTAGCACGAAGCTCATTTGCAAACTCACGGGCCTCACGACGAAGCAACAGGTTGAGATAATGACAGTATGCTTTTCTCAGTGACCCCAAACAGCCTTTGTCAAGACTCTTTAAGTGCTGTAGAATCCGTGCATATGTTTGGCACTTGTATCTCAAATCAGCATGATCGGGCCTTTTTAGCTGGCCTCTCTGAGAAAAGTATGTTTTGTCACTTATCATAAAATCCACTAAACTAGCAAAATAATCCCTCAGAAAATCAGATGCACTACGAACAAATGTGGTTTTCAATTTCTCAAGCTCTGCACGCTTCTCCCTGACCGCCCTCATATTTGCATAGCTAGGATCCAAAATGGGTGGCTCTAAAACACGCAAAGCATTAGCCAGCCAGTCACAAGCCTCCACATTTTGTAACATTCTTGCCTCATCAAATGAACCTCCTGTCAGTGAAGATGCATACTCAGGAGGAATATGCAAGCGCTCAACCAGCTTGTTAAGTTCTTCAATAACAGATTTATTATTGACAGACTGCATCTCCATTTTATTATTTCTAGACTCTATCGATTCAATATCCTTCTACACAAATCGTAGCTGAATCAAGACGTTGCAAAACCTCTTCTACTAAAGGTTCACTCTCCAAAATAACATAAACATTAGCTGCTTCTAAAGCAAGTAGCTCTCGCTTTAGACGCTCAGAAAAGGCCTCAGCTTCATCAATACCCATGACATATGTGCCAAGAAGAGCCTCCATGTCATCCTCCTTTGCTTGAGAAACAAGGTCCTCCTCCACTGTTACCTTCAAATCATTTGGAGTGTCACCATCTACAGTTTGAGCATCTTGTGCACTCGCACTGACAGGAACCATTTTTTTATTGGCCTGTACCCAAAGAGCCATCTCAACCACGTCCATTCCAACAAATTTAGGGAGGCGACTGTATTAGTTGCAAAAGAACCAGAATTATCATCAATGTCAAACCGCCCATTATGTAATGAGGCCCCTGAAGAGATAGTTTTGAGAGAATCATATCAACCGCTATGGAATGTTAAATACATAGTTTAAATCTTACGCACGATTTCCTACCATACTATACATTTGCACATGCAAGATCGGCAATCCAATACAATGCAATAAGATTTGAATTTTAGCAACTTCCATCAGAATGATCAGAACCATGAAGTTTTATAAAGATATTTGAATTCAATGATTCAAGCCGCTTCTGTAAAGCCCACTCTCATGTTACCAAAATCAAACACAATATGGTATACACCCATGAATACATCTCTAAGAATCCATATAGGCCCCATTAGAGGAGGAACATCTAATCCCATGAAATCACTAATACATTGTACTGCAGAACCCTTGCCAATTTTAAGAATATACTACTCAAGAGTGAGATGAAAAGTTCTATCACCAATTGTAAATGACACAGTGCCATGCTTGATAGGTTATTGCAGTCCATAGCCGCTTGTCCATTGGCAATCGATCACAAAGCTGATTCAGATATGTCATAATTTGGTCCTTGGATGCATTCCTGTTTAGCTGATTGTTTGCCCATACCACTGCCATATCACAAGCAGCACACATGCGACTGCCACTGGCTGATGTTACCTCGTTACCTCTCTCAAGAACACTATAAATTCACATACTGACATCCCTGCTACCATCAAATGAACATAAGCCCATTTTGCACTAGAACGAAACTAACGAGGCTCAGGAAAAGACCAGAACTCATAGTTTTCATTCCCTCATGGTTCTCGTAAGAAGAAATCCAGCTGTCCGGCGTATATAAATGCTTATCTTGACCTTTCTAGTATAAACTGTGGAATACAAATACACTAATGGGGCTTCACGCAGCGTATCACCAAAATTCCCTGCGTCACGAGTTGTTAAAATAACTCTAATAATATCATGCAGCAGTGGTTTCATTACCTCTTTCGGCTGGATTTGTTTATTCTCATAATAAAAATGCTTCCTCAAGATAAACGATGGAGAAAAATTCGCAGCCAGTAAAGAAGGGATCCGTCAAATAAGCAACATCATAATCGTTTAATCTCAATAAAGTATGCCGATGGATAGAAAATTTAGGAAAACCAAAAATAGTTATCTGGCCGTGATACTGATGGGATTTCGTTCCTATTATTTTAAGATGCCACAGATAGTGTAACAACCCATGGATTTGGCCGATATTTCTTAATCAACATCCGCATGATATTCTAGATTTTGTTATGAAACCCCAAATTAAATGTGAGAATTAATCACAGGAGAAAATTCCAGCGTTCGAAATATGCAAACAATAAGAATTATCTCTTACTTTATTGTGGTTTCATTTGTTGGCTGCTCATTATTTTGGTTTGTTGTTGCTAGTTGCAGGTTTATGAATAGTGGGCGGAGTGTTGGC
This sequence comes from Pinus albicaulis, assembly GCA_034641835.2. NCBI lineage: Eukaryota > Viridiplantae > Streptophyta > Pinopsida > Pinales > Pinaceae > Pinus > Pinus albicaulis. The sequence continues at coordinate 18,419,010 of CM076582.1, read as the reverse complement.
ATTGCTACGGCTTAGCCACAAATGAATAGCTAGAGACAGAAACTGCAAAGTCCAACGAAACTCGCAGGCCTCAAGCAAAACAACGAACCTAGGAAATTTCAGATTTAATTGTTTTTGCAGGTTTTATCACCTAATTGCTTGCTGCAGGTTTTAGTATGCCCAGAAAACGTAATCAATTGCAAGCTAGACATTGTTTCAGCAACTGTTCAGATAAAATGCTAGACACAGTTTCAGTGTCTGTTCAGATAAAAACTCAGTTTGTTTTTATTCATCCTCAATTCATGATTTAAAAAAATAAATTAGCAAATGGAGAAAAGAAAAAAAAAAGAAAAAAAATTGATTTGCAAATTAATGATAAAATCGATTAGGCATATTGCAAAACAAATTTTTTTTTTCCTGAAATTAGTCTAAATCATTCTTATTTTCTGATCCTCGCGATTGCACTAAGCGCGAAGGAAAGCATACTTATTCTAGGTAAAAGAAAAATTGAGAATGAAAGTAAAAACTGAAAATGAAAGCCTACCTACTCTATACTAATTAGAATTTAAAAATTAGTTACGTGTAATTAAATTTCCAATGAAGCCACTCACGTAGCAGTAACAACAATAGACTCAATAGCAATTTTTCAAATGAAAAATGAAAATATTACAGAGTGAATGAGTCTTGTTGCTGAAACTGCAAATCAACTAAATAAAAATAAAAAGACAACTCTAATCGAGTACTTACCTGGAACCATTGTCCGATAAGGCTTTGATAGGCATGATTTCTCTTGGATCATGTTGTAACTCCTCTTCTTCTTCCTCTTTCTCCTGTTCGAATGATTGTTCATCATCAGATATGCAGGATTCTTCAGATGTTAAATCTTCGTTTGTTTCTTGGGGAGTAATTGAACATTTAATTCTTGTCAAGATTTCCTCTTCCAGGGAAGAGGAGATCTCGACTTCTGCTAGGATCTGAGTGAGTAGTTCCAAGCTGAAAATAATTGTTAAACCATGTCGAAAAAGGGATTCTTAGTGCACCCAAAACTTAAATCTAAAAATATTAAATGAAAATAAACTACTTGTGTAAATAAAAACACTCATGCTGAAACAAATAAAAAAAACACTCTTCACAGTTGCGGAAATCAAACACACTTGCAGCAATTGAAAATCACACTTGCAGGAATTGAAATTCACATTTTGCATAAATGTAAACACACCCTACATGTCCTGACCCATATGAGGCCGAGCCCGTTATAGTATTTCGAACGATGCGTAGGTTGTTCCCCACGTCTTACAACCCTGTCACCTCGGAGTTAGGAACATGTCTAAACACACTTGCTGAAATTGAAATTCACACTTGCAGGAATTGAAATTCACACTTTGCATAAATGTAAACACACCCTACATGTCCTGACCCATATGAGGCCGAGCCCATTATAGTATTTCGAACGATGCGTAGGTTGTTCCCCACGTCTTACAATCCTGTCACCTCGGAGTTAGGAACATGTCTAAACACACTTGATGAAATTGAAATTCACACTTGCAGGAATTGAAATTCACACTTTGCATAAATGTAAACACACCCTACATGTCTTGACCCATATGAGGCCGAGCCCATTATAGTATGTCAAACGATGCGTAGGTTGTTCCCCACGTCTTACAACCCTGTCACCTCGGAGTTAGGAACATATCTAAACACAGTTGCAGAAAAAAAATCAAACTGAACTTCAATCCATCATGCTTCCCCGGCAACGATGCCAAAATGTTGGGTGAAACTACTGTTGTTTAATTCTGTTGTAGTACTTGCCCAACCATTTAATTTGTCAATCCGAGGTTCGTAGGCTTACGAAGCACATGTACTATATATTCAAGACCGAAGTGGAACTAATCTAATCTAATCTAATCTAAATTACTGAAATCAAATTAATCTAGGAAGGCATTGAAACATTAACTATGAAAGCAGGAAATTGCATAAGGAAAAATCAATACAACAAGTGAAGAGTTGAATGAAAAAAAACATATGTGAGCTCACAACAATAAAGCTATCTCAAATTACATTACAAGAATCAGATGACAAATCATGAAAGCATACAATAAAAGAATATGAATCACAGTTAAGAATCCCCCTTCTTCTAATTACAAGACTATCTCTCCAAACTCAAAAAATAATCTCCTGAACTAATCAACTTATGAACTCCCCAAAATGAAGAGAGAGCACTCTCTTATATACATGAAGAAGATAACCATCTCATTCAACCACTCTCAACTACTTTCCCATTATTACAAGACATGATCCTTTGAATCCTCCACACATCTCTCACATATCTTGAATAAGATATGCCATCCAAATCCTCCATGATCTTCTCCTTATGAATAGGCTTGAATAATTATCTCCTTAATATGGTGGAGGAGATATTCCAGAAATATCTTAGAATTAATCCTTCACATATCTCCTACACATTACAAAGCTCACACATTCTTGAGATATATATAAAAACATGTATATTTTCTAATATTTAATCATAAATTCACTTATAATACAAAAATGAATAAAGTGGAAAATAAGAAGGTGAAACCCAAATGTATTTATGAAAATGATATAATGAAAGGTTAATGGGATGATGAAATGTAAGGAATAGTGAAGGGAAAGGTGGATGAAATACGACATTTCTGAATCCCAACACTGTCATGATGGAGGCCTATCATTTTTATTGTTAATAAATCTTCAAGTCATGTTCAGTGGTGCTGATGTACCTCTATCCTTGTGGCTTTGGCTTTGGCTCTTTGCTTAGCAACATTGTTTTTCCAGTCAGTGATAAAAACCTTGATTCACTTTGAACTTAGGCATGCTGTTTCTCCTTTGCTGTGAAGGTCCTTTAGTGAGGAGTTTGGCTTCTCACCTTGATTCTCTTCTACTAATATCCATCTCAACCATTCCTGCGGAAATGTTTTAAGATGGGTAGCTGTCGTTTTGCAGAATTTATGCTCTAACCAAGGAGGTCTCCCTCGAAGGATTTTACCAAACTTTGGACAAACAACTACTTGTCTCCCTTTGTATTTGATTTACCTTTTTGGCATATGAAAAAAACTGATTTAAGAATATCCAAAATAACCCTACAACTGATGAACCCTAATGACCTAGTGGAAAACTCCTTGGATTTGGTCCTTGACTGAGACTAGGCTTGGGATCCTGACAATGTAAAAGAAAAGCTTCATGATCAATGGGTGTATTTGAGGATATAGAAATGGATGACTTTTGAATGATCTATAGAGCTCATAGAGGGATTTTGAAACTATCAATGCTTTAAGATATCTGGTGAGCATGGGAAAAAATATGTTGGTTGGTGATCATAGATGGCAAATGGAGGGGTAAGGCAGGGCCACACTGAGTGATAAGGTCAAAGGTCGTAAAAAACAGTGAAGATGAATAGTTTGAGCCCATGATGGGTCTTCTGGGAGTAGTATACTGACCAGGGCATGGTAGAGTAGTGAATCAGTGAAACAATTATCCTAAGGATAATGAAGGCAATGAGATTTATAAAAATCACAATATGCATGAATCTTGTTTTTAGAAATCTAGGACTAACAGTGGCTCCACTTGGGGAGGGAAGCTCCTTTTCAGGAGGTGTCCAGAACTTTTGATCTCTTGGTTTATGAATACCAGTGCCTCATCCATTGGGAAAAATTTTCTTCTTTTATTTGCTGCTGCTTCCTTGAAGTAGTGATCTCAATAATCTGAAAAACATGATTTACTTCAACTCATCTCTACTTACCCAATCTAATTTATCTAGCATTTTTTATTCCTTGGGTGCACTTAAACTGGCAAACCCTTGTCATTTCTTTTCTTTTGAAAACAAAAAAAAACTATCTACTTGTACCCTTATTGCTTCCAAGAGTTTAGATTATGCTAGTGAACTCTTTTTATTCTCTACCTAGACTATTTGACTGTCAAGATTAAGTAGTATGAAAGACTTCATTCTCTAAGCTATTGACATGAAATTGAAAACATGATGTGAACCAGGATTAGATAATCTGATTCATCATGAGTTGTGGCATTAAGACAAGATGCACACAAACATTATTTTCATAAAAAACAAAACTAGAAGGTATGAGGGTTGTGTTTCATCATTTTTAATCATCCCTATCCTTCTCTTTGGTTCAGATTTAAGCATGTGGAACCAGTATCTTCCATTCCTAATCTATTTCTTTTCGACAAGTCAAGCTTAAAGATTTGGCTAGCTTTCTTTCACCAAATTATCAACAATAAATTGAAAACATGTTCAGTCATGATTAAGTGAGATGACTGAACAAGACCTACTTTTTGAACAAGTAGTGGCAATTAGGCTTGCACACTTTCAACATTACCATTTTTTGGGTATGGGGCTGTACCTTTTTTAAAAAATCTTCCCTCTTTTTCTATTTTTCCTGTTTTTGTGCTTTTCTCTTTATGACCTTTCATCAAAAAATGGTATGTACAATGAGTGAAGGCCTAAAAACTAGAAATCTTGACAAAAGTAGTGTTTTAGTGTCCTTCTATTGACAGGACGTCCAAAAGTTTCAACTCCATCCAACTCTTGTAAAAAGAAAGCATTGCTACCTCTAGCTGAACTGATAATGTATGGCCCTTTCCAAAATTTTTAAAACTTTCCATGTTTACCTTTGTCTTCTATCCTTGAGTCCCATTTCAGCACTTTATCTCCAATCTGGAAATCATTAGCTTTGGTCCTCCTGTCGAATATTTTCTTCATATTTTCTTGTACTATTTGTGTCCTTTGGTAAACCTCTTCTCTTGTCTGCTGTAAATGGATAGTTTGGTTCAGCCTCCTTTGCATGTCATTTTCTTCTGATTGCACTTCTTGTAGTAGTTTCCTCACCAAGACTCCCAAAGATGTTGGGAAAATGGCATCCATGCCATACACTAGTTGATAGGGAGACATACCGATTGATTTCTTGGTGGTTAGTCTATCAGCCCATACTGCATGTACTAGTTTGCCATGCCATGCCTTTTGATTATGTTCCAGAAGCTTCTTAATGATATTGACCAAGATTATTTTAGAGGACTCAGCTAGCTCATTACCTTGAGGGTAATAAGCTGTGGAATGTCCTAATGTGATGTGATATTTATAACAAAAGTCAACCATTCTTTTGGATGTAAAGGTAGCGGCATTGTCTGTGATGATATTTCTGGGGCAACCAAATCTAGATAGGATGTTGGTCTCAAGAAATTTGATAATGATTGAATCAGTGGCATTCCTAGAGGGGATGGCTTCTATCCACTTAGTGAGGTAGTCAGTGGCAGTGAGGATCCACTTGTGTTGGGTAGATGAGGTGGGATGGATCTCTCCAATGAAGTCTAAACCCCATTGTTGAAAAGGAGCTTCAACAATGATTGGATGCAAAGGTAAAGGTAAGATTTTTCTCTTGCCATAAAAAATTTAGCACTTGTGGCAAGTCATGACTAGTTTGTGGGTGTCAGGGAAAAGGGTGGGCCAATAATAGCCAGCTCTAAGAATCTTGTTGGCTGTGGTTTTCCAATAAAGATGCCCCCCACACTCTTCCTCATGCAGTTCATGAATGATATTACCTACATCATCCTCAAGCAAACACTTAAGCAATATACCAATAGGATTCTTCCAATACAAAAATCCATCTAAAATGCAGAAATTCAAAGCTTTTTGTTTCAGGAATCTAGAATTTGTCTTCGATAAGGTTGGAGGAGCATTAAGATAAAACAATACATATAGGATATCAGCATACCATGATGAATTCAAGAATACTTCTTCAACATGGGGAGTTGTGCACTCTTCTGGTTCTTCTAAATCATCAACCATATTCATATCTAGGGCTTGGAAATTTGATTCAGCCATAAGTTTTGCAAGTCCTTGTCCTCTAATCAGTTTAGTGGGTTTGATTTCCAAGTCATATTCTAAAATAATAGCAATCCAATTTCCCCTTTTACCATCTTGGTCTTTATTCAGCATGTCTTTGACAACGTTGTGTGGAACAAAAGCAATGACATGAGAATGTAAGATATAAACTCTGAAATATTTCAATGCTTTAATCAATGCAAAGGCCTGTTTTTCCATGATGTTGTACTTTAGGGAAGCATCTCTAAGGTCTTTGTTGAAGAAGGCTATGGGTTGTTCTTGCCCCATCATGTTATTTTGTAACAACACTGTAGCCACGGTATGTTCAGATGTAAATGAGAAGATATAAAAGCATTTGGTAAAATCAGGACTGATTAGAACTGGTGTTTGGGTGAGTGCTTGCTTGACCAATTCAAAATATTTCTTGGCTTCCAAGGTCCACTTAACTCCTATCTCCTTTTTTAGCATGTTTGTAATATTCCTCAAGAGTTCAGCAAGGTTGGGGATGAATCTCCTCAAGAAGTTGATTTTGCCAATGAAAGATTGTAATTCCTTAATGTTTCTAGGATGGCTGATTTGCAATATGCCTTCAATCCTTTTGAGGTCTATTTTGATTCCTTCTTTAGAGATGATGTGGCCTAGGAGTTTTCCTTCTTGGAGACCAAATAGTGTTTTCTTGGGATTCAAGGATAGGCCATATTTCCTACACTTTTCGAAAAACTTTCTCAAGTGGACTAAGTGCTCTTCATTAGTTTTAGAGTAAATAGTGATGTCATCAAGATAAATGACTATGAAGTAGCCTATGTCTTCTAAAAAATCTATGTCCATGGCCCTTTGGAAAGTGGCCCCTGCATTCATAAAAAAAATGGAATTTTGACATACATGAATGTACCCCAAGGTGTGGTGAAAGTAGTTTTGTGCTGATCACTTGGGAATACTAGCACTTGGTTGTAACCGGAAAAGCCATCAAGCAGCGAGATTCTCTTAGAGCCAACTACCATTTGAAGTATGTGATCCCTTTTAGGCAAGGGGTAATTATTTTTCAAGGAGGCCATGTTTAGATTTCTAAAGTCAATTCAAAGTCTAATCTCCCTAGTCTTCTTCCTGATTGAAACAAGGTTGAAAACCCACTCCGAGTATCTAAGGGAAACTATGATCCCAGCATCATACATATTTTTAATCTCTTGTTCAACTAAAGGTAGTAAAACTAGTTTTATTCTCCTTAACTTTTGTTTGAAAGGTTTCTGATTTTCTTTGAGAGGGATTTTATGTTGAATAATGCTTGTGTCATATGATTTCAAATCTTGATACCCCCATGCAAATAAATCTTTAAACTACTTAAAAAGCTCAATATACTTCTGCTTTATGTGAGGAGGAAGGGTCTTGGAGAGTTTGATCATTTTGGGTTCCTTTATGCTTCCTATGTTGCATTCCTCTACATCAGTCTCGGTAGATTCTATCTTTGGTTTTTTAGCCACATCATTAAAGTCAAACAACTCTTCTAATAGTGCAAGCCCCCTTGGTAATGTGTCATTTTTACATTGCAGGACCTCAAGGTTCTTTTGGGCTAGGTCCTCAAACATTTCTACCTCATAAGGATGTGTAAGCAGATTTATATCAATAAAATAGGACAACTCTGTTTCATGGGCTTGTTCTTCAACAAAAACATCTTTCTCATGCTCTAAACTAGATTTGGTTGATGTAAACTCATTCCTAGATTGAAAAAAATCATTAATTTGTTCATCACCCTCAAACACTTGCCAATGGTTAATTTTTTCAGGTACTGTAGGACATTTCTTGAATTTGACAGTGTATTGTTCACTTGCATGTGGTATTTGGAAATTGCTGGTTGCAAAGGCAAGCTCATTGGAAAGACTATTTTGGGCTCTAGGAATGTAAGTGAGCTCATATTTCTCGAAAATTTTGAGGAGGTCTAGGGATGCATTTTGGTACTCTCTTAATCTTAGATTCTTTGCTGAGCACTCACCTTTGATTTGTTTAATGGTAAGTTCTAAATCTCCTTGGACATATATTTTCTTAACTCCTAAGTCTTCAAGCAAGTGCAAACCAAGGAGGAGAGCCTCATATTCTGCAATGTTATTAGTGCACTGAAAGTCAAGTTTTTATGAATGGCCCTCATTTTTGTTATGTATCCAGACACCAACTCCTTAACCAGCCTGGCTACAAGAGCCATCAAAGCTCATGTTCCAAAGTGTTTCTAGTTCATATTTGCTACTATGTTGTGGTTCAGGGATGCTAGAGTTTTGTTTGTCATGTTCTTTATTTGAGGATGAGTGTGATTGTTCTAGACGGCCTAGTTCTTTCTCATTTTCTTTCACCTATTCACTAGTGTCATTTTCATTATACAAGATGAAAGAGTCCAAATATGAATGAATGGAATAAATAGAAGTGTTGTTTGGCCTATCTAGGCTACTCATGCCATATACTTCATGTGGGATTCCCGGTATAATCTCCTTGTTTGATTGAAGACAGGAATGGTGGCATATGACATATCAATTTGGAGGCTTCCCTGAAGTTTGGCTCCCCATGATATGGAAAAAAGCATGCCATACTTCGGGGGAATATCAGTGAAAACTATGTCCATGACAAGACTCTTAGTAGGCATTTGCGCTAGAGAGATATAAAGACCCTTAACTAGACCCAAAAATTTGACTCTACTTGAATCGAAAGAGTACAAGTCTTTATAAGGTTTGGTTATTTCTAGGCCTAATCTCTCCATCACTACCTTAGGCATGAGGTTGTGTGAGGCACCAAAATCTAGCATAGCATTGTGTAATATCTTGTCATGTATGTTTAGGCTATCATAGAAAAGAGGAACAACTCCTTCTTGATATTTCCCCTCTACTTCGGAACCAAATAATAGCTTTGGTTTGTCATCAGTCAAGTTTAGAGTGTCTGTATTGTTCCCTATGTTCAGAACTTTCAAAACTTGGGACCTGTACATATCCTGAGTTACAAATTCAGTGAGAGGTATGGTTATCTTGATTTTAGCAATCTGTCCTTCAAAACTGAAAGGTACTTGGGTTTCGGGAATATTTACATCAGTTTTATCAACCATAACCTTTTCTACAAGTTTAGTTTGCTGAATCTGATTTGGGGTTCTAGAAAACAGAGTTTTTTCAGGGCCACTAGTCGCTGTACTAGGGCATCTTGTTACTGTTTGGCTGGCTGATTTTTTCTTTGTTTGGATCAGTCTTCTTGGCCATAGTGTTTGCGTTACTTGTTGTATTTTTAGGAGTGTTTTCAAGAGTCTTCCTAACAATAGTTTCTAGATTTTCTTTCTTGGGGACATCTTGGTTCTTTTTGATCCTAAGGTCATATTGCCTATGGACTTCCATTATGGCGTTTTTAAATCCCAATTTGTAGTCTTCAGAATCCTCATAGTTTTCTTCATCTTGGTTTGAGGAAAATAGATTTTTTTCATCCATAGTGAGAGAAACATTACCCTCATTGTCAGGTTCTAGTAGATTGATGTGATTCTCTTCGAAACCTTCAGGCTCTGTCTCCTCATTATCTACATAATTTTCTTGGAAAGGGGGCCTGATTTTTTGGTCATTTTCTCTCTGTTTGATTTGGGGAGGGTCTCTTTTGAAGTTCTGATTCCTATTTCTGTTTTGGGGATTTGGTTGATTTTCCCTAGGAGGTGCTCTTTCGTTCAAGTTTATCCTTTCCATCATTCTCTCCATGGTTCTAACTAGGCTGTCTATCTTGGCATCTGAGGAGGAGGTTGAGGGTATGGTTTCATCTTTGCAAGTAACCCTCTTTTATGACCTCATCCTAGCCCTCTTTTCAGTGAGTTTTTCCTCTGCACTAATAGCTCCCTTTTTCATTTCTTCTAAGGTTGTGGGGTCTCTCTCTCTCAACTGGTAGGTCATGTCCAGATCAAAACCTTCTGGAAATTTCACTAGTGCTAGGCCTAGTGGGGGTTTCATTTGAGGTGGGAGGGCATTGTAGACACTGTTAAACCTAGTGCAATAGTCTTGGACACTTTCCCCTACATTTCTCTTAATATTGTTATACTTTAATAGGATTTGGATGGGGTTTTTCTTAATCTCCCATTTTTTGACAAATGTTTGATAAAGGGAAGGGAGGTTGTGTATGCTGTGAGGAGCTAAGCCTTTAAACCATTTATTAGCTTCTCCTCCCAGGCTTTGGGAAAAAATCCTCATATTTATGGTTTCCTCCATTAATTCCATGTAGTCAAAATCATAATTTATTCTATCTACATGCTGTTAGGTGGTGGTGGATTCAGCTCCGGTAAAATGGGGGATTCTGGACTGGTAGTCATTAGGAAAAGGTACCAAAGGTTGTGGTAACACTAGAGGGGCATACCATGCTACCATGATCGGAGCGAATGGAATCAAAGGGGGATTTACAAGGGGAGAGTTTGTGGGATGAGATGGAGTGGTTTGCATAATGGTGGTATGAATGGGTGTGGTGGAAGTACTTGGATCGGCAAACTGATGCTGAGCAGGCTTGGGATGAAAAGAGACAAAGTGGTGGAGAAGTTGGAAATCAGGTGGTGTGGAAGGAGAAGCTTCTCCGCTAGGACTCTGCTTCAAATCTATGGGCTCGAGGTCAGTATGGTCAATTCCACTTTGTGACTTTTTTTTCTGAAAAGGTTTCATGTATAGTGCAAGTCAAACTGGGGATCTTGCAAGGCTGTAAGATGTTCAGGGCCAGAACTTGATCTATGGATGGTACTAATAGTAGTTGAATATTTAGTTTTGGAAGTTTGCCACAAAATCCTTTATGGGTCATCAACTATAGTAGGAGGGTTTGGGTCCGGATGAGATTTGGTACTAATCCTTTGTGAAGCCAGATTTCAAACTCAAAATGTGGAGAGGTTGAAAGTTTATGACTCCTTTCAGAAGGCTTACCTCTCTAGTTGTTTTTTAAACTCGCACAGTGCGTGACTAGGCTTCTAGAATTCTCAGGGCTGATTTGACACAATCCTAAGGGAGTATATGAACACTAGTAAAGTTAGAAGGCCTACTGGAGGCTAATGGAGTTTCCAGGTGGATGTTTTATGGTCCACCACCAATAACTGACAAAAAAAGCCAATCTAGGGATGTTTTAGGGTTTTCTGAGTTTGTTTATCAACAATAAGGTTTCTAATGAGTTTCTTCTAGTTGAGTCATCATTTTGCTAGGATAGTGAAACATATATGTGTTATGGTCCACCACCAATAATTGACAAAAAAAGCCAATCTAGGGATGTTTTGGGGTTTTCTGAGTTTGTTTATCAACAATAAGGTTTCTAATGAGTGTCTTCCGGTTGAGTCATCATTTTGCTAGGATGGTGAAACAACTGGATTCTACTCTTAGCCAACACTTAAGTTTTCTAAGCTTTGACTGAGATTTTGAGAGTTCCTAAGGGATACCTAGGATGTTTTTTACTCAAAGTCCCACCGTGATCGCCATTATGTTAGTGTCCCATGATTTAGCAGATTGGTAGACCAAATGCATAGGGTAACATCAGAACAGTCTTTGTAGTCTTAGGACCTAGCCTTCCTAGACTCAGAGAGGGCTCTCTCTATTATGCACAAAGGATGTGATATTGTTTTGCTTTTTAGGGTTGATTTTAGGCTAGTTGTTAAGTGTAGGGTTTTTTTTTTTGTTTTGGTTGGGTAAGATGATCAAGTAGGATAGGTGGAGTGAGAGGTCATCAAATCAATTGGGATTTGGAGTCTATGAAAGTCAAGGATATCTCAACAATGAGTCAGAGTGAATCACAGGGAAAATCTAGTGTGGTCATTGGATCTTTTAAGATTATGTGTGAAGTGAGGTGGACATTAAGGTTGTGAACAAGGGTAGGGCAAGGGCAGTGAAGTATCCTTTGTCAAATACCCAAAAACAAAAAGGTCTCAAATATAGATAAGCAAAAGATACTAATCATGAAGTAGGGAAAACCATTAGCTTAATGACAATACTTTAAACCAATAGATATTCAAGATGAACAATTCCATTGAAACAAATAAAGCAAGAAGACTTATCTAACTTAAATGATTTCACCTTCACGATTTGAAAACATATAAGATGAAAAATAACTTTAATCTATGAAGAGGGAACTCCTAGACATCATAAATCAAGCTATAAATAACTTTGAGGAAAACTCATAAGCATGGACAAAGGGAAAGATCAGAACAAGACCTCTTTGACTTAAACTAATCAAATAATACTTCAAAGAGAGATTTCAAGACAGAGTTTTGATAGCATCCAACAAGCAGGGCTTACCATAAAACATATTTGGGAACTACTATATTAATCCATTTGTTAGATCCCAAATCCACCTTAGGCTGAAATAAGGCAGAAGAAGGACAACAGCAAACCACGCTCAGCCTCGTAGCTAGCCCTACGAGGACAGGAGAGGGCTCTCTCCAGGTCAATCTCAATGAAAAATGTTCAAAGGGGCTTGAGATGACGATAACAACAACTGATCTTAGGCTAGATAAACAAATAGGAGGGTTTGATTTTGATTTTTAGGGTTTTTTGTTGAAAAAAGGGAAAAACAATTTTGGGCTTGGGGATGAGGCTGGATCTTGCAGAATTCAAGTTGGGACAGGGTAGGCAATGGCTTTGATGTCTAAGATCGAATGAATGGATGGAAAAGATTGTTGAGGAGCTGAATATGGCAAGAGAGTACAATGATCCTCTTCAAACTGACGAAAACATATAAAACTAAACAAAATTCTAAGGCAGAGCACCAGCGAATCAATGAATTCTACCTCAATTACTCATTTGTTTAATTCAGAAGCATAGAGAAGGGGAATGGCATACATATAAAATTAATGAACTTACAATAACATGAGAAGAAACATCATCAAAACTCAGAAGCCACAAGGATCCCAACAAGTGCTGCAAAACTCTGGTCTTTCCTTTGCCAAAAACTGAAATATGGATGTACAATGGAGTGCCAAACTTTTCCCAAGAGTCCAACCCTGAAAATGTCTTAGAAAATACAATAAATAGACAAGTATAACCCCTTACCATGCCTCTAGGGGTCGAGCTCATTCTTCTAGGAGCAGTTTGAACCAATTCTAAACAAAGAGCTAAAATCTAGGCAGCCAAACAACTTGCCTCTATAAGCTAGGAAACTGATCCATTCACTTGATTTTCACTTTTTTTGTGAATGAATCATCTAGAACAAGTAAATACATGCAAAAATTACATCATGGTTACCAAATTACATCAAGCTAGTTTAAAAATTACATCAAGAGGTGAAACTAGTCAATATTGGCCGAATTTCTGAGCTGGAAGGTGAAAAATAGGCTGAATTCCTCTATGCGCTGCGCTCCAAAGCTCTATGCGCCATGCTACTTTGGACCTACTTTTGGAGAACTTCCCGAAGTCAAAATTGAGCTCATGATATCACGTTGGAAAGCCCTGGATGTCTGCTATCCAACCCAAGTGGAATTTTTCAATTTGGAGCTCATGTCGCCCTCCAAAACTTCAATCTCCCAAGAGTACTTCCTGCTGGTGCAAAAAGTGGCAGAAAGGTGATTTTCATGGTGTTTTTGGCCCTTTAGGCAGCCCAGAATGTGATGCAATGCTTCAGCCATTCCTGAACATACATAATATATCATGAAAAATCCAAAAATGCAAAGTTTTCCTCCAGAAGATGTCCCAAACGTAAGCGCACGTCGGGTGGCGCGACACGTCGGGCGGAATAAAGCATGCATGTTTGTTGGATATTTTGATGAAGTCAAAGGGTACATATTGCTTGATATCAACAATGAAGAGCTCTTTATTTAAAGGAGTGTAAATTTTGACGAAGATATTTTTCATGCACCAGCGGATGAACTTGTTACCAAGTTTCCATCACCACTCATTGATGAGTATGTAGATGAAATTTTAGATCATAATTCTGATGAAGATGAGTCTTTTCCTGTGACGCGTATTGGACCACTAGTTGTTGAACATCGAGATCATACTTCTGCATGTAGTTCAGAAGATTCTCAACCACCTTCAATACCAAAATGGCGCAGCATGAGTGATATCCTTGATGTGTAGAAATTTGCTGAATAATGATTAATTATCCACCGAGACTATCCTGATCACATACAATTCGAATTTATATGCAACACATAATCTCTTCCACTCAGATCATCAAACATGCGGAAATAAAATCAAGTGATAACACATCAATTCATCATACACATTAACGCAGTATGTATGGGGAAAGCTTATAGCTGAAAACCCCGCAGCTATTGTGTATATTATAATGGAGAAATCATGTAACAAACTCAGTACAATACTCCTCACAAGTACTCAGTACTGTCTCATGAAGTTACACACAAACTAGCTCAGTTTTGAACAGGTTACTTGTTCAAAACTCCCCGCCAATTACCTTGCCTCTATTGCGCAATCATGGCCTGTCTATATAGAGATCCAAGGTTCGAATCTCCTTGGCTTGACAGCGCAATCATCATGGGAAATTCCTCCAAGTGTAGTGCAAATCTCATGCACAACTGATGTCGCCACTGATAGCTAACTCCACCCTTTCATCTACCTCTTTCACTGGTCTCCACTGAACTGATCATGCACTGTAGTGAACTGATGTGTTCTTGAGTTGAATAATAAGTTACTAATTAATGAATTAAATAATATTTAATTCACTCCACTCATAACTAATTGATTAGCTAGTTAAACTAATCTCAACTAGTTCAACTAAAATAAAGAGAACACAACTCCACTATCTGTCTCATTAACTCCTCCAAACTTCTGCCACTGAAGTCCAACTGAAGTCAACCATGCATGATGCCATCAAACCCTTGGGAACCACGTGATTCCTCTGTCAGATGCATGAGCCACTTCCAAGGCTCGAACTGAAGTGCTCCAAGAGAGTAAACTGAATTTTATAGTCTAAATATTATTAAGGGTAAATAATATTTGACTTCCCTATTTTAAGGAGAGGCAGTCTAAAAATAGACTTCGACCTCTTCGACCTAAAAAATAGAGTCCCATCTATTTTTACCAACATGACCAATGCTCCAAGAATCTCAAACTGGAATTCCCGAACCATGCTCCATATGTCTAAAAATAGACATAGTCTAAAAATAGATTTTGCGCCAGAATTTGCCTGCGGGCCCACTTAGTGAAGGCGACTTCATTTTACTAAGCTCCATCATCTTGCTGCATTTTCAACACTCCCTCTCAGCAAGATATGGATTATCTGCAACCCCTATCCTGCCTCTGTGGAATTCGAACTTTCTCCTAGTGAGCGCCTTCGTCAGGATGTCGGCATCCTGATCCTCCGTGGGAACATATGAAAGCATCATGATTCTCCGCTGAACACAATCTCTGATATGATGATACCTGATGTCGATGTGTTTGGACCTATCATGAAATACTGGATTAGCCGAGAGTTTAATGCAACTCTGGTTATCACAGTAGATCATTGTAGGCTCCAAATGCAACCTGAACAATCCTGCGAGGATCTTCCTCATCCAAATAGCCTCGCATGCAGCCAAACTAGCTGCCATGTACTCGGCCTCTGCTGAACTGAGTGCCACGGATCTCTGCTTCCTGTTGTACCAGGAAACTACTGTCGACCCAATGCTGAAAACTCCTCCAGAAGTGCTCTTCCGGTCCGTTGGAATCCCTGCCCAATCTGCATCAGTGAAGCCAGAAAGCTTCGCTCCATCCTCCTGTCTGTACCATAGACCACATCCCGATGTGCCTCTGATATAGCGCAATACATGCTTGCCCGCCTTCCAAAAGAGCTTGGTAGGCTTAACCATAGCTTGCGAAAGCTGGTTAACTGCATAGCATATATCGGGTCGAGTATTGACCAGATACATCAACGACCCCACCAGCTGTCGATAGACAGTGGCATCCACTACCTCCTCCGAAGTAGCATCTCCCTTCCTCCAACCTCCAGGAAGAGGGGTATCAACAGGCTTGCAGCCTTGCATGTTGAACCTCTCCAGAATCTCCCGGGCATACTTGCCCTGAGAAACAAACAGTCCTCCACTGCGCTGCCAAATCTCCAATCCCAGGAAATAATGAAGGATGCCCAGTTCCTTCATCTCAAACTCTCGTGCAAGATCCTCCTTGCATGAAAGTATCAACTGCTCATCGCCAGTCAAAATCAGATCATCTACATACAGTACGATGATCAACAGCTTCCCCTCCACCACAATCTGGTACAGTTTAGGATCCGCCTCACTCTTGGAGAATCCAAGCCCGGTGAAGTAGCTGTCTATCCGAGTGTACCAAGCACGAGGTGCTTGCTTCAGCCCGTACAGTGCTCTCTTGAGTCGGCACACATGCGACTCACTGCTGAAGATCTCGAAACCTTCAGGCTGCTCTATGTACACCTCCTCCTCAATAACTCCATTGAGGAACACAGTCTTCACATCCATCTGATGAATGTGCCACCCCATCTGCGCTGAGAGAGCAAGGATCGTCCGTATGGAAGAGTACCTTGCGACAAGTGCAAAAGTCTCCTCATAGTCAATCCCCTCGATCTGTGAAAAGCCACGGGCGACAAATCTCGCCTTGTACTTCTCCACACTCCCGTCAGCCGCCTGCTTCACCTTGTAGATCCATCGCGAACCCACCATTGATTTCCCCACCAGTCTTGGGACAATCTCCCATGCACTATTCCTGACGATCGAATCATATTCTTCGATCATGGCATCAACCCATGCGGGTTCCTCCACAGCTTCCTCAAAAGAGGATGGCTCCATCACAACACATTGACTCACAAGAGCCATGTATCCAGTGTACCGATCCGGTGACTGCCTCTGTCTGCGCTGTGCTGTAGGTGGTCCTACAACCTTCTCTGCATCTCGAGCCAGTCGCTCAGCTTCTGTAGTGCACATGCACCCTCTGATGGTTGGCGCTGCATGGGTGGTTTCTTCCACCTCTTGAACCTCCTCTTGTGGCTGATCCACATCCGGAAGCTCCTCCTTAGGAACTAACAGCTCCGCATCTGCATGCAAGTGTAGCTCCCTCTCAAGCGAACACTGCATGGCTTTCTCCTCCTGAAATTTTATATCCCGTCGCACAACAGTCTTTCGACTGTCTGACAAATACACCCGGTAGTTGTGAGGTGTATCAATGTACCCCAAAAATATTCCAACCTCAGCAGTTGGATCCAGCTTCCTTCTCGCATCCTTCGTCACATGCATGTAGACAGGAGAACCAAAAATCCGCAAATGGGAAATATCAGGCCTCTTTCCAGAATAAGCCTCCTCCGGTGTATTCATGCCAAGAACCTTGTGAGGACAACGGTTCTGCACATACACTGTTGTATTGCATGCCTCAGCCCACAAGTGAAGGGGTAGGCCCTGATCATGCAACATCGCCCGTGCAACACCCACGATCGTTCTGTTCTTCTGCTCAGCCACCCCGTTCTGCTGTGGGTTATGGGGTGCGATGAGCTCTCTCCGAATCCCTTCTGCGCTGCAGAACTCCTTGAATTCAGCTGAGATGAATTCACCACCATTGTCACTCCTTAGAGCAATCACCTTCTTCCCCGACTCCTTCTTGACCAGTTCTTTAAACTCACAGAACTTCACGAATGTATCACTCTTCTTCTGCATGAAGAAGATCCAGCACTTTCGAGAGAAATCATCAACAAAGATCACATAATACTTGTGCTTTGCTGTCGAAGCAACTGAGAAAGGACCACACACGTCTGTGTGAACTCTCTCAAGGATCGTCGTGGCGCGACTATCCTTCTCGTGAAAAGTGGCTTTCACATACTTCCCTAAAGTACACCCCTTGCACTGATCTGACTGCGCAAGAGTGCCCTTAGGAAGCCCAGTAGAAATCTGCTGCAGAATCTTCAAAGCTCCATGGTGAAGGTGGCCCAATCTCCTGTGCCACAGTTCGCCCTCATCATCCCGGCTCACCACTTCTCCCGCCTTGCATGCCATAGCTGCACAGCCATCTACCTGCAACTAATAAAGGTTCTTGGTTCGAACCCCTATCTTTCAGGTCTCTCCAGTAGTCTTACTATGCAGGAAGGCTTTTCCTTCGCTGAAGACCACATCATACCCCTTATCCTCCAACATCGCCATAGAGATCAAGTTCTTCTTCAATCCAGGTACATGCATGAAATCCTTCAGTACAAAGGGTTTACCAAACTCCCTCTGAAAGGATATGGTACCGATACCAGTCGCATTGTATCTACCATCATCGCCCATCTCGATGTGCACACCCAGATCTTTGTCCTCCAGATCTGAGAACAAATCCCGATCTCCCATCATATGAAATGACACACCGCTATCCAAGAACCACACCGATCCCAGCACACTTGAAACCAAGCATGCAATCAGTGAAAATTCAAGCTCGAACTGTGAAGCCAAAGCTTCTCCATCTGCAGATCTTCCCGCTTGCTTGTTCTTCTTTTTCTTTGGACAATTGGTAGCATAATGTCTGTGATCATGGAAGTGAAAACACTTCACTTTCACCATATCCTGCTTCTTGCCCTTTGCACCGGAATGAGAAGTTTTCTTACCCTTCCCCTTCTTTGATTTGGCCACCAAAGCACAGTTTTCTTCATCAGCTCCCTTTGATGAAGATCCATCTCGAGTAGTCCTCCTTATCTCCTCCTGCATGAGATCCGCCCAAAGGCACTCCCATCCCGGCAGCTTCTCCCGACCATTAAAACTATCTTGATAAGAGTGCCAAGCCTTCGGAAGACCAAGGAGAGCCAGGTCGACCATGTCCTCATCTTCGACAGTCACCCCCACACTTCCCAGCTCATCTCTGCACTGAGTGAACTTCGTGAGGTATTTGGTGATACTGTCGCCCTTCTCCATCTTGATGTTCCCCAGCTTTGAAACCATCTTCAAATTCTTCCTTGGTCACTTCCAATAACAGACTTGTTTTCAAAGCTTTTCCACATTAAATATGGAGTAGCCTTTCCAAGGCTGATATTATGATCCTTGATGCCCTCCAACAGATCCTTCGACACTTCGCCATCTTCTTTCCATGAATCGACTCAGATCGGTGGGCTTTTGGACATCCGTATCTACGAACTCCTTCAGACCATTATCTTCTAATACTGCTTCCATGCGATCCTTCCATGCAACATAATTCGAACTGCCTTCAAGAGCATATTCGCGTCGCAAACCGTTGAAAGACATTTTCAACACCGGCACCAAGAAAACAAAAACTACTGCAAAATTTCGAATTCCACCTCAATGCAATCAGTTTAGATTCAGGAGAACAAATTATTCCATGATAGAGTCATTGACCTATGTATGGGGTATTTACTGCACCTTTCACTTTCCTCCGGCAGGACAACCCATTGGTGGCTGCCCACATGCGCATCGTCACTTAACGAACAGTTTGTAATCACCGTGATGATCAATCTCTGCTTCAATAGCTCCGATACCATGTAGAAATTTGCTGAATAATGATTAATTATCCACCGAGACTATCCTGATCACATACAATTCGAATTTATATGCAACACATAATCTCTTCCACTTAGATCATCAAACATGCGGAAATAAAATCAAGCAATAACACATCAAATCATCATACACATTAACACAGTATGTATGGGGAAAGCTTATAGCTGAAAACCCCGCAGCTATTGTGTATATTATAATGGATAAATCATGTAACAAACTCAGTACAATACTCCTCACAAGTACTCAGTACTATCTCATGAAGTTACACACAAACTAGCTCAGTTTTGAACAGGTTACCGGTTCAAAACTCACCGCCAATTGCCTTGCCTCTATTGCGCAATCCAGGCCTGTCTATATAGAGATCCAAGGTTCGAATCTCCTTGGCTTGACAGCGCAATCATCATGGGCAATTCTTCCAAGTGTGGTGCAAATCTCATGCACAACTGATGTCGCCACTGATAGCTAACTCCACCCTTTCATCTACCTCTTTCACTGGTCTCCACTGAACTGATCATGCACTGTAGTGAACTGATGTGTTCTTGAGTTGAATAATGAGTTACTAATTAATGAATTAAATAATATTTAATTCACTCCACTCATAACTAATTGATTGGCTAGTTAAACTAATCTCAACTAGTTCAACTAAGTTAAACCGAACACAACTCCACTAGTTGTCTCATTAACTCCACCAAACTTCTGCCACTAAAGTCCTAACTGAAGTCAACCATGCATGATGCCATCAAACCCTTGGGAACCACGTGATTCCTCTGTCAGATGCATGAGCCACTTCTGTAGCTCGAACTGAAGTGTTCCAAGAGAGTAAACTGCTGTTTATAGTCCAAATATTATTAAGGGTAAATAATATTTGACTTCCCTGTTTTAAGGAG
This sequence comes from Pinus albicaulis, assembly GCA_034641835.2. Taxonomy (NCBI): domain Eukaryota; kingdom Viridiplantae; phylum Streptophyta; class Pinopsida; order Pinales; family Pinaceae; genus Pinus; species Pinus albicaulis. The sequence continues at coordinate 18,398,879 of CM076582.1, read as the reverse complement.
AGGCAGTCTAAAAATAGACTTCGACCTCTTTGACCTCAAAAATAGAGTCTCATCTATTTTTACCAACATTACCAATGCTCCAAGAATCTCAAACTGGAATCCCCGAACCATGCTCCATATGTCTAAAAATAGACATAGTCTAAAAATAGATTTTGCGCCAGAATTTGCCTGCGGGCCCACTTAGTGAAGGCGACTTCATTTCACTAAGCTCCATCATCTTGCTGCATTTTTAACATGATGCTCCTGCCTCTATGCCTCTGTTTGAGGAATATCCGCAAGCACTCTTAGCTATGGAGCCATGCATGCCCATGCATGCTTATATGATGCATGCATCTGATCCAAAAACTTCTACAGAAGCAACTGGGCATCCTGAATGGGAAGCCGCAATGGATGAGGAATATAAATCTCTAAGAACCAGACTTGGGATTTGGTTCCGCTGCCTTCCAATCATAAACTTGTGAGGTGAAAGTGGGTTTATCAAAACAATAAAGAAGAAAATGGCCAAGTTAGTCGATATAAGGCACGGTTGGTAGCAAAAGGTTTTCAGCAAGTACATGGTGTTGACTATGATGAGACTTTTTCTCCAGTGGAAAAAATGGATTCCATTCTGCTAGCTCTCTCCATTGTAGCAGCAAGAGGATGGGAGGTGCATCATAAGGATGTGAAGAATTCCTTTGTTCACAATGATCTCGAGGAGGAAATCTACATGGAGCAGCCACAGGGATACATGCACAATTCATCTCTGGTATGCAAACTAAAGAAGTCTCTCTATGGCCTCAGGTAGGCACCTAGAGCATGGTATGCAAAGATGGATTCTTATTTGTTATTTCAAAATTTTGTATGCCACAAATCTGATTCCAATGTTTATTTTTTGAAGAAAATTGACTCCTTATTGATCATAGTACTCTACGTAGATGATATTTTGATAACAGGTAGTTCAGCTTTTGTCATTACTAAGATTAAAACTGCATTGCATAAGCAGTTTTCTATGATAGACAAGGGCTTGCTAAATTTCTCCCTTGAACTAGAGATCAATCAGAGTGATTCTGGGATTACCATTTCTCAACCAAAGTATGCTAGAGATCTTTTGGCATGATTTCACATGAGCAACTGCAAGCCAACAACCACACCTTTCTTATTAGGGATAAAGCTTGAGAATGGCAAAGACACACCATTGGTTGATTTCACATTGTACCATCAACTTGTGGGAAGTCTTCTTTATCTCACTCACTCCTGCCTGATCTCTCATATGTCGTAGGAGAAATTTCCAGATACATGCAAGAGCCACATGAGTTACACTTGAACACTACAAAACGCATCCTTCGATATGTCCAAGGGAAAATCGCCTATGGGATTCATTATGCATCCAATTTTTCTTTGAATCTCATTGGGTTCATAGATTCAGATTGGGCTGGTGACACCATTGATCACAATTCCACCTCTGGTTATGTACTTAGTTTGGGATCCCACCCAATTTGTTGGTCAAGCAAGAATCAGGTTGCCATTTCTTTATCATCAGCAGAGGCCGAGTATAGAGGAGCAGTCAATGCCACTATTCAAGCCATTTGGCTACAATATTTCCTATCTCAGTTTGGGATCAGTGTCCATCGTACAACTGTCATCTAGTGCAATAATCAAAGTACGTTAAAGTTTTGTAGAGATCTAGTATAGCGGCAGCGGACCAAACACATCGAGATCCACGTGCACTTCATTAGAGAAGACATTCATGATGGGATCATCGATCTTCAGTACTGTCCTAGTTCTTAGTGGATTTCTGCTATCTTCACCAAGACTTTCACTGAGAAAATTTTTTGATTCCTACGAGATCATCTCGGGGTGAAGGACACAACTGCCTAGCAGTTTTCTTTTCTCTACTTTTGCATTATATTTTGAGGGGGGTTTTCTTCCCACTGGGTTTTCCCTCTTTCCTCCTTTTTATGCATTGTATATGGGTACCTAAAATGGTCGTGTTTCCGGGACTCATTCATTTTGCATCACACTCACCTAAGTTATGCTTAAGGGGGGGTGTTGGTGTACATGCACCTATATTAGCTTTAGTTAAACTCTAGATATTGCATGTTATGTGCACTTGTCTTAGTTAGTTAACTTACTGCTTGCATGTGGTGCATGTGCACATTAGCAGAACATAAATCACAATTAGATTCAATTAGCTTTAACTATCCATAGTTATTGCATGTACAAATAAGCTTAACATAGTTTCTTTTATGTATTTATTCCAAAACTAATATTGAAGAATTAATTTCATTATTTTCTCTATTCTTGCTTGCTCCTTCCTTCTCTTGCAAGTTTGTTCATTGTTTTGAAAATCTAGATCTTTGAATCTCAAAATATTACACTAAGGCCCATGAAACTCTCGTCTTGAGTGATTCCACCAATCAATTCAGTATCCTTTCCAAAATCAAATGTGTCCAGAGCCTCATCCTTCTTTTTCGTCTCCAATCATCCTTGGGGTTTGGTTTGATTAGCTCCAAATAATTTCTGACTTGATGAAGCTTTACCAAACAAGGGAGTACAAGGAAAAAGGGACATGAATCACAGAAATCTGGATTATTTCGATGAATATAAGACCAAATTATCATATCTGAAACTATTTTGTGTCAACACTCAACTCGATTTAGATAGGTCGCGGCTACAAGAAAGATTCTTTGAGATAAGGCATTGAAAATTTGGGTTGTCCAACAGTTGTTTGTAAACACATCTCTGCAATGGGCTCATAGCACAAAAAACAACATTATCTTCCTTTCCCATCATAAAATTCCCTATAGTCTCTTCCTTTGTCCTTCTTAATAGGTATTTTCACAACACCTGTAACAAATGTTATTTACGCTCCTCTGTAATGTGCACAAACCTTTCAGGTGCACTTATTCTTTGCCTCTGCTTGAGAGGCTCATCATAAACTCTCAAAAATTTTCATGGGTCCCCAATCATCCATGTGACTTCTTGATGTATTATTACTTCTTGTATGCATTTTGAAATACCTCCCTCGGATTCACTAAGGGTGTGGCTTCAATGCCATATAATTGTTTGAATTTATGAAATGCATAACCCTTTTGTAAACAAACAATAAAAATAAATATAAGAATATCTTAAAACCCCACTTGCATGTTCCAATAGGTATTCTCCTCATCATTTTTAAAGCTCTCACTTATCAGCTAACTTGGGCTTTACAAAAATTTGATGAAGTGTAAGAAACGAAGGTGTGGCAGAAGTGAGGGTGGATGCACAGGTTCATCAAAGGGAACCACACGAACCTCTCACTCTTTCAACCACGATAAAAAGAATGTAATCTTCATAATTTTCAAGCACCATTCATATAGTTAAATTCAAAAATTCTGTTAAAAATTTGTGGTAATTTATCCCACATTTGTAGAATGAAAAGACTTACTGGCATGAGTATACACCATCACTTCTCTAAGATATTAATGTGTAATGTAACATTCAACCCACTTTGGTGGACTCCTTCCTCTTTAATGTCTTCAACATACATACCCATGATCTTTTTCATGCTGAGCTACATTTGTTATACAAATGGCAGATATATTCCACATTGTTTGAGTAAAAATACATTTCAACCCTTATATTACTTGTGGCTCAATTCTCATGTTGGCACTTTGTGCAATAGGTAGCCTATTGTAGGCTCATATTCACAATGTCTTGGCTTCTCCTACTCAGTGAAATTAAATAGCTCCCATAAAATTGTCCCCTTTTCCAAACATTTGAAATGAAACCATGAGGCATTTCATCATTCTTATCATTTTTATAAAAGCAAGAATGTCTTCCCTTTATAGAGCTATCAGCAAATTTTATTAGGTGCCATCAAATTTTGCGATTTTAATCATATGCTAGAACTTTTTGTACATTTTAAATATTTTAGTTGTGCAAGATTGGGCTACAACAGTTACCTTATCAACTCTAAGAAAATATTGTGAAATGATTTCACCTTCATTCATCCTTAGGCTTTCAAATCTCATTATGATGATTTGAAGCTTGGATTTCTTGACTTCCTCATCTCCTTACATGTCTCTTATTAAGCTTGTCTAATACTTCCTTTTTTGACTTATAGTGCATAAATTTTACCAGTTCAGATTGACCACAATCATATAGGATGTCATTCATGGCTTTAGTTATTCGCAAATTTTTTTATACCATATGCATCTATAGGAAGAGTTGTTTGGACAATTTAATTTACTAACACAAACCTCCAAAATTTTGTTCCTAGGGACATGAGTTAGGCTTCCATCCTAATTTTCCAAAATACATATATAGTTTGACCCATCAAAGACGGGTACTTTTCTTGAATACGCATCCTGGTTCTCTTGTCTAGACATGGTTTCTTATAGACTATTAGTGTAGCCCCATTATTGTTATTGTTGTACCCATGTAGTACCCATATTGTTATTATTGTGCCCCATAGAAGACCACTATTGTTATTTTTTGTTCTTTACATTATTATTATTATGTCGACTCTAATTATATTATGGCTTCTTAGACTCCTATATATAGAAAGCAGGTTTTTTCATTTGAATCATCCAAGAATTGTTCATTTATGTAATGTAAAGGAGGTTTCCCCCTCGGCGAGGCTGAATTCTAAGTCGTTGATCTATATTTTCTTTTATTTTGTGAGCTGGTTGCACAACATTTGGTATCAGAGCTTGGGATTCTAGGGTTTTACTCCTGCAAACAGATCATCTTGGAATTTTCGCTATAACGTTTTCTCTACGAGACGTCAGAAGCTGAAATTTTTACCACATAGAACCGTAATCATGATGAACTTCGTGTAAAATTTTTAGATCTTGGTTCTCTATATTTTCGGAGATATGATGTGTGGAAGTTAGGGTTTTTGCAGACTCCATAATTTCATCTCAAACAGTTGATCGAGGGAAAACCGTCATAAATTTTGTTTCAGGCATCAGATTTGAATTTTGTAAAAGTGATCGAAAGTGTACGGACTTTAATTTATTTTGTATCTATTTTAGAGTCGAAGGTCGAAACAGTGACATGTGGCACGTCATACAAGTTCACTCTACTGAATCAATCCATAATTAGTTTATTGTGGGAGATTGGCATAACTTTATCTTGAAGAATCCAAATTAGGTATGACCTATAGCATTGGAAAGAAGACTCATAGGGTTAATATAGGACCAAATTTAAAATCTTGGGGATTTGAAATCACAGATATACATCAGGTTCAATATCGAGCTCCTCAAAAGCAAGAAAAATGTGTGTGTGTTTTTTTAATAGCATAACTTTTTTTTTTAAACAATTAGTTTGAAGTGATTCCAATGGCATATTGAAGTATTGATATCAGTATTGGGTTCTAAAACTACTCCCAAAAATAATTCCACACCCATTAAGCCCTCAAAAATCTCTACTATGACGCATGAAGAGGAAGAAGTGCAACATGATATATCAAAAGAAAGAGATCAAATGCAACAAATTTCACTCTCGCAAAGAGTAACAAAAAATGAAATGGAAGCTAAGATGGATGGTTTGAAGAATTCCATGGAAGCTAAGATAAATGGTTTAAAGAAGGGAATGGAAGCTAAGATCAATGGTATAGAATAAAAATTGAAAGGAAACATGGAAGACATGAAGAATGTTCTAAAAGTAGACATGGAAGGTTTGAAGGAAGGTTTGACAAAGTTGTTACAATAAATGATTCGTCATGGTGAAAATGTAGTACATGAAACTCATGATGAGAAAAAAAAAATATTAATCAGTATTTCATAAACTTCAATGTTGGATTTAGGACCCACCATATTCCAAAGATCAATATGAGGAAGTTTGATGGCAAAGATATGGTAATAGGGATACTATAGATGGAACAATATTTTGATATCCATGATGTGAAAATCACACAAAATGTACGCATTGAAACTTTATATTTAGAACCCAATTAGTTTGTATGGTATTGATGTCTTTGTTCTCATAAACCACTTGTCACTTGGTCAATTTTTATAAAGGAAATGATAGCACATTGTGGGGGTGCAAAAAGAAACACCTTCTTTAGCCAATTGATAAATCTCAAACAAAAGGGTTCGATGGGGGAACACATTGAGGAAATTCAAAATTTGAATATAGGGGTAAATGATATTCTAGATGAGAATAGGATTTATGTCTTCATAGGGAATTTAAAGGATAACATCCAACATGAGGTTCGACTTTGGGAACTTGATTCATTGGAAAACACATTCAGGTTGGCAAGAAAAATTGAAAGAAAAATTATGGCAACAAGGAAGCCTACCACTCACAACTATAAATATGGAAGTGTTACTACTCCTAGCCCTCCACAACCTACAAGGTTGACACCACAACAATTGGAAGAAAAAAGAGAAAAATTCCTTTGTTACAGTTGTGATAGAAAATACACTAAAGGTCATAAGTGCGTTGAGAAGAAATTAATATACATAGATTGCAAAGAGGAGGATTCAAAAAAGGAACGAGAAAATTCAAAAGAAAAGGATATACACTAGGAACCAGCCCTAGAAAAAGAAGAAATGAATCTGACCATATCTTGTAATGCATTGGCAAGAATTACCACTCCTCAAACTTTCAAGATAGAAGGACATATCAAGAATAAAAATGTAATAGTGTTGATTGATTCATGTAGTACCCATAATTTTATTCATTATAAGATATCCAATGAATTGAATTTCTTCCTATATCCAGCACTAGAGAGCCAAGTGATGGTTGAAAATGGAGGAACTATAAATTTCTCTATAAAGTGCCATAATATCAAGCTAACCATGGAAGGGTATGTATTGAATAGTCCAATGATTTCTATTGCAATGGGTGGTGTTGATGTTTTACTAGGAGTCCAATGTTTACAATCCTTGGGGACTATAGATTTTAATTTTCAAGAACTTTTATTGAAATTTTGTTGGGAAGGATAGGAAGTTGAATTAGGGGGTATTGTAGGAAATATAATAAAATCTAATGTCATGAAAAAGCTTCTGAAGAAATAACCACGAGGCGTAATTTCACAATTCTGCTTACTACAGGTTCAAACGTCGAAATCTGATATTCAAAAGTTTGTGGAGGAATTTTTGGTTTTCCAACAAAATAAAGTTGAGAAAATTAAGACCCTGGGTTTATTACAACCTTCCTCCATTCCAAGTCAACATTGGAAGGAGGTTTCAATGGATTTTATCACAGGGTTACTCAAGTCCGAAGGAAAGAGTGTCATCATGGTGGTAGTTGATAGACTTACCAAGTATGCACACTTTTGTGCATTATCCCATCCATTTAAATCCAGTACAGCTGCTACTGCATTTATGGAAACAATTCAAAATCTACATGGAAACCCAAAGATTATTTTAAGCGACAAATATCCCATTTACACTGGAAATTTTTGGACATAATTATTTTCTTGTCACGGTACTCAATTAGCTCATAGCTCATCTTATCATCCTCAATCTGATGGGAAAACTGAGATAGTGAACAAATGTCTGGAAGGATAGCTTTTTTGCTTTGTATCTAATAAACAGAAAAAATGGGTCAAGTGATTACCTCTGGTTGAATGGTGGTATAACACTTCCTTCCATACCTCAAAAAAAGTGACCCTATTTATGTCATTTTATGGATATCATCCACCATCCATCACATCATCTTTAAGAGAAAATTCTAAGGTTCAAGTAGTGGAAGATCACAGAAAGCATAACAAACAAGTTCTCCAACTCTTAAATGATAACCCCACTTTGGCGCAAAATCGAATGAAACAACAGACAGATCAACATCACAGCAAAATAAGTTTTGATGTAGGAAACTGGGTATTTTTACGGCTACAACCATACAAACAAATGTCCCTCAAGTAGCTAAGTAGGATAATAAAATATCACCAAAGTATTATGGTCCTTACAAGGTGTTTCAAAAGATTGGTACTATGGCATACAAATTGGAGCTTTCGGCATCTTCCCAAATCCACCTAGTTTTCCATGTTTCATGGTTAAAGGAGGTTATAGGTGACAAGCTCCCAGTTCAAACAATATTTCTAGAACTTGACAAGGAAGGAAAAATCATATTGAAACCTGAAGCAGTCATGGAAGCAAGAACTCGACTGCTACGAAATCGATCAATTTTAGAGTATCTCATCAAGTGGAAGAACTTTCCCATTGAATATTCCTCATCAGAGGATGCTAATTTTATACAAAAGCATCCTGGTATAATCAAGCATTGAGGACAACACTTTTTTGAAGGAGAGGGGCATGTTAGGTCCCTATAGGATAAGTGTATCCCCTTATTATTATTGTTAGTGCAACCCCCTTATTGCTATTTTTGTACCCATGTAGTCCCCATATTGTTATTATTGTGCCCCATAGAAGCCCACTATTGTTATTGTTGTGCCCTTACATTATTATTTTTATGTCGGCTCTGATTATATTGTGACCCCTTAGACTCCTATATATAGAAAGTAGATTTTTTCATTTGAATCATCCAAGAATTGTTCATTTATGTAATGTAAAGGAGGTTTCCCCCTTGAAGAGGTAGAATTATAATTCATTTATCTATCTTTTCTTCTATTATGTGAGCTGGCTGCAAAACATTTTTGAATATTTTAAATATTTTAGTTGTGCCAAATTGGGCTAGAATAGTTACCTTATCAACTCTAAGAAAATTTTCTAAAACGATTTCACTTTCATTCATCCTTAGGCTTTAAAATATCATTATGAAGGTTTGAAGCTTGGATTTCTTGACTTCCTCATCTCCTTACATGTCTCTTATTAAGCTTGACCAATACTTCCTTGGTTGACTTACTGTGCATAAATTTTACCAGTTCAAATTGACCAATATCATACAAGATGTCATTCCTGGCTTTAGCAATGTTCACATAAACATTTTTACCATCTGTGTCTGTAGGAAGAGTTGTTGGGACAATGTAATTTACTAACACAAACCTCCAAACTTTTGTTCCTAAGGACATGAGTTAGGCTTCCATCCTAATTTTCCAAAAGACATAGTTTGACCCATCAAAGATTGGTACTTTTCTTGAATAAGCATCATGGTTCTCTTGTCTAGACATGGTTGCTTATAGGTCTACCTTGTAGTGGTTAAAATTTTCTTGAATGGACTTGGCTCTTATACCAATTATTGGAATAAGGAATTACTTTGGGGTGCCGGGAGAATCAGTAATAGATATAATTTTAAATTTTAATCTCTTTTGACTTAACAATCACCAACATTAGTAGTTATAATCAAATGCATAAGTAATAGGGTAAATCATTCTCATGGACATACATCATTGTCATAAAAAACATACACACATAGCTAGAGATATAAGGTGGAAACCCAAATGGGAAAAGTCGCCAAGCTATTCGTTATTGTTTTTTGTGAGCACCCACTCATAGGAGGCCCCAACCCCCTTAAAATAGCAAGCCACAACTTGCCAAGAGGCACCAACCTCATAAAAATGTAGGCCCCAACTTGTTTCAGCCAATTGTCCTACTTTTCATAAAATTTTCAAATTGAGAATAGAGGTTTACACTAATTACATAGAAATATAAGTAACTTTATATGTTGTTACAAATGACTCCTTCATCTTTTCTCTATAGCCCCTCTCTGCATTGCACACTTCAATGTTTCATTGGATTTTCACTCAACCCTCAATTAGTCTCAACAATTTATCATCTCTCAGCCATATTTCACCTTATTCACACCCATAGTTTCATGCTGTAATTCACTCTCACATGATAGACAAAAATTCTCCCCCCAACAACTCAATGTTTCCTAAGCTTATTTTTTTTCATTAGCAACACAGGAACCAATGCAGCCTATTTGTTCATTAATCAATGCATTCAATCTCTAGTATGGCATATTGGTCTTCAAGTACAAGAAAATGTGTAGGCTCAACTTTACTTCAACCAACTGATACATGCATAATCTTAATTGCAACATAGTAAGGTTCTTTTATCAGTGATTTAATTATGCAACAATTACATCACATTCTTCAGCCATCACAACAAAAATTAATTAAGAGAATGGGCTCTTGAAAGTTTCTTATACGAAGAATTAATTCTCAGTACACCTGCATATACAAGCAGTTCCTCTATTGAATTAGTTAGTACAAAAGGCATGGCTCTCTACCACTTAGTTGCAGGTCATGGTCCTTACCACCTCCTTGTTGATCAGTCTCTTAATTATTCTCTATAACCAACAGTGACCAAGGATGATGCTCTTAAACGTGAAAATGTCTCATTAATGCCTCTGGTTCCTTGATTAGTGAAGTCATCAAAGATTTTCGAATCATTCAATGTGAGCCACAGACTCATTCATCCTTAAGCCTCTATAATTGGCCAAAAACATGTGTAAAAGCGCTTTTCCATAGGCCTAAATCCTTGTAACAAAACTTCAACCATTCTTGGCCCAAGCGCTCTATTTATAAGCATCACTGCATAACACCTTTCACGGGACAAATGCACTTTAAACCCCAAGGGCTTGTTCCCTTTTTAAAATTCTCATCTACACCCTTGGTCTTCATGTGACACAACATTATGCACATAGCCCGATGTCATTTAGACTCCATAGCCCTATGTAACAGGCCCGCAATTATTTATTTATTGAAAACAACTTGGAAGACCCATAATTACTCAATGCACAAACATTGCAAAACAAGCTCTTGGGTGCTCCTTTTTGTTAGTTGATGGAAACATTGACTGTTGGAAAAGTCTTTGTCTCCCAAGGTTGTTATCCTAGCCATTCCACCTTTACGCCTTTTATTACTTTTAGGGAAATTCCTACTAGATGACGTGTCCCAACCTCTTTTTCATTGGTCCTCAACTTGTTGTAACTACCTTTGTGTCCCAATGCCCAATCATCCCATTGCTCCCTCCTTTAAAACCTTCTAGGCAAGTCCTTCCAAGATGGCATCATGCTTACATCATTAAGCCCACATGGAACCTCCTGAGTGGTGACACATGTCACTTGGATTTGGCCCACTAAGGTACCTAATAAAAGTCGAATCTACTTGCCACGTGTCCTCTATTCCACATTGTCATATCATGTTGATGTTATCTTGTGTTGACATCATCCCACGCATCCCTCTTATGTGTGCCTTTGAACCTTCTGGGAAAACTCCACTGGGATGATGTGGTCATGGGGATCACCTCCTCCAAACTTCTGCCAATCACTATGATTTCTTACTAATGACATCATTTAGGGCATACGTCATCCCAAGCGCTCTAAATTGTGCACACTTTGTTTCTTTCGAGCTGCTCCCTCCAAGCTTATGTGTTAAGAGGCTCTACTGCTGGCCAAGAAAAACTTGATTTCGCTGATGTGTTGTAAAGCTATGTTCGCCCAGTCCTTTGAATTAATGGCTCTGATAATAGCTCCACCATATTTTCTAACTAAACTATCACAAGTTGACCTTTTGTACCTTCTTCTTTTATTTCTGCCCTCTTTTCTTTTTTTATTGTTTTTTAGTTTTTCCTTATTTTAAATCGAAAAGCAGTGATATATACAATGAACAGAAAGCTCTGAAAACAAAAATATTAGTCAACAGAAATAATATTTGAGAACTCTGCCATTGACAGGACCTCCAAAGTATTCAGCTCCATCCAACTCTTGCAGAAAAAATGCATTGTTTCCAATAGCAAATTGGATAAGATAAGGGCCTTGCCATAAGTTATCAAATTTTCCATGTTTGCCCTTATCTTCTCTTCTTGAATCCCATTTCAAAACTTTATCACCAATCTTGAAATCACTTGCCTTGGTTCTTTTGTCAAACAACTTCTTGATGTTTTCTTGTAGTTGTTGTGCTCTGAGGTATACTTCCTCTGTGGTTTGTTGTAGATGTATAGTATGGTTTATTCTTCTTGTTACATCATCATCTTCAGACTGTACTTCTTGGATCAGCTTCATGACTGGCACTCCTAAACTGGTTGGAAAAATTGCATCAGTTCCATAAACTAGCTAGTAGGGAGACATCCCAATTGAATTTTTAATTGTTAACCTGTCTGCCCATAAAGCATGCACTAGCTTGTTGTGCCATGATTTCTTGTTATCTTCCAGCAACTTCTTGATAATGTTTACCAAACTTTTATTTGAGGATTCTGCCAGCCCATTACCTTGAGGGTAATAAGCTATGGAATGATCCAATATAATCTGATATTTCTGACAGAATTCTACCATCTTTTTAGACCCAAATGCAACAGCATTGTCAGTTATGATCTTTCTAGGACAGCCAAATCCGGAAAGTATATGGTTTTCAAGGAATGAAATGATAACAGAGTCTGTGGCATTCCTAGAAGGGATGGCTTCTATCCATTTGGTAAAATAATCTGTTGTTGTGAGGATCCATCTATGTTGGGCTGATGAGGGAGGATGTATTTCCCCAATGAAGTCTAGACTCCACTGCTGAAAAGGAGCTTCAACAGTGATTGGTTGCAGAGATAAGGCAAGTAGCTTTCTTTTGCCTTCAAAGATTTGGCATTTGTGACAAGAAATAATCATCTTATGGACATCTTGAAAGAGGGTGGGCCAATAGTAACCAGCTCTAAGGATTTTGTTAGCAGTTGATTTCCAGTAGAGGTGGCCTCCACATTCTCCTTCATGAAACTCATGCTTGATCTTATCTACATCATTCTCAGGCAAACATTTAAGCAATAATCCACTAGCATTTTTCCAATATAAACATTTATTCAAAATGCAGTAATTTACAATTTTCAACTTTAAGAATCTTGCTTTTGTTTTAGACAAACCAGGAGGAACATTAAGATTGAGCAAAACATATAAAATGTCAGCATACCAAGATGAATTCAAAAAGTGATCTTCAATAATTAGAGTTGAAAACTCCTCCTGTTCATCTAATGCATTAAACATGTTTATTTCAAGAGCTTGGAAATTGGATTCAGCCACAAGTTTTGCTAGACCTTGACCTTTTATAAGCTTAGTGGGCTTGATTTCTAAGTCATATTCTAAAATTACAGCAATCCACTTTCCTCTTTTTCCATCTGGATCTTGGGTCAATATGTCTTTTACAACTGAATTAGGCACAAATGTTATGATGTGGGAATTCAAAATGTAAACTCTGAAGTCCTTTAAGGCTTTAACTAAGGCAAAGGCTTGTTTTTCCATTATGTTATACTTCAGAGGTGCATCTCTCAATGCCTTGCTAAAAAATGCAATGGGCTGCTCTTATCCATTCAAGTTTTTCTGTAATAAGACAGCAGCTACTGTGTGTTCTAATGCAAATGAAAAAATGAAGAAATCATTTTTAAAATTAGGACTAATGAGAACTGGTGTTTTGGTGAGTGCGTGTTTTACCAGTTCAAATTATTTCTTTGCTTATAAGATCCATTTAACTCATTCTTCCTTTTTAAGCATATTTGTCATGTTTCTAAGGAGTTCAACTAGATTAGGTATGAACCTTCCCAAGAAATTTATATTTCCAATGAAAGATTGAAGTTCCTTGATGTTTCTAGGATGGCTGATTTGCAATATGCCATCAATCCTCTTTGCATCTATCCTTATTCCCTCTTCTGATATGATATGTCCAAGAAGTTTACCTTCTTGGAGACCAAACAAAGTTTTCTTTGGATTCAAGGACCGTCCAAATTTTCTGCATTTTTCAAAGACCTTTCTCAAGTGTATTAGGTGTTCTTCATCTGTTTTTTGAATAGACAGTGATATCATCTAAGTAAATCACTATAAAGTAACCTATTTCTTCTGAAAATGAAATATCCATGGCTATCTGAAATGTGGCACCAGAATTCATTAAACCAAATGTAATTTTCAAGTACATGAAAGTACCCCAAGGTGTAGTAAAGGTTGTTTTGAATTGATCATCGGGATGTACCAAAATTTAATTGTAACCTGAGAAGCCATCTAGCAAAGAAATTCTCTTAGAACCAACTACCTTTTATAAAATATGATCCATTTTGGGCAAATGATAGTTATCCTTTAGTGAGGCTTTGTTTACTTTTCTAAAGTCCATGCAAAGCCTTATCTCTCCTATTTTCTTCCTAACTGATACAAGATTAGACACCCACTCTGAGTATCTATTAGGGACAATAATTCTAGCATCATACATTTTTCTGATTTCTTTCTCCACCAGAGGTAATTGAACAGGGTTGATTCTGCGCAATTTTTTTTTAAAAGGTTTCTGGTTTTCTTTGAGGGGTATCTTATGCTGAATTATTTCTGTATCATATGATTTCAAATCTTCATAACTCCATGCAAACACATCAGAAAATTCTTTAAAAAGCTCATTGTATTTTAGTTTGATATGAGCTAGTATTGTTTTTGACAGTTTGATCATTTTGGGCTTTTCCTCACTGCCTATGTTGCATTCTTCCACTTCAGTTTCTATGGGTTTGGCTTCTTGGCCACATCAGTCAAATCAAACAATTCCTCTAAAGGGACCAGTCCTTTAGGCAAGCTTTGGTATTTGGATTGCAGCACTTCTACGTCTTCATTTTCCAAATCTGTGCTATTTTCTGTCATATGTTGGAGTTCATTTGTTAACAGATTTATTTTGGCAATCTTGGGAGATTTTTCTTCTTCAGTAAGTTGGTTTTCTTCAGTAGGATAGTCTTGTTCATACTCTGAATTTGAGCTTGATGTTTCAAATTCATTTTTGGACTGTAGTAAGTCTTTTATTTGTTTATCTCCATCAAAAACTTGCTAGTATTTTTCATTATCTCGGACAGCTGGTCTATATTTGACTTGGGTGGTGCATTGCTTGGTTTCATAAGGTGTAAGACAAGTTTTAGCAGCGAAGGCTAAACCATTGGCAAGGACATTTTGGTTTCTTGGGACAAAAGTTAGTTGGAACTCATCAAATTTTTTTAACAAATCCATGGCATCATTTCTATAGGCTCTAAGTCTAGGATGTTTGGCACTATATTCCCCATTTACCTGCCTAATTATCAACTCTGAATCTCCATGGACTTTTATTCTTTTGGCCTCTAGATTTTTCAATAAATGTAGGCCTAAAAGGAGAGCCTCATACTCAGCTATGTTGTTTGTGCATTGAAAGTTTAGTCTATAGGAATTCCCCTCAACATTATTGTTTTCAGTGTTGTGTATCCATATGCTTGCTCCTGCATCATTTTTAGTGCAAGACCCATCAAAATTCATGCTCCAGAGAGGACTGTTTTCAGATTTTTCATTTATTTCATTGTTGTCCTCTCTGTCTTCTTCATCATTCTATTCTGTACAAGGGTCTGCACTACATTTTTCTGTGGTTTTTTCCTCAATATTTTCAATGTTTGGAGGTTTTGTTCCTTGATTTCCATGATCTGTACTATTTTTATGACTGTTTTGAACCTCAAAACCTTTAATCTGTTTTCTATAAATTTCAGAATCAACAAACTACCTTTCAGTTGCCTCTTTGTTTTCATCCTCATCTATGGTTGTAACTATGTTTGAATATGAAGTGATTACAGCATTGGCTAGTGTGTTATTGACTACCTCTTGCTCATTAGGAATATCATCATCATAAAGAATAAATGAGTCAAGGCCAGTGTGTATGGAATAGAGAGGAGAATTCTTTGGTCTTTCTTGGCTGCTCACCATGTATTTCATGTGTGTTTCCCTATAGAGTCTTCTAGGTTGACTGAAGACAGGGATGGTGGCATAAGTCATATCCATCTGCATAGTACCTTGTAACTTAGCACCCCATGACCTTGAAAGAATCATGCCATATTTGGGGGGTATATCAGCCACTACAATATCCATCACTAAACTCTTGGCTAGAATTTGGGCTAAGTTAACACACAAATCCTTTATTAGGCCTAGGCATCTCACCCTACTTGAATCAAAGAAATATAAGTCTTTGTAGGGTCTAGTTACCTCTAAGCCTAACGTTTCCATGATTACCTTGGGCATGAGGTTGTGTGATGCTCCTGAATCAAGCATGGCATTGTGTAAAATATTATCATGGATGTTCAAACTGATGTAAAATGGAGGGGTGGTTCCTTCTTGAATTTTTCCTTCAATTTTTGGTCCAAATATGAGCTCTGGGGTATCATCATTTAAGTTGACAGTGTCATGGACATCTTCTATGTTCAAAGCTTTCAAAATCTGACCTCTATATACATTTTGAGTGACTAATTCAGTGAGTGGGATATAGATTTTGATTTTGGATATTTCATTTTCTAGGCTAAAAGGAATCTAGTTTTTCAAAATGTTTAATTCAGCCTTATTAGTCATTCCTTGTTCAGCAAAATCAGCTTGATGATTTTTAGCATTTTTAGCAGTTAGAATAGTTTTTTCAAGAGAATTAGCTGAGGTGCTAGTGCTGCTAGGGTTAACACTCTGTTTTTCATTGGCTTGGGTGTTTTTCCCTTTGTTTGGATCCAAATTTACAGCCACTATTTTATGAATTTCTTCTGTCTTTTTGGGAACATTTTCAGGGTTGCTTTTGGCAGCTTTATCAAAGGTTTTTTTCCTAGGAGTTTCTTGATTCTTTTTACTTCTCAGGTCATATTGTTTAGGTGATCCTATGATGGCATTTTCAGACACTTGTTCATAATAATCAGTTTATGTTCTTTTATCATCATAGGGTGTATATAGACCTTGTTTTTTTTTCATGGAGGAAAACAGAATCCTCCCTGATTACTCCGAGCATGTTTATGTTGTCATCCTCTATTTTAACATTTGTTTCTTCATCCTCATTCTAATAATTTTCTTGGAAAGGAGGTCTGATCTTTTGATCATCCTCTCTTTGTCTGTTTTGAGGTTGATTTCTCCTAAAGTTTTGGTTTTGATTTCTGTTTTGAGGAGCTAATTGATTTTCTCTAGATTGTGCTCTCTCAAGTATGCTCATCTTCTCCATCATTTCCTCCATCATTCTCTCCATTTTTGAGCTAGATGTGGAAGGTGCATTTTCCTCCCTAAATGATACTTTCTTTTCATTCCTCATTCTAGCTCTTTTTTTTAATCAGGTTTACTTCCATAGCTAGAGCTCCCTTCTACATATCTTCCAAAGTCAATGGATCTCTTTCTCTTAGCTGATAAGCCATTTCAGGATCAAATCCTTTAGGGAATTTGGCCAAAGCTGAGCCTTTTGGAGGTTTCAAATCTGGGGGTAATGCATTATAAAAACTATTAAATCTAGTGCAATAATTTTGAACACTTTCCCTAGTGTTTCTTTTGAGGTTGTTGTAATCTGAAAGAATTTGGAGAGGGTTTTTTCTAACTTCCCATTTTTTTATGAATGATTGATGGAGATCTTGAAGGTCATTAATACTATGAGGGGTTAAGCCTTTGAACCAATTTCTTGCTTATCCCCCTAAGCTTTGAGGAAACAATCTGAGTTTGACAGTTCCATCATCAATCTCATCTCTATCAAAATAGTCATTCATCTTGTCCACATGTTGTGAAGCAGTAGTAGCACCACTGGCATCAGATAATGGAATATTGGACTAATATTCTTGTGGCAGATTGACTAAAGGTAAAGGAAGGACTAAAGGGGCATACCATGTTGCCATGATAGGAGGTTGTAGAAAAAATGGGGGGTTTACAGGTGGAGGATGTAAGATGGGAGGGGGTTGATGGAATGGGGTGATTTGAATAGTGGGCGTATGGATAATAGAAGTGGATGGACCAGTAAGAGACTGTTGAGCAAATCTAGGATGAGAGAAACCAAAATTATGAAGGAAATGCAAATCAGGTGGGGTAGTTCCTCTGCTAACAGTGTTTTCACCGCTAGTGTTTTCACCACTATGTTGGGGTGAGTGTGGAGGCTCAAAGTCTATCTGATCTATTACATCAAGTGACCTAGTTCTGAATGGGTTTCTTAAGTCAACTTGTGAATCTTATAGAGCTGTAAGGTTTTCAGGAACAAAATTAGCTCTATGGACTGGCCTAACAACAGTTAAAGTTTTAGACTTAGTATATTTCCTAAGTATACTTTCTGGATTATCAACTGTCTCAGGAGGGTTTCGGTCAGGATAGGCTCTAGTGTGAACTCTTCTAGAAGCCACTATGCTATGTTTTCAGACCCAAAGATAAGAAAATTTTAACCAAGTATAACATATTTCGAGGCTAACTAATCTTTTAACAAAAAAACTTATTCTTGAAAGTTTCCTTAACTGGGTTTGTATGATGTTATGATAGAAATGGGTTTCCCAATGGAGTTTTTAGTTCAATTCAGATATGTGGAGTCGCCAGGTGGAAATTTTTAGCTTTGAAAGATAAAATGATTTATGGTCCACCACCACTAATGGGCCTGAATACCAATCTGAAATGTTTTGGGTTTTCTGAGTTTTTTATAGTCCTGTGGGTTATGAGAGTATCCTAAATCTATTTCAACACTTAGATACGGTGATGAGACAAACATAGTTTACTCTGTGGCTTTCTTGCTGATTTCTTCAAGGTTTGATTAAGGTTTGTTAGAATCCTAAGAAGTACTTTAGATTTCCACTGATTCAGACAAGTCCTATTATGATCACTAGTATGCTTGGTAGTGCTTGAAGCAAGATGATTTTACTTAGGTGAATGCTGAGTATTTTTTTTTTAAGGACTTTACTCAGAGTCCCCAGTGGAGTCGCCAGTATGTTAGGACACCATAGTTTTGCAAGATTGGAAAATACAAAGCTGCAGAACCTACATCAAACCACTTTGGAATCTGAGGACCTAGCCATCCTAGATTCAAAGAGGGATCTCTCTATGTATGTGTTCAAAGATATGGTCTTTAAGGCTTTTAAGTATGATTTTAGGCTAGTTATGAAGAACAAAGGTTTGTTTGTTTTTGTTTGGGCAGGATAACATGAAGATGAAGGAAGTCGGTATGAAGGGTGAAGGTGTGAGTAAGTGAAATAATGGTTCAGTTGATAAGATAAGCAAG
Organism: Pinus albicaulis; assembly: GCA_034641835.2. Classification (NCBI taxonomy): domain Eukaryota; kingdom Viridiplantae; phylum Streptophyta; class Pinopsida; order Pinales; family Pinaceae; genus Pinus; species Pinus albicaulis. Next base: position 18,380,071 of record CM076582.1, on the reverse strand, counting down.
GAACAACATCAATCCATTGGGCTATGGAGTCATAATAGGATTTAATTGGACAGAAAGGTTCAAGAGTGGTCCATGGGGAAAGTCATCTATGTCAAAGGATCTCTTTAAGTTTATTTTATGGAATGAAATAGTAAGAGTGTTGTGAAGGAAACAAACACACAAGAAAAACAAAGGACAGCCTAAGATCAGGTAAGTACTTTTAAACTAGCCTTCTTTTGATGTACTTTTAAGAGAAAACATTTAAAAAACACATAATAGCTTAATATCAAGTAAAGACTTTTAACTTAGCCTGCTTTTGTTAGAAGTGTTGTCATTGATGGAAAAAGACAGCAGCAGAAGCAAAGGAGAAGATAGCAGGTCTTTGGTGAATGGTATAGTAACATTTACAGGGAGCATGAGAAGAACAGAGGGAGAGTTTATTTATAGAGACAAGGCAGCAAAAAGAGAAGAAAAGCAGCACAAAGGAGACAACATAGATGGCAAAGGATACAGGCGGAAGAAGACTGTTGAAAGGAAACGATTGAGTAGCAGAGGCAGAGACAGAGAAAGGAGACAGAACCAGAGGAGGCAGAGCAGCAGAGGCGGAGATAGAGAATACAGAGGCAGAGATGAAATGGTCAAGCAGCAGAGGTAGAGGCAGAGCCATTAAAAAACCAACAGTGGAATGAGTGCAGGAGATGCGGAACTGTGCAACAAGGGCACAGAACCAAGAAAGGAACCGAAATTTCACAGCTAAAACCTAATGGAGTTGGGCGTTCAACATATGGATGCACTGTATAGTAATGTTGAGAATGCTAGAGGAAACAGGAGCGAAAGCGGAATTACTTTAACAAGAGTTAAAAATAAGAAGACTGGAACCCGGAGTCAAGGGCAGAAACTTGAATGAACAGTGAAACCCGAGTTGTTGAAAACCAGTGGGTTCGCACGTTGGTTGAAGTGGTAAGCAGTATTACCAAAATGAATGCGATATATGTCATTGGTGGACACGTGTCCTTTGGTGGTATTTGGATACCACTTACATCGCGTAATTTCTGAGTGTTAACCCTAAGCCCAAAGAAAAATGCAATATTAACAGTATCCGTCTGATCAAAGGTGTTGGGGAATCAACGGTGGTCACGATCGCGCGATGGATGAGAGTTAACTCGAGGAAAGTAGCTGTGGGAACGACATTTTAATTTAATAAATGGTTTTGATATTCAATGGGTGATATATATATATATATATATACTGTGATAAAGTCGAAACCTATACGAAATGAGGTGCGGGCTGGGCTTATATTAAAGTTAATACATTGGTCTTCACACTAGTCAGGGAATTATATATATATATTGGTTGGTATGAGATAATGGAACCATAGGCATGGAAGGGTATGGAGTTAGTTGATAGTGCAGTGGTGGCATATATACAAATGCACAAGTAATGTGCTAACCAAAGTTGTGGTTTGGACTTACAATATATCATACGAAGGGTAAACCTGGAGCATATATATATATATATATATATAGTGGGTCGAACACTGCCAGGGTGAGAACTTTGGGTTATCGATTTATTCAAGGTTGATTTCATATATGTATGTTGATATGAGTCGGTATGCGGATATATAAGTTGTGGGCCCGAAGCCTTGTGTTAATGTTTGAATATAAACCAGATTTAATACGCAAGTGGTACCCCCTACATGAAATTCTGAGAATCTTAACCCAAGCTAGAGGATACATTAAAGCTGAAGCAGAAAGTTTATATATATATATATATATATATATATATATATATATATATATATATATATATATATATATATATATATAGATATAGATATATATATATATGCAGTGCTTTATATATGTTGCGCTTTATATAAAAAGGACCAAAGCATATATATATTTATATGTAGTGCTCTATTGTGCGAGTTAAAACAAACGAAGTACCACATGGTGGGACCCTCGAGTATTGCATCGGAGAAACTAATGGAAAAGGAACATATTAACAAAAGTTCCGATGGAAGCAGACCTGATTCACTTATAAACTGTGAGACCTATATTTATTTGAATTCCGCCTCAAAGCACATCGAAGCAAGCTATCACATCAGAAGTAAAGTGCAATTGAAAAATTTGTTGAATGTTGTGATCGCGATGGTGCGATTCAATCGTAACTAACGGATCATTGAAGATTGCAACCATTGGATCTAATGAAAAACAGAGTGGGTTCTACTATGACCCATTGCATCGACGTAGTGAATTGTACAATAACTGATTGCATTAGAGGTGAAAGAGTATCGACCAAACTAAAAGTTCCGATTGCGACTTAGCGATTGGATGATAGCCGTCAAATTCACCAAGGGATGGACAGCGAAGATGATACGATTGACTATATGGTGGGCCTTTGCAAATCACATAGGTGGAAATCTAAGGACCAAATCGCAGGAGCATTGTGAATGTTACGATTGCGATTGAGGTAAATGAGCAGAGTATAACTGGCATGTGGGGTACATTCAAAAGATAAGACTAACAATAGGTTAGCTCCAAGTTTATTAAACCAAAGCTAAAGAGGAAAGGAAAGCACAGCGGCATACATACATACATGCATACATATATATATATAAAATGATACATACATATTTCCATATGTGAACAGTAAATCATCGCATCGGAGAATAGAGAAAGTTCAACGAGTGGGCCCGTAAGGGAATTTTATGTATTAAAATATTTGATTATTGTTATGAAGATGAGAGTTGAATTGCACAATTACATGTATGCAGTAGTTACACCACGACAGAGAACAGGAGAGCAAGCGGAGCCGAAAAAGACACGCACAGTCACAGAAAAGACAAATACGCAGTGATCCAAAAGGCTGAATGAGTTGAGATGGAGTTCTCATTGTATTTGAATGTAAATGTTTTAATTGATTTATATTGTTGTGATGCACTGGCAAGTCTCCGTAGGAAATAAAACTCCACTATAAAATTGAAAGTTGTATATATTGCTGAGATTTTCTAAATGAGCTGGAAAAAGAAGTGAGGAGGTAGAATGCAAAGAGTTAGGGCTATTCACTTTGAATTCCCTGTGGAATACGAACTGTTATGAGGAAAACTGTATAAATCATATCACATTGATATGCAAAGATAGGTTAGAGAGTGCAAAGTATGAAGAATTGAGGCAGAGAAGACAAGAAAAAGGAGGAGCAGAAAGAGATGCTATAGAACAGAGCTAATATCTGAGGTAAATCAGCAAATACTTTCTTTTGATTGAGTAAGGAAGTTGGAGCTTCCCTATCAAGTTGAAGCTTTATAGCTGTCATTTGTAGCTGACTGAGGTTGGTGCCTGCAGAAAATCAGTGGTGAGAGGGAGTTGGAGCTTGCCTTTGCATCACAACTATAATAAGATGTGGTTTTCTCCCTTTATAGGTTTCCACTTATATCTATTGTCTCTATGTGTATTGCCTATGTGTTGATATCTTCTATCCAATTTTCTTAATGCTTGTTGCTCTAATAATAAGTTTGGTATCACATTAACTTAATACTTGCTGCAACATATTAAGACTGCTCACATATTAAAGTTGGTTATAAAATTAAGTTGTAAATTAGCTTGATGAAAAGTTTGAAAAGCTCATGTATGTGTTAAACTGATTCACCCCCCCCCCCCTCTCAGTTTAACTAAGGATTCAACAATTGGTATCAGAGCCAGTTCCTTTAGTACCAATTTAACCACTGAAAGGAGATTCTAGGTCCCCAGGATGGCTAGTCAAGAAGGAAGCTCAACCAATAAAGCCCCATTTTTCACCGGTGCTAATAATGCCTTTTGGAAAATCAGAATGAGAGCATACATAATGTCTCTAGGAATAGAGTTTTGCGCTGTTATAGAATTTGGATATGCCCCAAAGGAAACTGACCTAGAGAGAGAAGCTAAACAAGAATTTGTAGCAAATTCAAAGCCCATGAATGCAATCTTAAGTGGACTATGTGAGGCTAAATTTATCAAAGTAATGCACAGCAAGACTGCTAAAGATATGTGGGATACTCTTGAAAGCATCCATGAGGGAAATAAAAAGGTAAAGACAGCCAAACTTCAAGTATATAGAGCTCAGTTTGAAAATTTAAAAATGAATGATGATGAGGATGTTGGTAGCTTCCTCTTAAGAGTTGCAGAAATTGTTAACAATATGAAATCTCTTGGAGAAACCATACCAAAAAGTGTAATTGTACAAAAGATTCTAAGATCTCTTCCACCCAGTTTTAATCCCAAGGTGTCTGCAATAGAAGAAACAGCGGATTGGGAAACCTTGACCATGAACCAGTTACTTGGAAATCTAACAGCCTATGAGATGAGACTCCCACAGAAGAAGCCAAGTGCGAGGGAGGCAGCTTTTAAAACAGAAAAGGAGAAGGAAGAAAAGGAAGATATATGTTCTTGCTCTGATGAAGAAGAGGCCAAGTTTGTCAAGAAACTGGATAGAGGCTCAGGTAAATATAAAGGTGAACTTCCATTCAAATGCTTTAACTGTGGAAGAGTTGGACACTATGCTGCTAAGTGTCCTCATAAGAAAGCAAGGAATCAGGCTCATGAATCATAGAAAACGACATCAAAGAACTGGCAGAAAGGAAAGAAATTCAATAGAAAATCTTACTATGTTCAACAAGACAGTAGTGCATCTGAAGACTCAGATGAACCCTCAAGTGAAGAAGGAACCTCTGAATTTGTATTGATGGCCATAGAAGAATTTGAAGGAATCCTTCTAGAAGATGAAGAAGAAGGTGAAGCTGACCTTGAGGGGGAGCTAAGAAGTGCCCTGGAGGAGATTGACAGACTCAAAATGAAGTGCAGAAAACAAAAGGACATTCTCCTCAAGTATGTAAGAGAAGAGAAAAATTCAGAAGTCCTCGTGCAACTGAAGGTAGAGCTTGAAGAAGCCAAGAAGATAGAAGACATGTTACTTAAGCAAATTAAGGATAAAACTCAGGAACAAGAGAAGTTGGAAGAAGAAGTAGTATGTCTAAGGAAGAAATTAGAAAATGCTCAAAGGAAAGTGTCTATAAATTCTTCTCAAACAACAAGCTTTGGTAAGTTGAATGAAATTCTAGATGCTCAAAGATCTCCTCTAATAAAAACTGGGATAAGCTATGAAGGAGAATCAAGTAAAAGCAAAGAAAAAGAAAATGAAAAATATTATTTTTGTAAAAGCAAAGAAGGATGATGAAGCAGCTCAAATAATTCCTACAAAAGAAGAAACATGTAATGAGGGAAATAGAAACCAGAAGAAACCTCTAATAAAAAATAATGAAATAAATACTCAGACAACAAAAAAAGGATCATATACCCCTGAGTATGTCAAATTTGGAAGCCATCAAAGGAGATTATTCCCTCCTATGAAAAATGCCATCTGTTATGCCTGTCACAAGCTGGGACACATTGTTGCATACTGTCATACAAGGAGGAGTAATTCAAACCAGCAAAAGATGCAAACAGTGAAGAGACTGTCTCAAGAAAACAAATGGAGAAGACAACCTCACATCAGGTATGCAAATTGTTTCTATGGTTACTGTTTTTATTGTAAGGAATTTGGCCATAAAATCATTTAGTGCAAAAAATATGGACAAAGATTGATGTTCAACTCCTAAGGAGGTTTATGAATCAAATAATTTTTGCTCATACTCACAATTCTGCAAAACTTATGATCAAATGTTGTGTATGCAATAAAACTGGACATATGCCTTCCAAATGTCCTCTGAGAGGATGTGGTTCATCATCTCACAAAAGATACCAAACAAAAGGATGCTTCTAGTGGAAAAAGAAGGTGAATAAATGTGATCTGGCTTTAACTGTTCAAGACCTGAAAAGCCAATGGTATTTGGATAGTGGCTGCTCAAAACATATGACTGGAGACAAAAGAAATTTTATAACTTTTGATGAAAATAAATCAGTCAACATTACTTTTGGCAATGACAAATCAGGAAAAATCCAAGGAAAAGGCTTAGTCAGCCTAGATAATGGCAGAGGAAAGGCCTAAGATGTACTATTTGTAGATGGGCTAAAAGAAAATTTGTTGAGTGTCAGCCAAATGTGTGATAAAGGTTGCGAAGTTCTTTTCAGAGCACAAGATTGTGAAGTCAAATCAAGCACCACAGGTAAGAATCTACTCAAAGGTGTTCGAACAGAGAGTAATGTTTACATAGTGAAAGATGAGGATGAAGCATGCCATCTTAGCAAACTTGAGGAGTCATGGTTATGGAATAGGAGATTGGGACATCTCAGCTTCGACCATATCATCAGACTGAGCAAGAAGAAAGTTGTCAGAGATATGCCAGAAATAAAAAGGCCTTCAAATACCATATTCAAATCTTGTCAATTGGGAAAACAGACCCACACATCCTTTAAGGCCAAAGATGAGCTATCAACAAGAAGACCACTTCAGCTTGTGCACATGGACCTGTGTGGGCCTGCAAGAACTAAAACACCAAGTGGATAATCCTACTTCATGCTGATAATAGATGATTTCTCCAGAATGACATGATTTTCATTTCTCAAGAATAAATCAGAAGCATTGGAGAAATTCAAAATATTCAAAGCATTAGCAGAAAATCAAACAGGATGCAAGCTAAAATGCATCAGATCAGATAGAGGAGGTGAATTCAAAGATTATGACTTTGCATACCTATGCAATGAACATGGGATAAAGCAATAATTTACTATTGCAGGGACACCTCAACAAATGGAGTAGCAGAGAGACAAAATAGGTCTGTACAACAAATTTCCAGAGCCATGATGCAAGAGAGCAATATTCCTCAAACCTTCTGGGTAGAAGAAATACACACAGCCGTGCATATCCTTAACAAAGCTCATTTAAGGCCAAGCAGTGACAAGACTCCCTATGAACTATGGCATGGTAAACTAGCTTCAATCAAGCACTTTAGAGTCTTTGGAAGCAAGTGTTACATAAAGAATAATGATGAAAATCTGGGGAAGTTTGATGCAAGAGCAGATGAAGGGATATTTCTAGGATATGTATCCAAGAGTAAAGGGTACAGGTGCTACAACAAGACTCTTCAAAAAATTGTAGAAAGCATTGATGTAAGATTTGATGAAGAACTTCCAAACAAAACAAGAAGTATAGACTGCAGTAGTCCTTCAAACAATCATGAAGAAGAAAACCAAGATGATGATGAAACAAGCAAGACAATAGAAGATGTTGAATTGAGCTCGAAAGCCCCCTCAAGATACACTCAAAAGAACCATCCAGAAGATTAGATTATTGGAGACAAGAGTGTAGGAGTCCAGACAAGAAGGCAGCTAACTGAACAGATAGAAGAGGTATACATAGCCATGTTATCACAAATAGAGCCCAAGAAGTTTGAAGAAGCCAACAAAGACAAGCATTGGGTGAATGCTATGAATGAAAAATTGGACCAAATTGAGAAGAACAATACCTGGGAATTAGTTCCTAGACCCACTGAGAAAAATGTCATAGGCTCAAAATGGGTATTCAAGAATAAAATGAATGAGCAAGGATGGGTAATCAAGAATAAAGCCAGACTTGTTTGCAAAAGGATATTCACAAATCGAAGGACTTGATTACGATGAAACATTTTCCCCTGTAGCCATAATGGAAGCTATCAAAATGTGTCTGGCCTTTGCATGCTACCAAGACTTCAAGGTATATAAAATGGATGTGAAATCTGCATTTTTGAATGGAGATCTAGAAGAAGAAGTCTACATGGAACAACCAGAAGGTTTCTCATTAACAGACAAAGAAGGCTATGTGTGTAGACTAAAGAAGGCTCTATATGGACTAAAACAAGCTCCTCATGCTTGGTACTCAAGGCTGGATAAGTACTTGCAAAAACAAGGCTTTAAGAGAGGAGGAGTAGACAACAATCTATACATAAAATCCCATGGAAATGAACTCTTGATTGTTGTAGTATATGTTGATGACATTATGTTTGGAAGCAACAAAGATGAGCTAGAAAAAGGATTTGCTGAAGAGATGAAATCAGAGTTTGAGATGTCTATGATTGGAGAGCTCACCTTCTACTTAGGACTTCAAATTCAACAAAAGAACACAGGTACATTCATCTCACAGGAAAAATACTTAAAGGAGATGTTGAAAAGGTTCAAAATGGAAGACTGCAAACATGTGTCAACTCCCATGATCACTGGATGCAAGCTATGTGCTGATGATGGATCTGTTGATATAGATCAAAGACTCTACAGATCCATGATAGGAAGTCTGTTGTACCTAACAGCAACAAGACCAGACATCATGTTGGCAATAGGACTTGTGGCTAGATATCAGGCAGCACCAAAACAAAATCACCTTCTAGCAGTCAAAAGAATATTTAGATATCTACAAGGAACTGTACAGTATGGGCTATGGTATCCAAAATACAATAGCTTCACATTGACAGCATATACAGATGCAGATTGGGCCAGCTGTGTGGATGATAGGAAAAGCACAAGTGGAGGTGCGTTCTACTTGGGAAAAATTATAGTGGCATGGCTAAGCAAGAAACAAACATCTATCTCTCTATCTACAACAGAAGCAGAATACATAGCAGTAGCAGCATGCTGCACACAAGTCATGTGGATGAAGCAAACCCTCCAAGACATGAAGGTAAGAATTGATGAACCTATCTCTATCAAATGTGATAATACAAGTGCTATAAGTATTTCAAAAAATCCTATACTTAATTCAAACTAAACACATCCCAATCAAGTACCATTTTCTAAGAGAACAAGTAGCACAGAAGGTAGTGAAGCTGGAATATGTGCCAACAAAAAACAAACAACAGATATATTTACCAAACCTCTTGCTAGAGAACCATTTGTGTATTTGAGAGATATACTAGGGGTAGTATCTGTAGATGCTACTCTCTAATATGAAGAGAAAGCATCATTTCAGGGGGAGAACAGAAACAAAAATACCATTCCAGGAGGAGATCAGTTAGCAAGGAAAGCATGAAACAGGTCCTCAAGATCAGAGCAACATGGACAAGATTTAAAAGCACACTAGGAAATGAGCAACCCCTTGCCATTGATGTCAAAGGGGAGGAAGAGCAAGCAACAGAAGAAAGGGTCCTAAAAGGAAAGTAGAGGAAGTGTATTGCCATAAATGCCAAAGGGGGAGACTGTTAGAAGTGTTGTCATTGATGGCAAAGGACAGCAGCAGAAGAAAAGGAGAAGACAGCAGGTCTTTGGTGAATGGTATAGTAACATTTACATGGAGCATGAGAAGAATAGAGGGAGAGTTTATTTACAGAGACAAGGCAGCAAAAAGAGAAGCAAAGCAATGCAAAGGAGACAGCATAGATGGCAAAGGAGACAATTGAAAGAAGATTGTTGAAAGGAAATGGTCGAGCAGCAGAGGTGGAGACAGAGAAAGGATGCAGAACCAGAGGAGGCAGAGCAGCAGAGGTAGAGACAGAGAATACAGAGGCAGAGATTAAATGGTCGAGCAGCAGAGGCAGAGGCGAAGCCGTTAACAAACCAACAATGAAATGAGTGTAGGAGATACGGAACCGTGCAGCAAGGGCGCAGAACCAAGAAAGGAACCGAAATTTCATAGCGAAAACCTAATGGAGTCGGGTGTTCAACATATGGATGCACTGTATAGTAATGTTGAGAATGGTAGAGGAAACAAGAGCGAAATCAGAATTCCTTTAACAAGAGTTAAAAATATGAAGACTGGAACCCGGAGTCAAGAGCGGAACCTTGAATGAATAGTGAAACCTGAGTTGTTGAAAACCAGTGGGTTCGCGCGTTGGTTGAAGTGGTAAGAAGTATTGCCAAAATGAACGCGATATATTTCATTGGTGGACACGTGTCCTTGGGTGGTATTTGGATACCACTTACATCATGTAATTTCTGAGTGTTAACTCTCATCCCAAAGAAAAACATGATATTAACAGTGTCCGTCCGGTCAAAGGTGTTGGGGAATCAATGGTGGTCATGATCGCATGATGGACAAGAGTTAACTCGAGGAAAGTAGCTGTGGGGCCGAAATTTTAATTTAATAAATGGTTTTGATATTCAATGGGTGATATATATATATATATATATATATATATATATATACTATGATAAAGTTGAAACCTATATGAAATGAGGTGCGGGTTGGGCTTATATTAAAGTTAATACATTGGTCTTCACATTGGTCTGGGAATTATATATATATGTGTTAATATATATTGGTTGGTACAAGATAATGTAACCATAGACATGGAAGGGTATGGAGTTAGTTGATAGTGTGGTGGTGGCATATATACAAATGCACAAGTAATGCGCTAACCAAAGTTGTGGTTTGGACTTACAATATATCATACGAAGGGTAAGCCTGGAGCATATATATATAGTGGGTCGAACACTGCTAGGGTGAGAACCTTTGGGTTATTGAGCTATTCAAGGTTGATTTCATATATGTATGTTGATATGAGTCGGTATGCAGATATATAAGCTGTGGGCCCGAAACCTTGTGTTAATGTTTGAATATAAACCAGAGTTAATACACAAGTGGAACCCCCTACATGAAATTCCGAGAATCTTAACCCAAGCTGGAGGATACATTAAAGCTGAAGCAGAAATTATATATATATATATATGCAGCGCTTTATATATGTTGTGCTTTATATACAAAGGACCAAAGCATATATATATTTATATGTAGCGCTCTATTGTTCGAGTTAAAACAAACAAAGTACCACATGGTGGGACCCTCGAGTATCGCATCGGAGAAACTAATGGCAGAGGAACATATTAACAAAAGTTCTGATGGAAGCAGACCCGATTCACTTATAAACTGTGAGACCTATATTTGTTTGAATTCCACCTCAAAGTGCATCAGAGCAAGCTATTGCATCGGAATTAAAGTGCAATTGAACAATCTGTTTAATGTTGCGATCGCAATGGTGCGATTCAATCGCAACCGTAGGATCATTGAAGAGTGCAACCGTTGGATCTAAAGAAAAACATAGTGGGGTCTACTGTGACCCATCGCATCAGCGCAGTGAAGTGTACAGTAACTCATCGCATCAGAGGTGAAAGAGTATCGACCAAACTAAAAGTTTCGATTGCGACTTATCGATTGGATGATAGCCATCGGATTCACCGAGGGATGGATGGCGGAGATGATACGATTGACTATATGGTGGGCCTTTGCAAATCGCATCAACAGAAATCTAAGGACCAAATTGCAAGAGCATTGTGAATGTTGCAATTGCGATTGAAGTAAATGAGTGGAGTATAGTTGGCATGTGGGGTCGATTCAAAAGATAAGACTAATAACAGGTTAGCTCCAAGTTTATTAAACCAAAGCTAAAGAGGAAAGGAAAGTATATATATATATATATATATATATATATATATATATATATATATATATATATATATATATATATATATATGTAAAACGATACATACATATTTCCATATTTGAACAGTAAATAATCGCATCAGAGAATAGAGCAAGTTCAGCGAGTGGGCCCATAAGGGCATTTTATGTATTAAAATGTTAGATTATTGTTATGATGTTGAGAGTTGAATTGCACAATTACATGTATGCAGCAGTTACACCATGGCAGAGAACAGGAGAGCAATCAAAGCCGAAAAAGATAGACATAGTCACAGAAAAGACAAATACGCGGTGATCCAAAAGGCTGATTGAGTTGAGCTGGAGTTCTCATTGTATTTGAATGTAAATGTTTTAATTGATTTATATTGTTGTGATGCACTGGCAAGTCTCCGTAGGAAATAAAACTCCACTATAAAATTGAAAGTTGTATATATTGCTGAGATTTTCTACATGAGCTGGAAAAAGAAGTGAGGAGGCAGAATGCAAAGAGTCAGGGCTATTCACTTTGAATTCCCTGTGGAATACGAACTGTTATGAGGAAAACTGTATAAAGCATATCACATTGAAATGAAGAGAGAGGTTAGAGAGTGCAAATTATGAAGAATTGAGGCAGAGAAGATAAGAAAAAGGAGGAGCAGAAAGAGATGCTACAGAACAGAGTTGATATCTGAGGTAAATTAGCAAATATTTTATTTTGATTGAGTAAGGAAGTTGGAGCTTTCCTATCAAGTTGAAGCTTGATAGCTATTAGTTGTAGCTGACTGAGGTTGGAGCCTCCTGTAGGTTGGTGCTTGTAGAAAATAAGTGGTGAGAGGGAGTTGGAGCTTGCCTTTGCATCACAACTATAATAAGATGTGGTTTTCTCCCTTTATGGGTTTCCACTTATATCTTCTGTCTCTGTGTGTATTGCCTATGTGTTGATATGTTCTATCCAATCTGCTTAATGCTTTTTGCTCTCATAATAAGTTTGGTATCACGTTAACTTAATACTTGCTGCAACATATTAAGACTACTCACATATTAAAGTTGGTTATAAAATTAAGTTGTAAATCAGCTTGATGAAAAGTTTGAAAAGCTCATGTATGTGTTAAACTGATTCACCCCGCACACTGTGTTAAACTGATTCACCCCGCACACTCTCAATTTAACTAAGGATTCAACAGCTTTCAGCATATTCAAAAGAAAACATTCATGATAAACATAAAAAGTATTCTAAGATCAGGTAAGTACTTTTAAACTAGCCTGCTTTCAACATCCTCTTAAGGGATCTTTTCAAAGCAACTGTTGGAGAAGATACTAGAGGACAAGGCTAACCAAGACTTCTCTAGCTCAATCTTTAATTAGAAAACTTATCAAGAACATTCAAAGACAATATGATCTCAAGTTGTACTCAGGAAGTATGGGCTTACCAACACTTCAATGGTTATACTCTATTGAATTACCTTTAAAACACATTTAGAGGAAAACATAAAAGATAAAGATTTATCAGTGAAATTTAGGGTACTTTAGAAGTAAATCCTAATCTATATTTGTTGTTCTTTATCATAGAAAAGTGGACAGAATGAAAACATAAAGAAAATAACAATTTATAGTGAGAAACACTTCACCATTGACATAGACCAGGATCCCATAAATCAGCTATTTGTGTTTGATATTCAAACCAGTTACAATCTTCAATTCCAGTGGGTCTCTACAGCTTCAAACTTGTCATCTCAGCTTATGTGTCTTCAATTACAGAATAGAGCTACAGTAGCTTCAAAATCTATTTACATACAACAGGTATCCAGAGACCAACCTCTATGATGTCCTCTAGAGAAGTATTTATAGAATAATGAGGAGGTGGAGTGTAAATAAGAGTCCTTTGTGCAATTAATACAGAGTAATGGTTTCTCGACCTTTGGGAGGCCTGAGGGAGAAGTTTTCAAATGTTTATCTCTGTTTTAATCAATCTTACATTAAATTTCATCACCTTTAGTCACTTTGTTGACTTTGGGGGCTTTTGCTAGGTTGGTAGTTAACTTTGAGTTGTCTTTAGAAATATCTCTAACTATGCAATTAATTTGTGGTCTTTTGAGGGAAATAAAATTATAAGTGGCATTCTGAGGAGTCATAGCCTCAATGATGTGGAATTTGGAGGCCTCTATTGATTTGTCTATCCTGGTGGATTTAAACATTGTTAAGGCCCTAATTATTGCTTTAAGGCCTTTAAAATCACTTTGGAATATTGAAACCTTATATGCTGACTATGTTCACTAATTTGGCTTTGTCATCTGCCTTTTAACTGTGCTTTAACACTTAAAAATAGTTGGATTAATATTTTAATCTTTCAAACTTGTGCATTAACCCTTTTAACTCTTATGCGTAATCCTTTGTCTAAAACCTCTTCTGTCTTTTTCTTCTTTACTGTGTATAAGTGGTTTTTAGAGCGTTGGAGGGCTCGATGGATAACCAGTACTCATCAAACACTAACTAAACCATGAAATAAACCCCAGAAGCCTCTATTCTGTATTGTCGGAGTTTCAGGGGTCATGATCTTAGGCCTTGTCTCTTTATGAACCGTAGGGCCCCCCCCCCCCCCCCCCGTGGGTTGGAAAAATACTTGTAGAGGCTGATAGAGAGAGGGAGGAGCAGTTTGGAGGGGGTGATTATGCCAGGGGAGGAGTTTTATTGAGGAAAATCGGTGCAAATTTGGTTTAAAACTATATTTGGCCCGAATTTGGGCAAAGCGGTTTTCGAAAAACCACCAGTTGTTTTCGCGCAACCCTTGGGCGGCAAGTGGTTTTTCCCAGAGGGAACGCGATCCAACCGAAACATGCCACGTGGCCTTTGCAATACCCCCTATTTTGTGCAATTTTAGAACATTAAATCTCAGACACAAAAATCACGCGATAGTGAGCATAGACCGTTGGATCTAGGGGGGAGATCCAGTGGCTACGGGGGAGCGCGATGAAGAGAAGTTCTTGATAATTTGGTTAAGTGGAGGCCAGGTGTCAGTGTGGGATTGGGGGAGCGGTTTGTGAAGTGGAAGGTGGGTTTGGAGGGAGGTTGGGTGATGGGATGAGTGAGGACCATCGGATTTCGATAAATCGACGGCGGAGATCATATGATGGAGTGATAAGGCGGGGGAAAGGAAAAAGAAGGGGATGTTGAGAATGCAGCAAGATGATGGAGCTTAGTGAAATGAAGTCGCCTTCACTAAGTGGGCCCGCAGGCAAATTCTGGCGCAAAGTCTATTTTTAGACTATGTCTATTTTTAGACATACGGAGCATAATTTGGGGATTCCAGTTGGAGATTCTTTAAGTATGCGACATGTTGGTAAAAATAGATGAGACTCATATTTTTAGGTCAAAGGCTATTTTTAGACTGCCTCTCCTAAAAATATGGAAGTCAAATATTATTTACCCTTAATAATATTTAGACTATAAACAACAGTTTACTCTCTTGGAGCACTTCAGTTCGAGTCATGGAGGTGGCTCATGCAACTGACAGAGGAATCACATGGTTCCTAGGGTTTGATGGCATCTTGCATGGTTGACTTCAGTTGGACTTCAGTGGCAGAAGTTTTGGAGGAGTTAATGAGACAGATAGTGGAGTTGTGTTATGTTTATTTTAGTTGAACTAGTTGAGATTAGTTTAACTAGCTAATCAATTAGTTATGAGTGGAGTGAATTAAATAATATTTAATTCATTAATTAGTAACTCATTATTCAACTCAAGAACACATCAGTTCACTACAGTGCATGATCAGTTCATTGGAGACCAGTGAAAGAGATAGATGAAAGGGTAGAGTTAGCTATCAGTTGTGACTATACTTTTGCTATTTGCAACACATAGATAGGTGGAGTAAACCTATGAGGATTGCGCAGTTTAGGCTGGTGGTTTATCTATATAAAGAGGCCATCCCATAGCATTGAAACACACAATAGAGGCTGGCTATCAAGTGGCTAAGGATTGGAGCAAGTGTTTTGCTAGATCTAGCTTGATAGTGTGTAGCATGGGAGGTAGTGCATGAGAGCTTGCAAAGAGTTTTTGTACTATGATTGTTACATGATTTCTCCATTATAATATACACAATAGCTGCGGGGTTTTCAGCTATAAGCTTTCCCCATACATACTGTGTTAATGTGTGTGATTGATTTGATGTGCGATTGCTTCTATATTATTTCCGCATGTGACAATTAATTGTAGATGAGATTATGTGTTATGCATGCAATTCGAAATTGATGTATGATCGGGTTAATCTTCATTGAATAAGTGATTTATTCAACTAATTTCTACATGGTATCAGAGCGAGATTAATTGTCGAGATCTATTACGGTGATTGCAAACTATTTTCCTCGGACAGAGTCTGCATACGGGCCAGGAAGCCTCCGGATTCATCTTTCTTCGGAAAGTGAAAGGTCTGGTAAACGCCCCTTGCAGTCAATCTCTGATTTGGAAATAATTTGTTTTCAAGTGTAGATTGGAAGTGATAGAGCTTGGAGTTTGGAATTCGAATTTTGCAGCAGCTTTGTTTTCTTGGTGCCATTGTTGAAAATGTCTTTCAACGGTTTGCGACTCGAATATGCTCTTGAAGGCAGTTCGAATTATGTTGCATGGAAGGATCGCATGGAAGAAGTATTAGAAGATAATGGTCTGAAGGAGTTCGTAGATACGGATGTCCAAAAGCCCACTGATGCAGCTGAAGTCGAAGCATGGCAAAAGAAGATGGCGAAATGTCAAAGGATCCTGTTGGAGGGCGTCAAGGATCATATTGTATCCAGCCTGCATGGAAAGGCTTCTCCATTTCTAATGTGGAAAGCTTTGACGGATCTATTCCAGAGTAAGAGCGACCAAAGGAAGTTGGCGCTCAAAGATAAGCTTAGGAACATCAAGATGGAGAAGGGCGACAGTATCGCCAAATACCTCACGAAGTTCACTCAATGCAGAGATGAACTGGGAAGTGTGGGGGTTACTGTCGATGAAGAGGACATGGTCGACCTGGCTCTCCTTGGTCTTCCGAAGGCTTGGCACTCATATCAAGACAGCGTCAATGGTCGGGAGAAGCTGCCGGGATGGGAGCGCCTTTGGGCGGATCTCATGCAGGAGGAGATAAGGAGGACTACTCGAGATGGATCTTCATCAAAGGGAGTTGATGAAGAAAACTGCGCTTTGGTTGCCAAAGCAAAGAAGGGGAAGGGTAAGAAAACCTCTCATTCTGGTGCAAAGGGCAAGAAGCAAGATATGGCGAAAGTGAAGTGTTTTCACTGCCATGATCATGGACATTATGCTACCAATTGTCCAAAGAAGAAGAAGAACAAGCAAGCGGGAAGATCCGCAGATGGAGAAGCTTTGGCTTCACAGTTCGAGCTTGAATTTTCACTGATCGCATGCTTGGTTTCAAGTGTGTTGGGATCGGTGTGGTTCTTGGACAGCGGTGCGTCATTTCATATGACGGGAGATCGGGATTTGTTCTCAAATATGGAGGACAAAGATTTGGGTGTGCACATCGAGATGGGCGATGATGGTAGATACAGTGCGACTGGTATCGGTACCATATCCTTTCAGAGGGAG
Organism: Pinus albicaulis; assembly: GCA_034641835.2. Lineage (NCBI taxonomy): Eukaryota > Viridiplantae > Streptophyta > Pinopsida > Pinales > Pinaceae > Pinus > Pinus albicaulis. The sequence continues at coordinate 18,363,183 of CM076582.1, read as the reverse complement.
TCTGGTAAACCCTTTGTACTGAAGGATGTCATGCATGTACCTGGATTGAAGAAGAACCCGATTTCAGTAGCGATGTTGGAGGATAAGGGGTATGATGTGGTCTTCAGCGAAGGAAAAGCCTTCCTGCGCAGTAAGACTACTGGAGAGACCCGAAAGATAGGGGTTCGAACTCAGAACCTTTATCAGTTGCAGGTAGATGACTGCGCAGCTATGGCATGCAAGGCGGGAGAAGTGGTGAGCTGGGATGATGAGGGCGAACTATGGCACAGGAGATTGGGCCATCTTCACCATGGAGCTTTGAAGATTCTGCAGTAGATTTCTACTGGACTTCCTAAGGGCACTCTTGCGCAGTCAGATCAGTGCAAGGGGTGTACTTTAGGGAAGTATGTGAAAGCCACCTTTCACGAGAAGGATAGTCGCGCCACGACCATCCTTGAGAGAGTTCACACAGACGTGTGTGGTCCTTTCTCAGTTGCTTCGATAGCAAAGCACAAGTATTATGTGATCTTTGTTGATGATTTCTCTCGAAAGTGCTGGATCTTCTTCATGCAGAAGAAGAGCGATACATTCGCGAAGTTCTGTGAGTTTAAAGCACTGGTCGAGAAGGAGTCAGGGAAGAAGGTGATTGCTCTAAGGAGTGATAACGGTGGTGAATTCATCTCGGCTGAATTCAAGGAGTTCTGCAGCGCAGAAGGGATTCGGAGAGAGCTCATCGTACCCCATAACCCATAGCAGAACGGGGTGGCTGAGCGGAAGAACAGAACGATCGTGGGTGCTGCACGGGCGATGTTGCATGATCAGGGCCTACCCCTTCACTTGTGGGCTGAGGCATGCAATACAACAGTGTATGTGCAGAACCGTTGTCCTCACAAGGTTCCTGGCATGAGTACACCAGAGGAGGCTTATTCTGGCAAGAGGCCTGATATTTCCCATTTGCGGATTTTCGGATCTCCTGTCTACATGCATGTGACGAAGGATGCAAGAAGGAAGCTGGATCCAACTGCTGAAGTTGGAATATTTGTGGGGTACACTGATACACCTCACAACTATCGGGTGTATGTGCGAGACAGTCGCAAGACTGTTGTGCGACGGGATATAAAATTTCAGGAGGAGAAAGCCATGCAGTGTTCGCTTGAGAGGGAGCTACACTTGCATGCAGATGAGGAGCTGTTAGTTCCTAAGGAGGAGCTTCCGGATGTGGATCAGCCACAAGAGGAGGTTCAGGAGGTTGAAGAAACCACCCAGGCAGCGCCAACCATCAGAGGGCGCATGCGCACTACAGAAGCTGAGCGACTGGCTCGGGATGCAGAGAAGGTTGTAGGACCACCTACGGCACAGCGCAGACAGAGACAGTCACCGGATCGGTACACTGGATACATGGCTCTTATGAGTCAATGTGTTGTGACAGAGCCATCCTCTTTTGAGGAAGCCGTGGAGGAACCCGCATGGGTTGATGCCATGATCGAAGAATATGATTCGATCATCAGGAACAGTGCATGGGAGATTGTCCTAAGACCGGTGGGAAAATCAGTGGTGGGTTCGCGATGGATCTACAAAGTGAAGCAGGCGGCTGACGGGAGTGTGGAGAAGTACAAGGCGAGATTTGTCGCCCGTGGCTTCTCACAGATCGAGGGGATTGACTATGAGGAGACCTTTGCACCTGTCGCAAGGTACTCTTCCATACGGACGATCCTTGCTCTCTCAGCGCAGATGGGGTGGCACATTCATCAGATGGATGTGAAGACTGCATTCCTCAACGGAGTTATTGAGGAGGAGGTGTACATAGAGCAGCCTGAAGGTTTCGAGATCTTCAGCAGTGAGTCGCATGTGTGCCGACTCAAGAGAGCACTGTACGGGCTGAAGCAAGCACCTCGTGCTTGGTACACTCGGATAGACAGCTACTTCACCCGGCTTGGATTCTCCAAGAGTGAGGCGGATCCAAACCTGTACCAGATTGTGGTGGAGGGGAAGCTGTTGATCATCGTACTGTATGTAGATGATCTGATTTTGACCGGCGACGAGCAGTTGATACTTTCATGCAAGGAGGATCTTGCACGAGAGTTTGAGATGAAGGACCTGGGCATCCTTCATTATTTCCTGGGATTGGAGATTTGGCAGCGCAGTGGAGGACTGTTTGTTTCTCAGGGCAAGTATGCTCGGGAGATTCTGGAAAGGTTCAACATGCAAGGCTGTAAGCCTGTTGACACTCCTCTTCCTGGTGGTTGGAGGAAGGAGGATGCTACTTCAGCGGAGGTAGTGGATGCCACTGTCTATCGACAGTTGGTGGGGTCGCTTATGTATCTGGTCAATACACGACCCGATATATGCTATGCAGTTAACCAGCTTTCGCAAGCTATGGTTAAGCCTACCAAGCTCTTTTGGAAGGCGGGCAAGCATGTATTGCGCTATATCAGAGGCACATTGGGATATGGTTCATGGTACAGACAGGAGGATGAGTTGAGGTGGCAGTGCTTCAGGCATCGGTATCATCATATCAGAGATTGTGTTCAGCGGAGAATCATGATGCTTTCATATGTTCCCACGGAGGATCAGGATGCCGACATCCTGACGAAGGCGCTCACCAGGAGCAAGTTCGAATTCCACAGAGGCAGGATAGGGGTTGCAGATAATCCATATCTTGCCGAGAGGGAGTGTTGAGAATGCAGCAAGATGATGGAGCTTAGTGAAATGAAGTCGCCTTCACTAAGTGGGCCCGCAGGCAAATTCTGGCGCAAAGTCTATTTTTAGACTATGTCTATTTTTAGACATACGAAGCATAATTTGGGAATTCTACTTGGAGATTCTTGAAGTATGCGAAATGTTGGTAAAAATAGATGAGACCCTAATTTTTAGGACCCAGACTATTTTTAGACTGATCTCCTAAAAATATGGAAGTCAAATATTATTTACCCTTAATAATATTTTGACTATAAACAGCAGTTTACTCTCTTGGCGCACTTCAGTTTGAGTCATGGAGGTGGCTCATGCAGCTGACACAAGGAATCACGTGGTTCCTAGGGTTTGATGGCATCTTGCATGGTTGACTTCAGTTAGACTTCAGTGGCAGAAGTTTTGGAGGAGTTAACGGGACAAATAGTGGAGTTGTGTTCTATTTATTTCAGTTGAACTAGTTGAGATTAGTTAACTAGCTAATCAATTAGATATGAGTGGAGTAAATTAAATAATATTTAATTCATTAAATATTAACTCATTAGTCAACTCAAGAACACTTCAGTTCACTACAGTGCATGATCAGTTCAGTGAAGACCAGTGAAAGAGATAGATGAAAGGGTAGAGTTAGCTATCAGTTGTAACTATACTGTTGCTATTTGCAACACATAGATAGGTGGAGTAAACCCATGATGATTGCGCAGTCAAGGCTGGTGGTTTATCTATATAAGGAGGCCATCACCTAGCATTAAAATATGCAATCAAGGTTGGCTATCAAGTGGCTAAGGATTGGAGCAAGTGATTTGCTAGATCTAGCTTGATAGTGTGTAGCATGGGAGGTAGTGCATGAGAGCTTGCGAAGAGTTTTTGTACTATGATTGTTACATGATTTCTCCATTATAATATACACAATAGCTGCGGGGTTTTCAGCTATAGGCTTTCCCCATACATACTGAGTTAATGTGTGATTGAATTGATGTGAGATTGCTTCTGTTATTTCCGCATGTGACAAATTAATCGTAGAAGAATGTTATGTGTTATGTATGCAATTCGAAATTGATATATGACCGGGTTAATATTCAGTGAATAAGTGATTTATTCAGCTAATTTCTACAGGGGAAGGAAATAAAGGATGGTGGGGTGAACTACCACCGTTAGATCTCTCGGATCGACGGTGGGGATCTGTCGTTGGGAGGATGAGTAAATACAAAAAAAGGGAAGGGGTTGGGGATTAGGTAGGGGCACGGTTCTGTGGAGGGGTAGAGAACCGGGGGCAGAGGAAAGCAGGGCTAGGGGGTTAAGGACTTAGCGCTAGGTCGCAGGCACTTAGTTATGTAGCAGAGAAAGATATGGGGGGGTGAGGGAAGGGGGGCCGAGAGAAAAAAGTTTTAAGTGTCTGGTTGCGGGGCTTGGGCACATGATGGATAGGGGGCTGGAGCCTTAAGCCCTCAGGGGATTAAGGCCTATGTTATTAATAAAAGCATAATAAGTGGGTTTTTTTCATTTTTAATGGGTTTTTTCAAGTCCCGACAGGCCTTAAAAAGAGGGTTTTGGGGTTATTTAGGAAAAAAGGCCTAAAAAAAAAAGCTTTTAAGCCTTTTTAAGGTTTCAATGGGGTGAAAGAGGAAATTTTAAACCATCTAAAGGAGTTATAATGGTTTGGGCGGCCTTTTAGGAGGAAATGACGGTTTAAATGAGGGGAAATGAACTTTTCAGAAGGGGAGGAAGGCTTGTTAGGATAAGATAAAAAAAATGGGAAAATAGGGAAATGAAAAAGGGCTTAGAAAATGCTAGGAAATGGCTTGAAAAAACTGTCTCTTTGGACATCAACATGCTTTCTTGGTGGATTTCTTCAATGAAATAGTAGTGAAGATTACTTTTTAAGTTTAGGGACCACAAGAAGGCTTCAAGAATGAGCAGTTTTGTATGAAAACAATCTCTTGAAGGCTCGGGATTTGTTTTAGCCATCATTTGCTCTGACAAAAATTTACTAGTGACTAACACAATAGACCAAATATTGGTCTCAGTGGACGTTAACCATCATCATCATCATCAATATTTAGTAATAATTTTAAAAATAAATTATTACTATTATAAATAAATATTTAAATATTTTATAAAAAATATTTATTTTTAAAAAAATAATATACATAACATTTTTTAAATATATTTATATTATTTATATAATCAATAAATATATATATATATATATATATATATATATATATATATATATATTATTATAAAAACACAAATAATATAAAAATTAAATTATTTTTTAATATAAGACATTTTCAATCCTAAATAAAGACCATTTTTATGTTAATAAAATAACCCGTAAAAAGAATGAAATGAATGTGAATTAAGCACAGACAACATCATTCAAAGGGAAAGAAGAAAAACAGACGAACATTAAATTGCTCAAAAACAGAAGCATTTGTTACTGGAATATAAAAATAAAATTAAATACTATTGTTAAAAATTAAATAATATTATTATCTATAAATTTTAAATTTTAAATATGTATATTATATTTAATAAAATAATATAATTATTTTATTAATCAAATTAGAGTAAAAACTCAAATGTAAAATATCAAAGCTTCATCTTCTTCAAATTATAATGTAAACTTTTAACAATAATTATTTAACTTTATATGAACTTTATATGAACTTTTGATGGGTGAGAAAGAAAATGTGAATGGCAGCGGTTCTCATGTCAACCATATATTACACAGATAAAGACACACTTAAAGTTATCACCACCATATCAATTCACAGTTTTGTACTCTGTTCTTAAAAATGAACAATCCACAGTTATGTACTCTCTTCTTAAAAATGAACAATCCACACTAGAGTAACATGCCCAAAAAAAAACATAATTTAAATTAATAGTGACGAGGGCGAGGGAATTTAAGTATCCTAATGTCAGCCTTCATCAGAGACTAGTACATAGGTCATTTTTATGGTGAAAGTGGTAGCCATTAAATTTAAGAAAACTTTGACTTCCTTTGAGAACAGTGAATCTTCAGATCCTCTGTGACATCTCCCAGTGTTCCCACACCGAACATTGTAATTTGTGACATCCAGAGACATCAATCTCCCCCCACCACGTACAATTTTCAACACCTTCCACCTCTTCTAACTCAGAGCACCCACGAACATTTAGATGCCTAAGCTGTGTACACTAAAATAACCCCCGTATTCTCTTCAGTTTCACACAACCGTTTGCATACAAGTACTTCAAAGATACCAATGTTTCAATACTTGGCAGCTCCTCCAATTCCATGCACCCACTAATGTCCAGACTATGTAGTTTAGAGATACCACAAAGCTCTCGTATTCTCTTTAGCTTCACACAACCGTATGCATTCAAGTAATTCAAAGATACTAATGTTTCAATACTTGGCAGCTCCTCCAATTCCATGCACCCGCTAATGTCCAGACTATGTAGTTTAGAGAGACCACAAAGCTCCCGTATTCTCTTCAGCTTCACACAACCATATGCATTCAAGTAATTCAAATATACCAATGTTTCAATACTTGGCAGCTCCTCCAATTCCATGCACCCACTAATGTCTAGCATCGTTAGTTTAGAGAGACCATAAAGCTCTCGTATTCTCTTCAGCTTCACACAACCGTATGCATTCAAGTAATTCAAAGATGCCAATGTTTTAATACTTGGTAGCTCCTCCAATTCCATTTACCCGCTAATTTCTAGACTATGTAGTTTAGAGAGACCACTAAGCTCTCCTATTTTCCTCAGTGCGCCATAACCACTCAAGTCTAGAGTTATCAATGTTGTTGGCAATGCTCCAACCTCCGCCAGACTATTACAATCCACAATTTAGACATGTTGAAGGTTGGGGAAAACATCTTCATAATAGGATACCTCTGAAGAAACTCTTGAATTGCTAAATGTTTCAATTTCCGCTCCATCTTTTATGAATGGTGGGTAGCTTGGCTGACAATACTCTATTTTAAACACTTCAAGAGTGTTCATCTCTTTTATTATCAACTTTCTCAACTGAGTCAACCTTCTAATGGAGTCAAGCAAACATTTAAATCCATGGCAAAAGTGGAGCTCCAATTCCTCCAAGCTCCTCAGAAAACTGAATGAGATTATTTCTGACGATTTTCTTCCTAAATGCATAGTTTTTAAATTATTGAAGTATTCAAGAGCACTAGGAAATTATTTTAAGCCTATATCTAACAATTTCATTCTTCATAGGTTCGGTAATAAGTTGCTAAAGGAAACTGGGAGCATTTGTAGATGGGAGCAACCGGAAAAGTCAATAGTTTGGATGTTAGCTAAGTTACCTAAAGAATCTGGGAGCCTTTTTTGTAGATTGGAGCAACCAAAGAGGTCAATAGTTGTGAGGTTAGCTAAGTTGCCGAAGGAGTTTGGGAGCATCTACAAATAGGAGAAGCTGGATAGGCCAATGGTTTGGAGGTTCACTAAGTTGTCGAAGGAGTCTGGGAGCATCTGCAAATGGGAGCAGTCAGACAGGGCAACAGTTTGGAGGTTCACAAAGTTGGCGAAGGAGTATGAGAGCATCTGCAGATTGGAGCAGTGGGATAGGTGAATTTTTTGGAGGTTCACTAAGTTATCGAAGGAGTTTGGGAGCATCTACAGACTAGAGCAGTGGGACAAGTGAATGGTATGGAGGTTCACTAAGTTGTCGAAGGAGTCTGGGAGCATCTGCAGACTGGAGCAGTGGGGCAGGTGAATGGTTTGGAGGTTCACTGAGTTGCCGAAGGAGTCTGGGAGCATCTACAGACTGGAGCAGTCAGACAGGTGAATGTTTTGGAGGTTCACTAAGTTTCCAAAGGAGTCTGGGAGCATCTGCAGACTGGAGCAGTGGGACAAGTGAATGGTTTGGAGGTTCACTAAGTTTCCGAAGGAGTCTGGGAGAATCTGCAGACTGGAGTAGTGGGACAGGTGAATGGTTTGGAGGTTCACTAAGCTACCAAAGGAGTCTGGGAGCATTTTCAGATTGGAGCAATAGGGCAGGTGAATGGTTCGGAGGTTCACTAAGTTGCGGAAGGAGTCTAGGAGCATCTACAAACTAGTGCAGTGGAACAAGAAAATGGTTTGGAGGTTCACTAAGTTGTTGAAGTAGCCTGGCAGTGCCTGCAAATAGTAACATGACAGGTGAATAGTTTGGAGGTCAATTTTCCAAAGGACTCTGGTAGCCACTCAATTTGAGAGGCAACAATTAACTCCAAGTGTTTTCGGGACTGCAGATCACCAAATTACTCAGGAAAAGTTTTCAGACCAATAGTATCATAATTTTCATTGCACAGAACAAATTTTTCAAGATGCTGCAGCATCCCAATGGAATTTGGAATATCAGAAACTAGAGAATTAATTTGCAACTCCCTAATCTGCACAGGTACCTGCATTGTTCAAATTTTCAAAGTACGTTTGATGCTAGATGTTTGCTTCTATGGACTATTCTAGAGCAAGAAAATTTTTGGAATAATGATAAAAGGAAAAACATACAAAATTACATGATTATCTAGGATTCGTATGTCCAGATCATTTTGAATTTGTCCCCCTTTATTTGTAAAACTCTTAAATTCTCTAGTGGAATCCATGAAGGTAGGGAGGGGTACGGAAATTTATCCCAACATAGCCATATTAGTTGGGGTGTTTGTGCAACACTAAATATGATTTGAACAAAATCACCTTCAACCCTAAACAGCTGCACACTGTTCATATGTTCTGCAAGCTTTTTAAACAATTGCGGAGGCCATTCGGGAAACATGTTAATTCCTCGTACCTAAAACATGATTGATATTTCTGCAAATAACTTAAACAATTCAAAACTTAATCATCATAACACAATGGAATTTGTTCAAATTAGTTTCAGAATTCAAAACTTCAGAGCACAACACTATTTCTAGAGCCGATCTAAAGCTTCAAATTACATACATGTGATTGGTTGGACAGGTTGTAAGTTGGGCACCAAAGACGACGCTAACAGTGTGGAGGTTCTTTCTCTGCGAGATCTCTGCCCATATCTCAAAGATGATCGTGCATTTTTATTCAATTCCGGTTGTCTACTGCCAGAAGACACTTGTTTTCTAGGTTCAGAAAACCAAGCTCTCCTTCCCACCCGGATCCATCCCAGATCCTGTAAAATTATTAGAGCACAAATATGGATCTAGTTGAAGAATAATTGCATAAACTTGCAAGGTTGAAAAAGAAAAATAATTAGAATTGAGAATGAAATTGATTCACAATATTAGGTTGAGAATCAATATATAAAGCAATTAAGTTAAGCTTAGTTATACATGCAATAACTATGGATAGTTAAAGCTAACTGAAGCTAAGTGTGCTTTATGTTATGCTAATGTGCACATGCACCACATGTAAGCACTAGAGTTAACTAACTAAGCCAAGTGCACATCACATATAAGCACTTGATTTAACTAGATAAAAACAAGTGCACATTACATGAAATATCTAGAGTTGAACTAAAGCTAATCTAGGTGCATGTACACCAACACCCCCCTTAAGCATAACTTAAGTGAGTGTGATGCAAAATGAATGAGTCCCGGCAACATGGCCATTTTAGGTACCCATATACAATGCATGAAAAGAGGAAAGAGGGAAAACCTAGTGGGAAGAAAAACCCCCCTCAAAATATAATTGAAAAGTAGAGAAAAGACAACTGCTAGGCAATCGTGTCCTTCACCCTGAGACGATCTCGCAAAAATCGAAACTTCTACTCAGTGAAAGTCTTGGTGAACTGGGATAGTACTAAAGACCGATGATCACATCATGGATCTGGAGGAATAAGCTTCATTTTTGGAAGTAGAGCTATCAACTCCCATATTTAAATCAAGGACTAAATTTCCTTATACATGGTTGCGTGCCAATATGGATTCCCTACAACTTCATCATGCATTTGATGATCAAATTCATGTACCCTATATTCATGCATGAGAATGATTGTCTCTAGGGATGCATTCATGTGCATGTGTGGCCTTCGAGATGCCTTTGTGGATGCATACATGTGCATACATGGTGCTATAAATGCCTCCTTAGATGCATGCATGGGCATGCATGGCTCTGCGACTAAGAGTGAATGTGGGGCATCATTAAATTGCTACCGCGTCAAATCTACGTCAATAGTAGAGGAATCAAACTCCTCTTCTATGATTTTGAAAGTAGTTTCTTCATCATTAGCAAAGGAATATATTTCTTCATATGCAATGTCTTCGTTATTGGATAAGATAAAATTATCATCTGCAACAGGTACATTAACAATAGAAGAAGAAAAATCTTCTTGTTCAACACTGTCTTGAGAATATTTCTCCACATTTTTGGGGTCATCACCACTTTCATGACTACTATAATAAGTCGATCTCTTTGCCTCCAAATGGTGTTCTTCTAGATCATTTTCATCACCATATAATCCTTTCAATGTAGTCCAAATTTCATGTGGTGATTCAATACTTATGATCTCATAAATAATATCATGAGACACAGATAGACACAATCTTCCATAAGCCATGCCAGATCTGTTAACCCAATCTGACTTCTCATCCTTTAAGATTGGTTCTGTCTCAATTCCCATGACTATTTGGTACAAGCCTTTGCTCCTAAGATGAAGCAAAATCATTGGCTTCCATTCATGTTAATTGTATGGAATCAGAATCATTGAAGATGAGAACTCCATTGTGACAAATTGTCTAATATTTGGATCTAAAAATAAAATCTTCAAACAATTTCCAATTCTATTCTCTTTAAACCTTAAAAAAATGTTTTTCATGCAACTTCTCCAAACCCTTGTAGCTTCGATACCATGTAAAGTTATTAGAGCACAAACATGGATCTAGTTGAAGAATAATTGCACAAACTTGCGAGGTTGAAAAAGAAAAACAATTAGAATTGAGAATGAAATTGATTCACAATATTAGGTTGAGAATCAATATATAAAGCAATTAAGTTAAACTTAGTTATTTATGCAATAAATATGGATAGTTAAAGCTAAGTGTGCTTTATGTTCTGCTAATGTGCACATGCACCACATGTAAGCACTAGAGTTAACTAACTAAGCCAAGTGCACATCGCATGTAAGCACTTGAGTTAACTAGCTAAAAACAAATGCACATTGCATGCAATCTCTAGAGTTGAACTAAAACTAATCTAAGTGCATGTACACCAACAGATCCTTATGGTTGTATCCATGTCTTCTCCTATAAAGAAACAAGCCACGTCTAGGAATATTTGTTTCTCCTCTTCATCAAGGCCGTCATAGCTAACCTTAAGCCTTTTTTGGATATCTATGGGAAGTGCTTTGGATATTTTACGTAATTGGGCTTCCCAATACTTCAAATCATTTTTTCCATGCAGATGTGTGCCAAGCACCATAAGAGATAAAGGAAATCCATCACAGGCATTCAAAAACTCTTCAACTGCTTCTTCAAATCCTTCATCGACATGAGATTGTTGGAACGCATGCGAGAAGAAGAGTTCTTTCGAATGTTTTCGATCCAGTCCTGTTAGCTTGTAGATGGATGAATCTACAATTATTGTGCTTTTAAGGACATCCTTGTTGTGATATGTAACTAAAATTAAGCTACCTAGCTGAAGGACATCCTTCACTGGCATAAATAATGGATCGATCTGTTGAATCTAATCCATATCATCTAAAAGGATAATAGCTTTGTAAGATGTGAGATACTTTCTGAGAAGCTCTATACCTTCATCGGAGCTGTTTATTTGTCCATCCCATTGAGCCAAGTCCTTAAGAAGCATGGTTTTCAAAGAATTGAAATATTTGTCTTTTACATCAGACAAAAAACAAGATTGATTGTAGTTGGATACCTGACGGTTAAAGATTTCTTTTGCAAGGGTCGTTGTCCCATTCCCACCAAGTCCCACTATACCCATAACTCTAGTCTGCTCGCTTTGCCGCTGAAAATACATTTCCCTTTCAAAATATTGTACTTTCTGATCCAAAGCGATTGGATATTTGGATACGTGGAGTTTTCTGGGAAATATCTTCAACACTCCTTCCACGATCTTTTCCATGAGCTGCCACTCATCACTGGAAAATATTTGGAGTATAATTACTAGTCATAAATCCCATAAATGCAACAAATTAAAACTAAGACTAACAACAAGAGTTGGAGTTCATTGGCGTACCCATTATAAGTTTCCATGTCGAAACCTCTTATGTTTGCAACATGAGAAAGAGTGTCCCTCCACTTTGCAATAATGTTGGAGTCATATCGAGGTTTATTTTGACTAGTTTGAGAATCGATCGTCATCTTCTCTTGGAGGTTACTCAGGGATCGAGAATACACTCCATTTTCATCCCTAGTATAGCAAAGCATACAACAAACTCGGGGGAACATACACAAGACTGTATCATAGAGTCTAGTTTCTCACTGCATCCACCGAAGTTCTGATGGTTGGATGCCACAGAAGACTGGGATGATAGTTTTCTTGGACTCCTGCATCAACGCCAGCTCTTTCAAACACCAGATGGATACAACATATCTAGGTTAAAAAATAGCTATATGAACAGACGTTGTGTGAATAGCGCCTTCGATGTTTCCCTCTTGCAATTCCCGCTAGTTATAGAAAAATGCTTATGAAATGCAGTTTTAATCTCAGTAATGACAAAAGCTGAACTACCTGTTATCAAAATATCATCTATGTAGAGTTCTATGATCAACAAGGAGTCAATTTTCTTCAAAAAGTAAACATTGGAATCAGATTTGTAGCGTACAAAATTTTGAGATAACAAATAAGAATCCATATTTGCATACCATGCTCTAGGTGCCTGCTTGAGGCCATAGAGAGACTTCTTTATTTTGCATACCAGAGATGAATTGTGCATGTATCCCTATGGCTGCTCCATGTAGATTTCCTCCTCGATATCACCATGAATAAAGGCATTTTTCACATCCATATGATGCACCTCCCATCCTCTTATTGTTGCAATGGAGAAAGCTAGCCGAATGGAATCCATTTTTGCCACTGGAGCAAAAGTCTCATCATAGTCAACACCATGTACTTGCTAAAAACCTTTTTCTACCAACCATGCCTTATATCGACTAACTTGGCCATTTGCTTCTTTCTTGGTTCGGTAAACCCACTTGCACCTCACAAGTTTACGATTGGAAGGTAGCGGAACCAAATCCCAAGTCTGGTTCTCAATGAGAGAGTTATATTCCAATCCATTGGGGCTTACCATTCAGGATGCTCAATTTCTTCTGCATAAGTTTTTGGATCAGATGCATGCATCATATAAACATGCATGGGCATGCATGGCTCCATAGCTAAGAGTGCTTGTGGATATTCCTCAAATAGAGGTATAGAGGCAGGATCATCAAGGATATCACTCATGCTGCACCATTTTTGTGTTGAAGGTGGTCGAGAATCTTCCGAACTACATGCAGAATTATGATTTCAATGTTCAACAACTGGTGGTCCAATAGGCGTCACAAGAAAAGACTCATCGTCATCAGAATTATGATCTAAAGTTTCATATGCATACTCATCAATGAGTGGTGATGGAAACTTGGTAACAAGTTCATCTGCTGGTGCATGCAAAATATCTTCGTCAAACTTTACACTCCTTTCAATAAAGAGCTCTTCAGTGTTGATATCAAGCAATCTGTACCCTTTGACTTAATCAGAATATCCAACAAACATGCATGCTTTACTTTGAAGCTCCAAAGCCTTTCTCTTCTCTTTAGGAATGCGGGCCCATGCTCGAGATCCAAAAATGTGGAAATGACTGACTTCAGGTTGCATGCCAGTCCAAGCCTCAAAAGGTGTTTTCCCAGTAACATATTTATGAGGAGATATGTTTTGGATGTATGAGGCACAATTGATAGCTTCAGTTTCTATGGAAGAGATCTTGCATACAACATGCAATTGGCCATCTCTTTCAAAATTCGATTCTTCCTTTCAGCCACACCATTTTGTTGTGGAGTGTAAGGAACTATATGCTACAACTGTATGCCTGCTTCATTACAAAGATTCTTGATATATTTGTTGACATATTTTGTCCCATTATCTGTGCGGAGTATCTTGATGCATTTTCCAGACTGATTTTCTGCATGTGCTTTGAAAATCTTTAGATGTTGAAAAACTTCATACTTGAGTTTCAAGAAGTAAACCCAAGTGAATCTAGTGTAATCATCTATAAATGACAACACATATCTTGATTTGCTCATTGAAAGCACTGGAAATGGACCCATGACATCACTGTGTACAAGTTCCAAAGGCGAAGAGGCTCTCCATGCATGCCCCTTCTCGAATTTGTCTTGTGCATGCTTTCCAAGAGCACATCCGTTACAAACACCATTTTGAAAATTCAATGGTCGACAATTCTTTGACCATCCCTTGCTTGCTAAGCTGTTGCATATATCTGAAATTCAAGTGTCCAAATCTCTCGTGCCAAATCCTACTTTCTTCATTTGCATGCATAAGTAGCAAAATGGAATCTGATTAAGGAACAAAATCAGAAAATGTATACAGATGAGATTGATCATTTACCTTGCCAGATGCAATCTTCAAGTTAGTTTGCATGTCATGAATGCTCATGGAATCAGGGGTAAATTCCACTTTCCTTCTGCTGCCTATGTGTGTCATATGATACACTGAGAGAAGATTCACATAAAGCCTTGGAATATGCAATACATTCTCAAAACTTCCATCTTCGAATTGCACTCTTCCTTGTCCAGTTGCTGCAACTAAAAAATTATCGCCCATGAGAATAGGAGGTTCTGAGTATGCATGTAGAGAAGAAAAGGATTCATTTGAAGAAGCCATATGATGTGAAGCTCTTGAATCGATGATCCATTCTTGCAGTGCAGAATGAAGAGCAATAAAAGCATGCCCATTACCTCTTGGATCTGGTGCTTTTTCTCTAGACTTCTTCTTGGCATTCTCAGGAATGTGGCCTCCAAGATTGTGTTGTTGGAGTATCTGCACCATAAGATATATAGTCTTCTTCATACATGCAGATTCAGGATGAAAACCATGGTGGAAATAATTGCACATTGATTTCCCTTTCATTCCTTTCCTTTCCTTTGAGCCGGATGATCCATCAGGGGGTTTGGGATTTCCTCCCTTTCTTGGATCAGGATCCTTCTTCCCTTTTCCTTTTTGATGGTCTTTGGAATTTTCCTTTCCTTTTGCATGCACAGTAAGTGCAAGCGCTTTGGAATTTTTAAGTGTGCCCATTTTGATGAGCTTATCTTGCTCATGCATCAAATAATAAATAAAATAATCTAGTGAGGGCATATTCCAAGCTGCACTGGTTGCATATCTTACTGTGTGGAATGTAGAGACGAATATTGCATACTCTTGACCAAGTTTTGATAAAATGGAAAGAATCAACTGATTTTCTTGCTTGCATTTTTCGATCCCACATCCTTTCAGCTGAAGCAACAAGGCTTTATACCTTGTGAAAAAATATTGAATGTTCTCAAAATTTCTCGGATCTAATGAGTTTAACTCATTTTTGAGAATGTGACCTTGCATTTCATCCTGTTTTTCAAACAATCGTTCCAAACTTTTCCATACTTCATTTGGAGTTGAACATGATTCAACATCAAATAGCAATTCTGGAGAGATAGATAAACATCGAATGCCGAAGGCCTTGTCCATGCGATTGAAATATCTTGTTTTCTCCACTGCCGATGTTGGTTCAACTTTTATTTCCATGGTTACTCGAAATAAGCCTCTACTTCTGAGATGAAGTAGAATCTTTGGCTTCCATTCGAAGTAATTATATGGAGTAATACTTGTCGATTATGAAAACTCCAATTTAGACTCCATTCTTTGTTGTTGCTTCAATCTTCTGAACCTACAAATAAAAATTGCTTATGCACTGATTACAAATCCCTGTGCTCTGATACCATGTAATATTTTGAGATACAAAGATCTATATTTGCAAAACAATGAACAAACTTGCAAGAGAAGGAAGGAGCAAGCAAGAATAGAGAAAATAATGAAATTGATTCTTCAATATTAGTTTTGGAATCAATACATAAAAGCAACTAAGTTAAGCTTAGTTGTACATGCAATAACTATGGATAGTTAAAGCTAACTAAAGCTAAGTGTGATTTATGTTCTGCTAATGTGCACATGCACCACATGCAAGTAGTAAGTTAACTAACTAAGCCAAGTGCACATCGCATGCAAGAAGTAAGTTAACTAACTAAGCTAAGTGCACATCACATGCAATATCTAGAGTTGAACTAAAGCTAATCTAGGTGCATGTACACCAACAATACCCAAAATCCATGTTTTGAAAGGCAATCGTACAGATAGGTGGCCAATGTTTTCTTGCAATCGGGCCCTTGATGGTTAATAAAAATGTCATAAACACAGGTGGACGTAGAGGTGGAAGAGGATGTTATACTACCAGAGATATTTCTCTGATTAATCTCATAACCAAATCTGGTATTCCTCTGGTTGAAAGAGGATGCCATACTACTTGATATTAGAACAAGTAGGTACCAACAAATGACCCCAACACGGCCTTTGTTGTATTGTGTCTCTCAATACTTACCAATAAGCTGAAAACAAAACCACGCTTAAAAACAACAAATTTCTGAGTTTTTTATTTCCCTCACCTGACCCAGTCCTCCACGTTTTTACAGAGGAAGCATATTATATGTGAAAATGGTCAGTAAAGCAATTAGTGGAGATCTGGAAGCAACGAGAGAAGTGCCAGGAAATTTCGTTGAGTGGAGCTATACACTGATGGGTGACCACACATTATTCGTTGAGTACACATGACATGTGCGTTTGCTCTGTCACAATTCAAAGATGATTATATTGGTTATTTTCAACGAACCTTTGCTTCTTAGAATCAAGATATTATGGATAACAACTGGTAGGCTTGGAATTTGGCATCCTACTGGTTTTAGGATTTATTTGACAGGGGCCGAAAATTTTTCCATGTCAGGTTGATGTGCTTTGTGTGCCTCTAACGATTGAGTGTGGAGCCTGATTATCTTGTTTATTTATTATCACAGCGTTGGACCCCTGTACCTTAATGGGGTGGCAATGCCGCCGGTAATTAAAAGCTGCCTGGGGGGTCCAAGGGGGGGCGACTGCGACTTTATGGAGCCCCCCCTTGGCGGGGGGTTTCGGGGGCAGTGCCCTCGAAGCTGAAAACAGATGTAAAATTCCCTTGTAAAAGTATAGTAATTTCTAGTCAATCTGGGTCGTTCATTAGGCAGATGATTTGACGGTAGAAGTTATGTCTAGTTTAGGGGTTTTTTTCCCTAGAAGGAAACCCCTTGCTTTTATGAGGGAATTGTATTGCGGCTGTGCATTGTATGTGTATTCTCAGAGCGAGAAACAAAGAGGGAGATTGTGAGAGAGAACAGAGGATATTACAATAGATCTGTTGTAGGTTGTGTCTCTTCATTTTGTTGGCTAATAGAAAGAAAAGATTGGTTGTTCGGGGTGGACATAGCCCAAACTAGGTGAACCACATATATCTGTGTCTCTCTGGTTTTATGTATTTTGTGTGCTTGTGTTTTCCACATATTTTATGTTTCGCAGTGCTCTATAATATATAATTTTCTAACAGTAACCTATCGTTTAGTTTGAAATTTAAACCATAAAAAATTATGATACCTCTATTAGAAGTAGAATGTCATGGTCTAAAAATGCCACAGAATAATCCAGAAATTCTAGTAATATTTTGAAAAGAATCTTGTTTACAGTTGTTAAAATTCAGTATTTTGGGTGCCCTAAGGGTTTTTGATAGTGCTGAATCCATTTATACTATCAAAAATGTAATTCAAACACTCCAGCTATCTAATTTTTTGAATTTTTTTTTACTGGATTATTTATTAGACTCTTCTAAAAAACTGTCATCCGAGCTATTTTGTTGTGACAACTCCTAAGTATAATTACAGGAACCCTAAAATTATGCGTGGATGGGACTGTGGACCGGTACACAAAAGAGTTCAATGGAAAACTTAAATTGATATAAATGCTCCGAGTCCCAACTGTGTTGTGAAACCAGCTCCAAAAATAGAAGAAAAGAGATATCAACGCCTTAGAAATAAGCCACTTCGAGGGGGAAACCTCCAATACATTACATGAATGAACAATTCTTGGATGATACAATTTACAAAACCTCCTTTCTATATATAGGAGTCCATGGGGCCATAATGTAATCCTAGTGGGCCACAATGCAATCCTAGCCGACCTAACAATAATAATTTAAGGGCACAATAATAACAAAATGGGGGTTACAAGGGTACAATAATAACAATAAGGGGGTTACACTAACAACAATAAGGGACTATACTAGTAATATAGGGACCTAACATGCCCCTCTCCTTCAAAAAAGTGTTGTCCTCAGTGCTTGAGTAGATTTGTGTGCTTCTGTATAAAATTCTCATCTTCCCATGTAGAATCTTCAGTGGTTAAGTTCTTCCACTTGATGAGATATCAAATTTGACTTATTCCGTAGTCGTCAAGTCTGCTTTCCGTGACCCCTTCGTGTTCCACACATTTTTCTTCCTCATCACTTTCCGCATCTTAGTCTGAATGAAAGATTTTCACCAGGACCCTTAAGTGTGATGAACATGGAAAATTGATACTGAAGAAGCAGTAGCTCCAATTTGTATGCCATAAAGTACGGAATTCCTAGAAATACCTGTAAGGTATTCATAGTACTTTGGAAATAATTTATATCCTTCTGTGCTTAAATATGTGACATTTTCAGTATGGGTTGAGTGTTAAAAATACCTGAATTCAACATCAAAATCATCTATTTCTGCAGATCCCCAACAAGTCTTGGACAATCATTCCAAGGTGTTTGGAACTCCCAAAGGACTCCCACCTATTCGTGATCATGATCATGCTATTCATTTGATTCCAGGAAGTGTTCCTCCAAACATCAGGCCTTATAGATATCCTTACTTCCAAAAGAGCGAAATTGAACGTATGATTGCGGAAATGTTAGAGGCGGGTATAATTCAACCTAGTCAAAGTTCTTTCTCTGCTCCTGTAGTATTGGTACACAAGAAGGATGGATCATGGTGAATGTGTCCGGATTATAGGGAGCTCAATAAGCTCACCATTAAAGATAAATTTCCTATTCCTGTGATTGATGAATTATTGGATGAATTACATGGAGCAATTTATTTTACCAAGTTGGATCTTCGTTCAGGATATCATCAAATTAGAATGAAGACTGAATATATTCCAAAAACAACATTTCAAACTCATGAGGGTTATGTCCAATCTCCCACAATGACCTAATTATGGACTGTTTCAGTAGAGAGAACTTGTACGACTTCCCATGTGTCATTGTTTCGTCTTTTAGCTCTGAAATTGATAACAAAGAAACTACAGTCTGTGTACTTGTGGCCACTTTTTACGACACTCCAATCCGATGGTCAGAGAGAGAGTTATGAAGCTTTTCACACGATCACCTCTTTGAGATGAAATTCAGGAGCTTGAAAACACACTAACTTCCACAGATCATATCTCTGAAAATATTGCGAACCAAGCTCTGAAATTTTGCAACAAGTTTCCTCAAGATTTCAACTTTGCGCCCTAAACATTTCGGATTCTGAACCTTCGTAGACAAAAAACTATAACGCAAATTCCACGATGACCTGTTTAGATTAAATTGAGGAGCCTACAAAAAGACCTAACTTCCACATATCATATCTTCGTAAATATTGCGAACCAAGCTCTGGAATTTTGGGACGATGTTCCTCAGGATTTCGGCTTCGTACCCTAAAACTTTCAACTTCTGAAACTTCGTAGAAACAAAGTTATAGCAAAAATTCCACGATGACCTGTTTAGAGCAGCGAAACCCTAGAATCCAAAGCTCTGATACCAAATGTTGTGAAACCAGCTCCAAAAATAGAAGAAAAGAGATATCAATGCCTTAGAAATAAACCACTTTGAGGGGCAACTTTCAATACATTGCATGAATGAACAATTCTTGGATGATACAAATTACAAAACCTCCTTTCTATATATAGGAGTCCATGGGGCCACAATGTAATCCTAGTGGGCCACAATGTAATCCTAGCTGACTTAACAATAATAATTTAAGGGCACAATAATAACAATATGGGGGTTACAGGGGTACAATAATAACAATAAGGGGGTTACACTAACAACAATAAGGGACTATACTAGTAATATAGGGACCTAACAAACTGTCTATCTTTCCTTCCTTCAAGTGGTTGGGAGTAAGTCTCTCACGTATGAAGCCACAAAATCTATACTAATGATGATATTTACTAGCATTTGCACCAAGATGTGCAAAGTAATGTCCGGAGTGGGGAATGTGGAAAACAATAATTAAGTGAAATATATGAAAATTTTAGTTTTTATATATGTTTCAATAGGAGGTTAAATTTAAAAAGAAAGTTACACTAACATAATTTTCCTAGAGTAATGACATAGTAATAATGGTATCCTTCCTCTTCGTGCTCCCTTCTCATCCTATGCTTTACTATATGAATTTAAAATTTTAACTATTTTAAAATAAAATAAAAATTTTGAAAATAATTTCTTACAATTAATTTTTTTATAACTAAACTAAAATGAAATTATAACACATAATTATTATTCAATTTTGAAAAAGAAATTATTCACTTAAAAAGTTAATATGGATAAAAATATAAACATTTATTTGTTTTTTTTGTCCTCTAAACATATTTTAATAATAAATTTTGGAAGATTATTTAATTCATAAATTTTATTCCAATATAAAATACAAAATCTTAATACCAACAAATTTTCAAAATAAAAATACACTTTATAATTTAAAAAGAGAATCAAATTATAAAAAATCATTAAAAAATAAGATATTGTAGCCTTATCTTTAATCAAATCAAAATTTCAAAATAATATATTTTAATTTAATATCAAAATAGTATATTTTAATTTATTCATTCTGATAAAGTAAAAACCATAAAAATACATTATTTAATAATTAAAATACATATACTATCTATTAGTTGTATGATGAACCAAAATATCTTGCATAGATGAACCAAAACGATCCTCCTCAATATCTATCCTATGACACCATTGTTTATTTAAACACGAAACGTCGATTATGCCCGATTATGCCCGCAAAACCAACTTTTACTCTCATTTGAATATTCACATTTTCTCAGTCCACGCACTATTTTAGAAACGGTGAATGGAGGTGTGCACAACTTTGTGAATGGAAGTGTTAAAAGTAAATGAGTGCATGAAAATACTACAAAAGCTAAAAAATTAGTAAGAGCTTAATTTATTTTTCAAGTGATTGTTAATTAATTTACTAAATAGTGAGTAACTACCTTTGTGAATCACGACCATGGATGAAGATGAGATTATTGAATAAAAAAATGAAGCTAAAGTAGTGTTTATCATTCAGAGAACTCCATTGTGTTCATCCTATTGGAGGGGTTTTCCTGCAAAGTTGTGGCGAGAGGGGAACACTAACTAGATGGTCCTCTTGATGATTTCCAGAGTGGAGTTGAGTCCTGCTAGACTTAGACAATACAGCTTCTTCACATTCTTCAATATTTCTAGTATTTAATGATGTATTTTTCCTTTTAAGTCCTCCTATATTCACACTAATGGCATCCTTAATGTCAAAATCATGTTGATCGGCAGTAGTTCCATTACATTGTAAAGAACAACTAGCTTCTTCCTCCATTATAGATGCCTCTGTTTTGTTCTCTCTCAGTTCAAAATTATCTTCCTCCATAGCTTCAGAAGCAGTTTCTGCAACTTTGTTCAAATTACAGACCTCTGTCTCCAAGGATCAATCATCTACATTGCTAGTAACAGCGTTACTGTAGGCGCAACCTCCTAGTTCTTCTGAATCATGATGTCTATCAGAAACCACTGCTTCTACAAAAGATACGAACCTCAGGGTTGGACGATCAGATTTCTTAGGTGGGCTAATAGGACTAGAAGATGGCGAGCATAAATTAGAATCCATCCATTTTTCTGAATGAAGGCGTACATTCAAGTGCCCCATATTCCTAGAAATCCTTGGAGAGCTGTTGATTGCAAGGTGTAGCTAGCGAGCCAATTCCTTGTCATTTAACGAATGCGGCATCAATAATGTGCTTGCGTCATCTTTCACTCCCTTTGTCTCGATCCTCTTTCCTTTGTAAGAAAGCTTGATGGGTTCATGCTTTGCCTTCACAAGGTTGCATTTCGAACGTAATAGCACTGTAGGTGGTCTCTCTTCCTCCTCCTCTTCCTCTGCTCCCGTCTCAATTTGTTCCCATTTATAGAGAAGTTTGATAGGCACGTGCTTCTCCTTATTAGGTTTTCTCTTTGAGTTAACACAAAACCCTCTACCTTCCATTTCTTCCCTGGCTGCTGTAGAAGCTGCCAATTCTAGGGTAGACTAGGCGACAACAGCTGTCTTCACGGCTACCGCAAAATTTTCAACAAAAACTCTCTTGGCAGCGGTAGGGACCTCTATAGCGGCCAAAGCTATAGCTTTGGATGTTTCTACAATTTCCTAGGGGATTTTGAATTAGGGTTCCCTGACCCTTCAAGAACTGCAAGGGCTGGGTATGGGGAATTCACAACAGTCATTAGGGGAATTTTGAGGTCTAAAATGGGCCTCCTAAGAAAAATGTACAATCAAAATTCACTTTATGAGAACCAATCACATTTTAGGGGATGACATCATCCTTAATGGTTGAGGTGGCATTGCTTGAGTTAAAGGTACTTATTTTTCACATTCTCAATGGTAGATAAATATCATGGTTAACCATGGTAGTGCTCTAATTACTTTTAAAGTCAAAGTAAAGTACTCATAATAAATGTCATTTCACACTTTTTGAATAAAATATATTATTGTGATTTCATATTCTTGAAAGAAACAATGCATATCCCTATACATTTATTATATTATATTATTTTAATAGAGTATATTAATTACATGTTATTATACAATTTAAATAATATAAATTTTAATTAATAGCATATAATATAATTAAGAATTTATAAATTTATATTTTATTTTAAGTTATTTAAGTACAAAGGACAAATGCATTAGTTTTTCAATGATAATAATTTTTTCTTGAAAATCTCATGAAAATCTCATTCTTATTTATAGTCACATCAATACAATTTTTTTATTAATTTTATTTTAGTACAACTTTTGAATTGAATTTAACTATGGTTACATGGATTGTGGTGCAAAAAGTGAATTGAAAATTCATAAATATTATTTTATTGGTTTAGCTATTATTTTATTATTTTCTTAGAAGGCCCATTTTAGATCTCAAAATTCTTCTAATAGGACGTTGTAGAAGATGAAGAATAAGAGAAAGGACAGAAAGACAACCACCCATTCTGATGCTGCTTCTTCAACCCCGCGACTGAGACGCTTTTGGGGAGACAACGATGACACAGTAGGTGTCCCTAGACCCTCCCTGGAATCGAACCCTAAGCCCTTTGGTTCAGCCATTAACTTATTCTTTCCATTTGAATTCCCTAAAACAATTGCAATTGAATTGAGTACAATACCAGGTTCCATCTTCCCCTACTCTTTCCCATGTCCCGAGATGGATCTTATTTAATTAACCAGGTGGGTGTAAGGTGACCATCACAACCTGCTATGAAAACAAAATAATAATTATCTAACATCAATCACATAAATACCATCTATCAATCCAACAAATTTAGGGGGAGGGGTAGGGTTCTCACGCATTATACATCGCTCGGTCGAATGCTTTTATTGTTGCAGCTTAGAGAGAACATGCTTCCATTTATAAATTGTGCTGGAGTTGTATAGTGGTCGACCATCTACTGTTTTCTTCTCTCCAAACACGCAAAGAGTACGAGCGTAGACTCCATTTGCGACCGGCGTCTAGCGAAGCTCTGAATCTCTCCATTTGACACCATTGAAGACCTGGATAATGGTGGATATTGACTTTGACTTAGTCTCTCCACCACTATTGCAAGCTCATCCAAACACCATTGCCAATTCGCATAACCAGGAGAGAAAATTGTCATATGAACAGAGGATGTTCGAATGATGCTTTAAATTTGTGGAGTTATGTGCCCTGCCTCTTGCAATTCCTGCTGGTCTAGAAATACTCAAATAAATTTGTGGAGTTATGTGCTATGCCTCTTGCAATTCCTGCTAGTCTAGAAGTCATGACGCTTGTAGATATTTTTCACCCTCCATTACCTAGTTTTCAAGCTGCCAAATTACCAAACCACCATATTCATGATGTATGTATAATGTCTCTGTGTAAACCGTTGTCTGCATTCTGAATTTCCGGAAATGGATGGCTGCTCCGAAAACTCAAATACACAACCGATCCGACAACCTTTTTCTGCAACATAGGGAAGGTCGAGGATGAAGGGGAACGAGAACAAAGCCAGAGTAGGAGAGAGCGAAGGAGATGGAGTAGAGCTAGCCTAGGATGGTCAAGACGACTTTCACCCAATATTTTTGTCGACACATGTAAACATATAATTCGCTAGAAGGGTGATGAAAGAGCTTTCTGATTGGATTGGGTGTCTCCTTTTGGGAAAAATCAAAAGGAGACACCTATATATGTTAACGAGACATGTCTCTACAATTCAGTGATTGGAAGCCATATCAAAAATATTTATTATTATGAATTTTCCAACCTTATGTTGAGAAGGTATGTTGAGGAAATACAGGCCTCCAATCAGGTTCTGTTGTATATAATAAAGACCAAACAATTCCATAAAAAGTCTCCACAGTTTGACCAAATTCTGAAGAAAAATGAACAAATGTATGCTCTAATGGCCATATTCCTCTCTATCTGTCCACAGATGAAGCTAGTTGAGGAAAATGTGAACAATCAGCTGAAACAGAAGTATACAGAGAAGATGGAAAAAATGCAGAGAAGTGATGAGGCTGTGTATGACCAAATTTTTTCATATGCCTGTCCTTTATTACTCCTTCAGTACCAATCAATGATGAACCTATTGTAAATTATAACCGGGATGCATATAGGCTTCAGTTGAAGATGTTTTTATCAAAAGTAAAACATCAACAACTTTTTTCAGGTCTACGGAGCTTCTTGAAGTTGTATACATCCATCTCAATGGAAAAGCTCGCGAATGTTATGAACGTTGATGAGTCTACATTAAGGAAAAATATAATGACATACACACATAAGACTCATGCAATTGATCATGATGGAATAATTATATCAAATGTGGATATCGACTTTTATATTGATGAGGATATTGTTCATAATGTTGAATCGAAGTCTTCAAAGCTATATGTTGATAGCTTTATGCGTTACATTATCGAGTGTGAAGAGATTACTAGTGATTTGGACAGAGTTAATCTTGAATAAGATGGTTGTTGTTTGTGCATTATGCAAATTCCAGCTGTAATGAGGTCAAACATTCAAATTTTTTAATTAGAAAAGAGAGGTCTTGGATTTTTGGAGGTGTTTGTGCACTGGTTTAAGGATGTCAAAGCTATGAGCTTATTCAAGGGAGGCAGTTCTACCAAACAAATATGATAAAATGGGCACATGAGGGAAAGTTTCATTATTTAGCTGCTTTTGTGGAAATTGAACAATATTTGAGTGGGGTTTCAAAACCATGGCCATTAACTCCCAAATATCTATTGAGACCTCAACATGTGATTGGAGCATGGCAGTTGGATTTAATGTCAGGATGTCTTGCCAAATGTATTGGTCTTCAATTTCATCCTGTAAACTTTCATTCAATTTCTTGTTGCTTCCTCAAATAGTGAGGTTTTCTAGTGAAAGAGTTATTTCGTGTTGTATCACATATGCATGAATGGTTATCACCCCATGGCTTACGAATATCAGTAGATACATATGTCACTCCAACACATGTATATGTCATGGCTATGTTGGTTGTAGTTATAAAAATTTTATACAGTATCCATGGTCAAATGTTACTGGGAGAAGAGTCTCAGTGATAATAATCCCAACTCCCGTGGAATCTCTTCACAACTTTCATTGTGTGACAAGCATAGAATTTTCAGGTTAGGAAGATATTTGAGGGCTTTAAATGATCTGCCCCAATGCTGTCATCACCATCCAACACCAGCACCCTGAGGTTTCAAAGTTGAGAAATCCAATAATCATGTTCAGAGGGGGGGGGAGAAGCCTACATTTACATAACCAAAGGATTTCAATATTTTCCATGTATTTCAGACACATGCACTTTGGAATACTACAGCACTTAAAAGACAATGTCAAAAGGTCCCGCCCATATTGCTGCATCTTCTAAAGTGCATGTTTCTACAGAAGGCATTGTAAACAAAGACAAGATAAATGCTGGTAGGGATTGTCTGTCTAAAACACTTAACGTATGAAGTTCAACATTGTGTGTCAAGCGTTTTGTCTTCCAATGTGAGGATCATATTATTGTTGATAATACTAGAGATAGTGAGAATGATAAACATTCAAAGGATGACACAAGTATGCCAGATTCAGAGACTCGAGGAGATATAGAGAACTTTATGTTTGCAATCAGCAATGTTAAAGCCTCTGAGAAAATTATAGGACATGCGGATCAACATGCTAACACTATTAAAACACTCAAAGCAAGTGTAGCAGGAGTCAAAGGCTGGCAGTCCAAAAAAAACATCTCCGGATTTGGAATAATTGTTAAGATATTGCGTTGGGCATTTTATGTTGGATCAATTAGAAACAGGTGTGTCAGGTCAAAGATCTGCCACAGAGTTTTAGGCACCTCCCAACAATATAATATCATCCTAAATTTAAAATATTTCACTCTAGTTTCCAACAATTCAATTATTTAACAATTATAGTATTTCAAGGCAGAGGATATCAGTGAAAAATGGTCAAATTCTAAATTTAAAGGAGATTTGACCAGCAACCTTAGCAACTTGAGACATGTTGCAGCCTTATCCAAATTTGGTTTATTTAAGAATATTAATTAGTTTTGATTCCTAGAAGCTAGTAACAGCTTGAGAATGTATTCACTTATTTAAGTTTTAATTTGTAATAGTCAAGAGGTTGGAGTGTTGGACATGTGAGAGTGGAGAGCTTTGGAGTTGGTGCACTATTTTGACAATAATAAAACTAGAAGTTCTAGCTATTTTTGAGGAATTCCTATGGCGTGTAAATTTGGTAACCTTATTTCCTTGTGTTAATATTTATCCATTTTATCATTATACTTTCTTTCTAGTGATAATCTCTCCAGTTTGAAAACAGAATTCATGTACACATGCTCTGTTTTAAAAGAGATTCTCATGTATTTGTCCCATTCTTCTATCAAAATGAATTCACCTCTGGTGCTCAGTTTTATTTTCTGCAATTTCACCCTATACCATCAACGACAAAAACCCCAAAATACCTCTTACGCATACCTACCTTGCTCCTAATTATTTCTTTAACTTATCATTTGAAATTCTAAACCTAGCTCCTAGTTTTCACTCTCTTGAAGCCACCATACAGCAAAACCCCATTCAATCAATCAAACCCTAGAGCATATTATACCTAGCCTAAAATCTTCATTATCTAGTCAATTTGGTTGTGATCTCACGGACAGATCCCTCTCCTACCTAGTAGGGCTAGCTACTAGGTCAAAGCGGTCTATGGTTACCTTTGGTGGTCTCCTTATCAGCCTTCAGAGATCCGGCAGAGTGCTAACACCTTCATCCAGCATATGCTAAGACCCCAGTCATGGCACATGCAACCACAATCATGATGTTCACCAAGCATCAAGTTGATCCCATTAACATTTCACCACTCAGGGCTATAGAATTGGAAGTCATTGTTTCAATTAAGAACTCAGGGCTACAGAATTGGAAGTCACTGTTTCAATTAGGAACCAATTACTGAACTCCTCGGCTTAACAGAGAGCCCAAGAGAAGTGGATTCTCAGGTTTGAATCCTGTTGCATCAAATAATCCATAATAAAAAATTATACTATTTAATAGTGCAGAGATTATTAAAAATATTTTTTGCTTTGCAATACGGGTGAGATTGAATTTTTTTGTCAAGAAGAATAAAAATGTTAGTGTTTTAAGATTCTCTGTTGTTTATTCTACCTCAAGGTTCTCACAACTCGCTATAAAATTTATCTGAACATTGATACTTTCATTCATTCCTTGTTGGTGTTTTAAGATTATCTGTGGTTTATTCTTCCCCTGGGTGCTCACAGCTCATCGTAAAGTTTATTTGAACATTTCACAATCCTTCCTTTTAAGACAAATATTTCACTATCCACTTGTGAATAATTAGAGAACTAAATAAACAGTGGGAACGACGGCCACCAAGCGTCGAAGCAATAACGTTGCAATTAACTATAGTGTGATCAAAATACTTAAGCTGACTACTGACATTATTATCTCAGCGATAAAAATGGAGGCTCGACTCCCATGATGCCCATGTGCAAATGAATTTTGTGAGTTTTAGCTCGAACGTAGGGTGAGGTTTTTTTATTAAGTTTTTTTCTTTGTGCCATATTTTCTATTTCTATGTTGGAGACTAGGAATGGATATTATGATGATATATTAAGTCCACTATTGGGTTTGATTTGTTCTAGATGAAAGTTATGTGAAGACCTTCTGCATTTGGCTCGTAATTATGTCGTTGAAGAAAATATAATTGTTGGATAGAACATTGATCTGTCTCTCAATCCCTTGATGTTTCGTACTCTGAATGGAATTTCATTGAATAAAAAAACTTTTGAATTCACTGAGAGAAGATTGATTATTACACCCACTATACTTGACTTGAAAATTTAATGTCATATAATATCTCTGCATTGAATCTTTTGGCAATACCCTTACCGTGAGTCCATCTCTGAGTGTGAGCCCAAAGCATGACTTGTTATAATGCCCAGATGCATTTTCAAAACTAGTTATAACCAAAAATTAAATAATACAAAGTCAATGACAATAATCCTAACCTTCCACAGATATTAATAAACAGAGCACTGATCATTCATGAAATTTTGTGCTAATTATGTTCACCAAAAATTTGTTTCTATTCATCTTCATATCCTCATAAATGCTTCCTCAAAAACATCAATGCATATATTGAACAGTATTATGAAAATAAGGAACAATTTTCTTTGTTGTTGAATGTGTTCCCAATAATTTTCTTAGTATCTAATTTATTAATTGAAATA
Source organism: Pinus albicaulis (assembly GCA_034641835.2). NCBI lineage: Eukaryota > Viridiplantae > Streptophyta > Pinopsida > Pinales > Pinaceae > Pinus > Pinus albicaulis. Next base: position 18,334,385 of record CM076582.1, on the reverse strand, counting down.
ATATGCATTAATTTAACTTCACATATATAACTCAACATATTAAAATTTTCATCTCTATTTTTTTTATATCGCAATTAAGAATTGTGAAGGTGAGTGATTGATAATATGCAAGACAATTTATCCCAGATTATAGTCACAACATGAAATTGAAATTGGATGCATGAGTAACACACTTCACTTCAATGAGTGTTTGAACAAGATCAAATGAGAAAATTAAATCACCTTCATATGGAACCGTGAGAAGAGAATATATTATGAGAAGAAGGGGTGTTTGTATGCAGAAAGGTAAAATCCCACCCTGTGGGGAAGTTTTGGACTATCTCATTTATTTCATTGCATTTACTGTGTAGCAGCTACATATTATTTGTAATCAAACATCTACATAAATGTAATAGGGTCTAGGGAGTAGGAATATTATTCTTAGAACACCTAGTTATATTTCTAGTGGATCTCTATGTAACTTTTTCAATGATGGGAATAGCCTGCCATAAGTGAGATGCAGAGTGCAGTTACTGGCGTTTAGAATTGATCCTTTGAGAAAACATGAATTGCACTAGATTACCTCTGGCTGTAGTTATGGCTTTGGCTCTAGCTCTATCTCTGTCTCTATTCCTTTATGGTTCTAAATTTTATAGGCACCAAATGATTTTTAGCAGTACACTCATTGGCCGAAAAACAATGTTAGATACTGAAGTTGGAGAATTTTTGGTGAATAGATCAAGAACAAAGCTCTCCCACACAGATCAATTCAGGTAAGAAACTATGGGCCTTGCATTATTAAATATAGAAAGAAATAAAACGCCCAAGTTTTTAAAGAAAACATAGAGAGACTTTCCCTGAGAAGATTATATACATAGAGAAATAAGCAAGGTTCTCTACAACCCGGTAGGGGAATATTTGAGCTCCTATATGGGGAATTTGCAGTTGTCCTAGATACTCCTATGTATCTATTTCTCTTGAATAATGTAAATGTATTGTGTATGTATCTCTTAAATAATGTATATTTTCTGTACATGTCCAATTCTCTTGAATATTGCAAATTTACAGTGTATGTGTTCTCTGAAATAGTGTAGTTTTTTTGTGCATGTCCAATTCCCTTGAATATTGCAAATTTACAGTGTATGCATTCTCTAAAATAGTGTAGCTTTTCAGTGTATGTCGTATAATTCTATATGGTTAGTGAAATAAAAGATGAAAACTTAACGTTGCAGGGTGTGATGGGTATGATTGAATGTTGTTCTATCTAGTGACATCCAAACTTCTATACAACTGTATTTTATTTTTTATTTTATTTTGTGCAAACTCATTTCTGTTGTGAGAAAAGCTTAAAACCCTAGATTCTTTTTTAAAGAGTTTTAAGATGATATCAAGATAAAATGAAGAATAATTGTTAGGCAATATTATTGTCATCCCCTCCCCATGAATACAGGTGGTTTGTAATCCTATCACTCAGAAATTTCTTTTATATGTTTTTTGGATTTATTTTATGTTTAGTATGCATTGCAATATGATTATGAGGAAAAACATATTTTGCATTATAGCAGAAATATGCATGAAAGTGAATCCAAATGAAACTCCTTTCCACAGAGAAGATGTTTCCACAACAATATTTTCTTGAGAAAATCTCAGGCCTAAGAAATGTCAATTAGCCTCCCTTATTTCTTCATGTACTCAATGTGCAACCATTGAGAAAATAAGCATTCTATTCAAAATTTATTGTTGGATGAAGTTGTGGTGGTATGATGGTATCTAGGTGAGAAATTGAGAAATGTGAATTAGCCTCCTTTATTTCTTCATCTTTCTAATGTGGCACCATTGAGAAAATAAGCATTATGTGGATGAAGTTGTAGTGGTATGATGGTATTTAGCCCATAAATTGAGATTTCATTAATATGAACTAAATCAATTAACACAAAAAAAATCCAACAATACTTCCCAAAGAAAATCCCCATGCAGGAAGAATATAAATAAATAAAAGTGTAAGCAAGGAGAAGTAGAGAATGTTGTACATGTGATGTTGTGATATCATGTATCCATGTAAGTAAAGTAGAAGCACTCAATAAAACATAAAAACTTAAATAATATACATAAATTTAAAGGCCAGTTGAGCTACCATGACTCCACCTCACAAATCTCATTTTATTTTCACATTAATCTAAATAATTCCCAGAACTGAATAAAAATATTCAATTCTATTTTATATATGCCCTTTCTCATAATGATTTATAAAGTAAATTCTCGAACCAATAATAATTAGTAGCCTCTTTCTCTGGAACCTAAGTAAATTCTAGAACCAATAATAACTAGGAGTCTCTTTCTCTGGAACCTTTTTATGAAACCTTTTTATGAGAATATATATGGTTTATTTTTAGTGTTGGTTGGCCTTAGCTCAAGAGACCTATTCTCTAAAAAAATATATATATAATGAATATCTTAAATATTGTAATCATGATTTACATATTTTTTACCACATAGGATAGTTTGACCTTTTGACCACATAGGGTAGTTAGGTAGCTAGCTTTATGCATTCAAGTTTTTTAATTGTATTTTTTAATTATGATATCTAACCAGATAAGTACATTATTGTTAGAAAGGATTAGCATCTCATACATGCTCTCTGAAAATTATGATAGCAAGTTTCAATGAATCAATCTTAATTACCATAATGAGAAGCATGAAATAATATGGGATGGAGGAGAGTTGTGTGTGTTAATCAAATTTAATTAAAACATATATATATAGTTATAGTTACTTTATCATACAAATTTTATTCATATGGATTCATATTTAAACAATAACCAAAGCGTATTTAAAACTATTATTTCTATACATCTTAAATAATAATTATAAATTATGTTAATTAGCTAATTATTATAATAATAATAAATTTGGTAAACATTCAGTAATTTATTTTAGAAGAATAATATTTAATTTTAGAAGAATAATATTTAAATGTTTTTCTTAAAGTATATTTAAAACTTAAATTCTATTATGAAAGTTAGAAGGTGAAAAAAAGAAGAGAATGAACACATTACACTATTTTACATAAAATAAAATAATTTATAACACCACTGAACAAAAGTTTTATTTTAAATTAAAATGCATAAACATTAAAACAAACATAAATATATTTTGTATAGTTTTCAATTAGGGTGTGTGTTATAGTTATCTTCAAAGGTTGATCTGCTATTTTAGGAAATGCAAAACATATGGCATAGATGTTTACAAATGTCTATCTCATACAACTCTTCCAAATTAACAAACCTACCGAGCTCTCTTTGCAAGTTTTGAGGCAATTTTATATTTATTGTGTTATTGACTTATTAATGCGTCATAGTTGTATATATCCACAATTCAATAATATATTTATTTAAATTTAACCGATAGCATATATAGCCCACCGACATATTAATAGAACAATAATAAAGAAAATATTTTTTTTCCATTTTAATGTGATAGGATGATTATTTTCAAAAAGAAATGGAACGGAAACCAATTAGGAAAGTGATGGGAAGACAATTAGTGGAAGCACTAGAAAAGTGATTGGAAATTTCAAATTAACAAAGCCTTACCGCAATTAGGCCTCCCAATACCGACAACATATGGTGGAGCCATGCAAACACTTGAACACATTATGAATTGAATTGAGTAGACATTACAAATTTCAAAAGTTGATAGTAGTAAAAGAGAGGTTGGAAGTAGTAGAAGCTAAAGAGCTGGAAAGAGATTGTAAAATCCATATAATAACAGCTGAAAACCAGATTTTAGCACAAAGCAACAAAATTTTGAAGGAGCAAGTGTCATTGCTACAGGAAGCTCTCCGAATAGGGAAAACATAATGGCAACACATGAAAGCAGAGGTGCAAAACATGAAGAAATTTGTAGTGGAGAATACAGAGGTGATGAATGCGAAACCATCCCAGGATAAGGGGAAATTAGTTGCCCAAATAGACAACAATGAAGAGACATCAAGAAAAGAGAGGAAAGGAGATTCCACAAAACTCTCCAAAACCTGGGCTCAAGTTATTAGCAATTCTGCTAAGAGGAAAGGAGAAACAAACATTCAAGTTGACAACATGCAAGATATAGAAAGCAAGGAAAGACAGGATAGAGCAACAAACATAATTATTAAAGGGGTGAACGATTATGGGAAAATGAATGTACTCTTGACCTTGCAAGAGACTTCTTGAAAGACAAGCTCCAATGGCAAGGAAAAATATGTCAAGCATGGAGAGTAGGTGAGCTTAACGATGAGAGAGCTAGGCCCATAAAGGTCATCATGCCCAGCTTGCGTGATAAAGATATCATTATAAGAAAGAAGAAGCTCTTGAGGGGTTCTCGATTTTTTCTAGAATAAGATTTAACTATAAGAAAACAAGAGGAAAGGAGGGACGAAATGACAAAATTTAGGGTAGCAAGAGAAGAAGGAAAAAGAGCATGGATTTATAAAGGTAAAGTTGTGATAGTGCAATTTGGACCTCCTTCCAAAAAAAGACAGCAAAACAATAAAAAAGAAGAGGCAAAAAGCTCTTCAGCAAGAAATGAGGAAGCAAGGTCAGTATGGGAAAGTAGGGACAAAGACTCAACTGTGAGTCTTGCATGTCAAAACAAATAGAAATCAAGTCGTACCCAGGTTTCCTTAAGATTAGTTTGTTGGAACTGCAAGGGTTTCCCATGGAGACGAGGACCTGGGTTAGGGCCTATTGCGGAAGGTAGAGACATAATTTGCCTCATAGAAACACATGAGCATAAAGGGTGCAAGACACCTTTGTTTGAAGGGTATTGGAAGATAGCAGTGTGGAACAAGGAAGCAGGGAATGGAAAATGGCACGGGGTTATCATGGTATTAGTAAGAGAAAAAGAAGGTCATTTCATTCAGCTAGAAAATGAAGACCCAAATAAGCAATTTGTCTGGCTTAAAATATCAGAAAATGGAAATCACATCAGAATTGCAGCATGCTATTTTGTGCAGCAAGTTTTAAAAATCTACAAAAGTAGAGGGCTTGACCACAGAGATCCCTCTGCAGCCCTAAAAATAGATATTGCAATATATTCTCAGCTAGGTGAAGTCCTTATAGTGGGGGGTTTCAATGCTAGAACTGCAGGTAAACAAACTACCATTCTTTGTTGTAAAAAAGACTGTGACCCTATCTGGCTTACAAAAGAGATTAATCATCAGTGGGAATGAATTTCAGAGGATAAAGGCTGCAATCTCTTTGGAGAAGAATTTCTTACGCTATGTGGGGCTTTCGATTTAGTCATTTGTAATGGTTTGACTAGATGGGAAAAGTATGGTAGTTTCACTTGCAATACTTACAATGGAGCAAGTGTAGTAGATTATGTAATTTTCTTGCATAGTTTGTGTGAGAAAATGGAGGAAGTGTTGATTGGAGATCAAATTTGGGACTTCAAATCAGATCACAAGCCAATTTATTTAAGTTTCTCTTGAACTGGAAAGAAGCAATTAGGGTCAAAAACTCAGTGTGTTCAACAAAATCCCCTAAAGGGAAAAATTATTTTGACTCCAGAGAATTGTAATACCTTCAAAATAACACTAGATAGGCTCTTCAAGAAGGAGGAAATTTCATTTCATGGCCTTCATAGTCACAGATTAACACATTTAATTCAAAGCGCACTTGCTGAGTGCAAAAGAGAAAAATTTAAGAAGTCCGAAACAAATTTCTTTCCGGTTAATGCTTGGTTTGACGAGGAATGAAAAAAGGCAAGGAGAAGGTGGAAGGAATCAGAAAAGGATAACACAAAGCTCAAAGCTTACAAGCAGATAGTAAGAAAAAAAAGGGTTGATTTCATGGTTTCAAGGAGAGACAAACTAATCTTCCTTGGGAAAAATAACCCCAAATTATTCTGGAAGGAGCTCCAACCGAAAAAGGTGCAAACTAAAAACAAAATTACATCTTCTAAATGGTTCGACTATGCAAGACAACTTTATGAGCAGGATCCCAAGGTCGACCCTCATCCCTTGGTCAACACAGACACAAAACTCTTCACGGTGCAAGAGGTAGAGATGGGTATCAAGAAGTTGGGCATTGGAAATGCAAAAGACTTAGATGAACTCCAAGAAGAGTATCTAAAGTGGGGCTTAAAAATTATTTCACCTCACATCACAAAAAATTTCAACAACATCATACAACAGGGGTTCCCCACAGATTGGACAACTAGAATGGAAATACCTCTTTTCAAGAGTGGTGACATCAATAATCCCTCCAATTATATAACCATAATGATAAACCCCTTGTTTGCAAAGTTATTTGGAAGAACGTTAGAAAATAAAATTGGCAAGTGAGCAGAAGAAACAGATAAACGTGCTAAAGGGCAAGTAGGTTTTAGACCTAAACATTCCACAGTTGATCATTATGTAACTTTAAGGCACATCATTGAAAAAATTTGGGAAAAAAAGGAAGAAGTTTTTTGTTGCTTTGTTGATTTTAGAAAAGCCTTTGACATGGTTCCTAGGGATAAGCTTTGGGGCAGAATGGAGGAACTCAGGGTTCCCAGGAATTTGAGAGGAGTTGTGCATAGGCTGTATGAAGAGGTGAAAGTCAAAATTAGAACTCTAGCAGGCATTTCTAAAAGTTTTAGAAGCGATATTGCGGTCAATCAAGGTTGCCCATTGTCTCCTACCCTTTTTGAGTTATAAATTGACAAGATTGAATAGTAGTTAAATTCGCAAGGGGGTGATGGTATCCATTTGGGAAAGTTTGTTATAAGGCTTCTTTTGTATGCATATGGCCTTATATTGATTGCTAAATTGGCTCTTGGTTTGCAAGAGCACTTAAGTTCCCTTGAGAATTTTTGTAGAAGGGTGGGGATGCAAGTCAATATTAGCAAAACGAAAGTAGTGGTTTTCTCTAACAAAAGCAAACATAACCAGCATAAGGTCTACTTTGAAGGCAGCATTCTGGAAGAAGTTGTAGACTAAAAATACCTTAGAATTGACTTCAACAAAAATTCAAGTTTGGATGGTTGTAGAAAGAAAATAACTTTAGGGGGTGGAAAGAATTTTATGCTCTTCAAAATAGGTGTAGAGAGGCAGAGTTGTGGGACTGGAAAACCACTCTAACTCTTTTTAGGCTTCTAGTGATTTCGGTGATTCTCTACCGTTGTGAACTATGGGCCAGTAGCACAACCGAGATGCAATGGAAACAAATTGAGAAAATTCAAAAGCATTTGATTACAAACAAATTCAAAATTAAAAGTGTTGTTCCTTATGCTATCCTATTAAGTGAAACAGGGGTTGCTCCTATTGAAGCAATAGCTATGGTGCGAGTCATAAGGTATTTGGAAAAAATTGAGCAAATGGAAGAGGGTAGATGGCCTAAGGTTGTGTTTAGTGACAGATTGTGAAAAAGAAAGAAGACTTGGATGCGGAAAAATAACAAATGGTTTAGTAAATGGGGTATTTTCTTGAGCATGTGTCCTAAAAACAGTAAAGAGATAAAAAAATTTGTTATGGATAAGTTCCACAAACCTTGGGAGAAAGAGCTAGGGAGAAAGAAGAAGTACTACATTGAAGAGTTTAACCCCACTCATAACCATCAACAAAAGGCATACATAGGGACTAATATTTCTTGGAGATACAAAATTCTTGTTGCTCAATTAAAGACTAATTCTCATCAACTCATTGTGAAATAGGGCGCTGGAAAAGGCCAAAAGAAATATGGGAGGAAATAATATGTTTTTTTTTCTCTTCCGGAAAAGTGGAAACATAAAAACATTTCATTTTAGAATGTGAGGCCTTCAAAGACACCAGGTAAAATTATGCAGGTATTCTGACAGCTAGTTCTTGGGATAGTATATTCAGCGAAGAGTTTGTCGAGAAGTTGGGAGCGGTTATTGTAAAAATTCACAAGAAAAGGGCCAAATATAAGATCCAGATGGAGAAGCAATCGATCCCATAAGCTATTTTTAGCCTCGTGGACATTAAAAATAATTTCTTTCTTTCTTTATTTCTTGGTCACTTTGCACACATCTTTTATTTGGAGAACAAGTGGCATCGATTGACATAAAGATGAAAATTAATTAGGTCGATTAACCTTAAGATGAAAATGGTGGATTAATTTCTCTTAATCAACGAATCCCATGCGATCTAGTTGTTAGAGATAAAAAAAAGTTGGGATATTTTGGTTTTCACGTTTATATTATTGAATGAAATTTCCAATTTTAACTCTTTTTTTGCATTTTAGAATAATATATTATTATTATTATGATTATGATTATTATTGAATGTGTTTATATTTTTACATTTATCTAATATTTGCCAGCATACACTCAAAGTGGTGGTGAAGGGAACATCCAAAAAGAGACAAATTAGTATATTATAAAAGAAAACAAATCGTTATATTTTTAACTCACAATATAAGTGAAAAAACAATAATTTATTAGGAAACATTTTAATATATCTTTAATAAATAGAATATAGAAGTAAAAATACGAAATATATATATATATATATTATAACAACAAAAAATCATAATATACATCACATTACATATCCATTAATCCATTTCTACTATAAAATTAATAAGAAGGAGAACATATAAACCATTTCAAAAATACTACATGCTCATGATTAAATTGTTAAAATATTCAAAACAAAAATTTACTATATTACATCTATTATTCATCCAAAAGTCTTTAACATGCTATCTAGGATAAGGTATTGATAAATTACCTTCACTACATGTTCAATCCCCATCAACCCTATGTTATATACTCAAATAAGTTGGTTTCTACCATATGTGGAGCTTTAGTATTATCATTATTCATGCTAAAAATATTCAAGTTAAGATTACAACATATTTTTGCATTTTTTTAAACATGAATAATAATCATAAACAAAAGGAAGAATATACATTGATAAACCCTTTTGTGAAGTTTCAAACTAATAATGTTCATCCAAGTTTCAAGTTACTTTTGTGAAGTTTCAAACTAATAATGTTCATCAAAGTTTCAAGTTAATAGTGTTGATGAAATCTAGGAAAATAAATTTTAGAACATTTAATGAGATAAGTGATTTTTTATTAAGCATAAATTTATATTTTTAACCTGATTTTCTAACTCTATAATTTGTATTTAGTAATTATGTCATAAGGCGTTCTCTTTGAGAATAACTTCCCTCCCACCCACCTATCATAACTCTGCCATGTTGGATTATATGTTAGACTATTGGTGGATGTTCAATCGTTGGAGGATCAGAGGCTAAAGTAGTTGGAAAGAAGCGTTATTATAACCTAACCCCCTTACATTTGTTTACAAGGTTTCTCCTGGTCACTCGTGCTAACCTAGAGTATTTTTTGTCTTGGTTTAACTCTTTCTCACTTCTCTACATTTCGACTGACATTTAGTTGCTATTTTTTTTAAAGAAAATAAGGGATTCTGTTTAGTAACCATATCACATTATTCTCGCAGTGTTGTTGGGAGGGTTTGTGGTGTCACTTTCGCTTCCCCTTCCATATTTTACAACTTGATGGTAAGATTATCGTTATGGGATATGGTTAATTACTAAATGTTTTTAATTCTTCGCCAGCACAAGTCTAAGGGTTTTCCCCTTTTCTTGTTTATTTACAGCTTCTCTTAAGCCAAGCATTGAGATGTGACTCAGGTAGATTATAACTTTACTTTTATTTTGTTAGGGTTTTAAACATAAGAGGTCATAAAAATTTTCTTCTTCTACTATAGTTTTCTAATAATCTTGCTACCCTAATTTTTTTCCTTCCAGCTTGTTTGTTACAAAAATCAAAGATTCGAAGGTGAGTGACTTTGTTGTACCAATAAAATGTTTTTCTCGAAGTTTTCCCCTTTCCGAACTCTTGGTTCATCTCTTCCCTACCATACAAGGTTTTTAGGTTTTTCAAATAACAGTTAAAGTTATGTGAAGAGGAAGATTTAATTTATCCTCCTTCTAAAGGAAGAACTATGGGTGTTGGTTGATACTATATTTATGGTGTTGGATCCACCAACATTATGGGGATCTCCCTGATATGTAGTCCCAATTAGACCTCACGCCATTTGGTGTAGGAGTCCCATCTGGAACAAAGGCCCGGTTGCCTTATTCTTAAATATATGCCTTGGCTCTTGCTGTCAACAAGGGAGAGTGATGTCATTTTGCTTTCGCAGGGCAAGGGGGTGCACCTGGTTAGTGTATGATTGCAAGTGTATCAAGGTTCTTCTACTGTAACAGGGAGGAGAAAGAGGGGTGTGCCTCTAAGAGAGAGGTAATAACACCACTCAGGAAGAGACACCCGTGAACCGAAGGATTCCTTATAACATCCAGCGAAATAGTTCACAACAGATGCAATGGTCATTAAACACAACAGGTTACGAAATATCTGTCAAAATTCCTGCATAATAGTGCACAGAGACGTGACAATGATTATGCATACAGTGATATGAGAAATATTTGTCTGATATCCTATGGAATAGTCCACAAGGATGTGACAACAATTACACCCATTGCAGCACATTCTCACCAAGATAAGCACTAATATAACCGAAATAGTTCAACTATCTTAGTAGATGTGAAAATCAAACATGAAGTACAAATATCCATAGAATAGTCTTACAAACATAACAATGTAAACTTTGAAACGGGAATGGAAACGAGTACCTGCTTTTTTGGGTAGAAAAAAATCATTTGATTTTGAAAAGTGTTGATTCATAATACTCTTAATTTTTTTTCAACATCTTTTTGACACTTTAAATTTTCTTATGTACCAAGTATAAACATTATTTTTATTATGTTATTGATTTTTATGTTGATTTTGAAAAGTTTTGATGCCGACATCATCCCATTTTTTTAGAAGACTCATTTTTTACTTTGAATTTTCAAATGTATTAAATGCTAATAATTATTTTCTAAATTTAACAATTTTTGAAGTACTCATCTTCTTCTTCCTCCCTAATAGATATTTTTTTAAGTGTTTTTTGTAGAAATTTGCTGAATAATGAAGTTTATTCGCTGCAATTAACCTGATCATACATCAATTCGAATTGCTTGTACAACACATAATTGCTTCTACAAATTAATCATCCATGCGGAATAAAAACAAGCGGTAAAACATCAGATCTGCACAGACATTTGACACAGTATGTACGGGGAAAGCTTATAGCTGAAAACCCCCAACTATTTGTTATATTATTATGGATGATAAACATTCAGCAATACATAATACAATACTCCTCACAAGTACTCAGTACTATCTCATATGCTGAACACAAAACTAGCTAGATTTGAAACTAGTCACAGGTTCAAATCTTCCCGCTGCTCTACCTGCCTCTACTGTGCAATCCAAAAAGAGAATGTAGCTGAATGGAATTCGAATTCACTTAGTTGGTACAGCGCAATCATCATTGGCATCATCATCCCACTGATTGTGCAAATCTCATGCACAACTAATGTACAACTGCTGTCAGTCTCACCCTTTCATCTACCTCTTCCACTGGTCTTTCACTGAACTTTCCATGCACTGAGTTAACTGATGTGTTCTTTTAGTTGAATAATAAGTTAATAATCAGTGAATTAAATAATATTTAATTCACCCAACTCATCTCCAGTGTAATCTGTAGTTAAACTGATCACAACTAGTTCAACTAGTTAACCGGAACACAATCTCCATTAACTCCTCATTCAACTCCACCAAAACTCTGCCACATGAGTCTAACTGAAGTCAACCATGCAATAGCTCAACTAACCCATAGGAAATTCGAATTTCCTTATGTCAGCTGCATGCCCCACCTCCGGGGGTCAAACTGAAGTGCTCCAAGAGGATAAACGGAAGTTTATAGTCCAAATATTATTAAGGGTAAATAATATTTGACTGTTCTATTTTTAGCCTGGCAGTCTAAAAATAGAAACCACCTGAATGTCTAAAAATAGAGGTCCATCTATTTTTACCAACATGACCAATCCTCCAAGAATAGCATACTACAGCTCCCGGTACATGATCCATATGTCTAAAAATAGACATAGTCTAAAAATAGACTTTTCGACAAAAATCACATGTGTGGTCCCCCACCTAGTTTAGGTGATCACTTTCCAACTAGGATCAGGAAAGATGTTTCAGGAGGCCTCCTTCACTGTTTCTTGTTGCCATTTTCAACACTCCCTCTCAACAAGAAAGGACTGTCATTGCATGCGACATGCAACTCCATGCATTCGCCATGCAACCTTCACAAGCGCCATGCAACTCCATGCATGCGACATGCAACTCCATGCATTCGCCATGCACCCTTTGCATGTGCCATGCAAACTCATGCATGCACCATGCAACTCCATGCATCTGCTCTGCAACTCCTCTGAAATTGAATAGGCTCCAAACAACTCAATCAGTCTTGATGCATCTAGCATCTATCATCAAAGTCTTCGACTTCTGCTGGTACCAACTGCACATGTCATCAGGAACTATTGCGTTGTTGAACTCTTGCACCCATGCACTCTTGCACTTGCTGTCAACTCTGATCCGCGCTCCAGTATTCGACACTGTCACTTTGATCTGCCTGCATCACTCCAACTGATCTTGCTACTGCCATGCTGTGGGCACCTCGTAGCCAGGTTCAATCCATGAGATCCACACCATCTCATGAATCTGCCCAGAAATCTCCTCATGGGATTAATCATGCATGTCGCCCCACCTCACACCTGGTGGTATAGCTGCATGCACTCCCTCTGCCTGTCTGGCACGAAATCTCTCTGCATGAGTGGTCTCTTCCACTCCATGATCCTCTTGTGGCTGCTCCACATCCCGAGGTTCACTTTCACCTGCATGCAAAAGTTGCTCCCTCTCAAGCTCCAATTTCATGGCTTTCTCGCCTGCATGCAACACTTGCTCCCTTTCAAGCTTCAGTTGCATGTCTTCCTTCCGCTTCCCAACAGTAGGAAGCTCCGTAGACATCCCATCTACTTCAAGTCTGTAGAGATTCTTTGCTCGAATCCCAACCTTCTTGACTTGTCCCGTTGCCTTGTGCCGAAGGAACACCTTTCCTTCTCTGAAGACAACTTCATACCCTTTATCCTCTAACATTGCGACTCAGATCAGATTCTTTGTTAGACCTGGTACATGCAATACATATTGTAAAAGAATGAGTTTACCTGACTCCCTCTGAAAGGTTATGGTACCAATGCCGGTTGCATTGTATCGTCCACCGTCACCCAACTCAACATGCATCTGGAGACCTTTCTCCACCAAGTCACTGAAAAGATTCACATCTCCCGTCATGTGAAAGGAAGTGCCACTATCAATATACCACCCCGATCCCAATGCACTAGACACAATGCATGCGATCAATGAGAAGTCCAGCTCAAATTGCGAGGCAAGAGCCTCACCAGCTGCAGATCCAGCAGCTGGCTTGTTCTTCTTCTTCTTTGGGCAATTTGTGGCGTAATGTCCATGATCGTGACAGTGAAAACACTTCACTTTGGACATGTCACGCTCTTTACCATCCGCACCGGATTGAGAAGCCTTCTCCTTGCCCTTCCCCTTCCTTGCTTTGGCAGCCAAGGCGCAGTCTTCTTCATCAGATACTTTTGATGAAGATCCATCTCTGGTATTCCGCCGGATCTCCTCTTGCACCAGATCAGACCACAGTCTTTCCCATCCGGGCAACTTCTCCCTCCCATTGACACTATCTTGGTATGCATGCCAACTTTTCGGAAGACCCAGGAGAGCCAAGCTCACCAAGTCCTCATCCTCCACCGTCACTCCCACGCTTCCCAGCTCATCCCTACATTGGGTGAACCTCGTGAGGTACTTGGGGATGCTCTCTTCTTTCTCCATCTTGATGTTTCTGAGTCTATCCTTGAGCGCCAGTTTCCTTTGGTCGCTCTTGCTCTGGTACAGATCTGTCAAGGCTTTCCACATCAAATATGGAGAAGCCTTTCCATGCAGGTTGGATACAATGTGATCCTTTACGCCTTCCAACAGGATCCTTCGACACTTTGCTTGTTTCTTTTTCCAGGCTTCCACAACATCAGCATCATTAGAAGTAGGCTTTGGAATCTCTTTCTCCACGAATTCCAACAGCCCATGATCATCTAATACAGCCTCCATGCGGTCCTTCCATGCAACATAATTCGAACTGCCTTCCAAGGCATATTCTAGTCGCAACCCGATGAAAGACATTTTCGCCGCGGCACCAAGAACACAAATCTGCAAATTCGAATTTCACCACCAGATGATAAACTCGATTGCTTCTGATCTACACTTGAGAGCTAATTATTTCCAAACCAGAGATTGATTGCATGGGAATTCACCAGATCTTTCACCTTACAAAGAAGGATGAATATTCCGGAGGCTACCTGGCCCGCATGCAGGCTTTGTCCGAGGAAATAATAAACAATCACCGTAATAGATCTTGACGATTAATTTAGCTCTAATACCATGTAGAAATTTGCTGACTAATGAAGTTTATTCGCTGAAATTAACTTGATCATACATCAATTCGAATTGCTTGTACAACACATAATTGCTTCTACAAATTAATCATCCACGCGGAATAAAAACAAGCGGTAAAACATCAAATCTGCACACACATTTGAAACAGTATGTACGGGGAAAGCTTATAGCTGAAAACCCCCAGCTATTTGTTATATTATTGTGGATGAGAAACATTCAGCAATACATAATACAATACTCCTCACAAGTACTCAGTACTATCTCATATGCTGAACACAAAACTAGCTAGATTTGAAACTAGTCACAGGTTCAAATCTTCCCGCTGCTCTGCCTGCCTCTACTGTGCAATCCAAAAAGAGAATATAGCTGAATGGAATTCGAATTTACTTAGTTGGTACAGCGCAATCATCATTGGCATCATCATCGCACTGATTGTGCAAATCTCATGCACAACTAATGTACAACTGCTGTCAGTCTCACCCTTTCATCTACCTCTTCCACTGGTCTTTCACTGAACTGTCCATGCACTGAGTTAACTGATGTGTTCTTTTAGTTGAATAATAAGTTAATAATCATTGAATTAAATAATATTCAATTCACCCAACTCATCTCCAGTGTAATCTGTAGTTAAACTGATCACAACTAGTTCAACTAGTTAACCGGAACACCTCCTCCATCAACTCCTAAATCAACTCCACCAAAACTCTGCCACATGAGTCTAACTGAAGTCAACCATGCAATAGCTCAACTAACCCATAGGAAATTCGAATTTCCTTATGTCAGCTGCATGCCCCACCTCCGGGGGTCAAACTGAAGTGCTCCAAGAGGATAAACTAAAGTTTATAGTCCAAATATTATTAAGGGTAAATAATATTTGACTGTTCTATTTTTAGCCCGGCAGTCTAAAAATAGAAACCACCTGAATGTCTAAAAATAGAGGTCCATCTATTTTTACCAACATGACCAATCCTCCAAGAATAGCATACTACAACTCCTGGTACATGATCCATATGTCTAAAAATAGACATAGTCTAAAAATAGACTTTTCGACAAAAATCACATGTGTGGTCCCCCACCTAGTTTAGGTGATCACTTTCCAACTAGGATCGGGAAAGATGTTTCAGGAGGCCTCCTTCACTGTTTCTTGTTGCCATTTTCAACATTTTTCACGTTTCTTTTTTTTCTTTTCTTTTCATTTTTTTTTTGTAGTGAGATCTTTGATTTTTTGCAGCGTTAAAAAAAAGGTCAAAATTTTAAAGTTTCGATCTTCTATATAATTATATATTGTTAAATAATATTTCATTGTACATGAAATAATTGTCACTAAAATAAAAATTTAACAATTTACATAAAAATACCCATTTTCAATATAAATATAACACAAACAATACACATTTTGAGACTTTTTTGCTAAAAGCGACATGTCAAATAAACCATTTTTATAGGAAACAATTAACAAAAAATAGCATTTTTTTATGAATTTTATGTCAAAAATTAATAATAATCACGGTTTTTTTCAAAAATTAAATGATTCACATAAAAAAATGAAGTGAAAATCACATAATACAAATACTAAACATATAATAACAATAATTAACTACTTATTATTCTCATAAAATTTCAAAGTCAAAACATTACAAGTATAACTAATTAATAGTTATAAAAAATGAGCTTCACTTTCAAGATTAATTAAAATTTAATCAATAATATCATGTAACCCAAACTCTAATCTTCAATAGTTTCATTATTTTCTTCTTCCACAATATTTTTTGCTTTAGTTTGGTCATTTTCCTCTTATAATGGATCTCTTATGTCTGTGAATCTCCCAAAGTATGCCTTTCCAATCATTCCTTCTAATGGTGGTTGAGTTTCCTTTTTTTTTTTTTGCCACGTGGGATTCATTAAAATCCCCTTTCCTCAAACCACCTTCTTGCATTGCATCTAGAAGAAATTGAAGAGCATTAATTCTTTGTTGAATAAATTTGCATTGTATTGGGTCTTTCTCAATAGAAATGGAGTTTCTTCCTTTTTGTAAGAAACATGCTAGTGTTATACATAATCATCAAATACAAAAGAAATAATTAAGTAAATTAGTATAAACACTTAAAAATTTAAAAAATATATATTGAAATTCAATTTTATATAATAAAACTTACTTGAGCCTGAAAATAAATCCAAAACTCAATCTCCTTCATTTGAACATAAATCTAAAAGATATTTAATCAATTATTGTGGTTTTTGATATATGTCAATTGTCTCTCCTTTTGCTTCTTTATTTTCATATGTTACTTTTTTTACAACAACATCATGGACCAATACTTGGCTATGACTCTTTCCATCTAATTGATTGAAAATCATAGGCTTATAGTTATCATCTTTTGTCCAACTTTCAACATGAATGAACTCACAATCAATTATAATTGGTTTTTTGCAGCAACCAATAAGATTTGACTTTTTCCTGTAACATGAAATAGTAAAAATTTCAAATAAATTGTACATAAATGATTTTTTTAACATTAATCAAACACACAATTTCAATGCCTTACCATGTAAGCCACATCCTTGATTTTTATTTTCCCTTTAAGTTTGTTAATAACATTTCAAATTGTGTCTCTTAATTAAATGTTACAAATCTCTGAAATGGTGATGTTGTGACTTCTAGAAATCCTGCAACCTCTTTACTAAAAGCTTGATAAGTATAAGGTTCATTATCATATTCAATGTCTGAGATATTGAAACCATGAGGAATATCCGCAATAACTAAGGAATAATCCATTTTAGGTATGAGTTTTGCAATGTATTCACAATCACCTGGTATTATTTGATATTGGATAGTGTGGAGCCCATTCCAAATGAAATGACTAAGATTGGGATCAATTTCAACATTACTAAGACATTTCTTTCTCATCATTTCCATTTCAATAGAGCTTTTGAAACTATTTGATGCTCCATTTTCATCCTTCTTCATATTTAATGAAATAAACAAATATATGTATAAGTTATAAAATGAAAATTTTATAAATATGAATAGAGATGAATTTATAAATCAACATACCTTTTTAAATGCAAGATAAAAATATTTTAACAATGACGTAGAACTTGAATGTGGGTAGTTGCATACAACATAATCCCAATTATCTTGATTCAAAAATGTAACCATTTGTTCTTGTATTCTCATATAAACCTTGTGACTGAATAAATAAATTAAAAAATGTTAATATAGTGATATGTATAACAAATACTACCAACAACAATATAATATATTTAACAAAAACTTATAATCTAGAAATAAGTAAAAATTACAAACTTACTTTAGAAATTCCTCAGACATTTCTTCCAATGATAATTCCCTTGACTTTACACGAGATAATATTGTTTTGACAAGTTTTTCATCCTTCACTCCTTGCATTTATATCCAAGGTGTGATAGTCATATATTTTGGAGGGAGCTTCATTTTAGAACTTGATTTACTACTGGTACATATCAATGGTTTAGACTTCTTGACCTTCTGGCTTTTTATGCCAATTTTCTCCCACATCTCAAAATTGTCATGAATCAATTCCCATATCTCTCAAGTTCTGAATACCAACTAGAAAATGTTATCCATACCTCTGAATATTTAAAAATTTACTTTGCCACCTCTTGAATTTAGTTTTTCCTCAATTTGATAACTTATTTCCATGCAACATTCCTTCTGAAAGGCATGATCAACCTTTGTCTTATCCCCACCAGATTTTTCTTCAAATTCATTATGAATAAATCTAACCCTTTGGATGAAAGTCATAGACATCATATACTCATTATCTATATTATGATCCCATGCTAATAACTTTGTTTCTGTATCTTTTAAACCAACATAAATCATACATTTGATTGTTTCAAAACATGGGTTTTTAGGATATTCCTCCACCATTTTCCTTTGAGATTCTATAGAATGGTTCACCCCAAGTACATATAATTTTTATTCAAAACATATTGAATTTTTAAATGTATCTTTGTTGGGAACCTAAATTGGATCAACAAAAAGAACATAGTCAACCACATGTGCATATAGATTGTACCTCATCAATCTTTTCAAATTGTGAACATGCAAGTCGTGTGGCTTTCTAATTTGATATTTGAATTGTCTTTCATCTGGCTTGTAGATTTGACTTACATTAATTTGAAATGATCGACCACCCTCAATTAAATTTGTCTTCATCAAGTGATGTCAAATGGCATTTTGTTTTGTTTTAATAACTTCTTCCTCTAAATTAGCTCCTTGTGTAATGATTTCCTTGCTTCCTTTTGAGTTTTCACAAGGACCTTCACTATTGTCCATGTTTTTGTTCAGAATGAGAAACTTTTAGTTTCTTCCTCCTATTGGTTATCATATTTTCTTCAACAAAATCAATCTCCTCATCATCAACTAGAAGGGAGACCTTCCTGGGGATTTTTGTTTTTTTCTCTTTTATGGTTCTTCTCCTTTGTAGCATCAATTCTAATTTGATCCTCAGTAATGGTTAGATATTCCTCATTCTCAACTTCAACTTCAACTTTTTCTTCTTCAAAAGTAACATGTCTACCTTTACTAGTTTGATCCCTTTTATATAGTCTTGTAGCATCATGAAGTACTTTATTTTGCTTCTTTCCCATATCTTCTTCTTCATGTTCATGGAAAATGTCGACTACGTTCATAATATCTTGCTCTATAAAATAGATTACCCCCAACATAATGGAAATATCCTCAACAAAATTCTATCAAAAAAAATATAATACGTCAATAATAACTAAGTTTTTAAAAATATAATGGTAGAGTTAGAATAATGCAAAACACATAAATATAAATATAAATACTTACGATATTTTTTGCAATATCATTTACGATGTGTTTTCATATCCTTGTAGAATTTTTAGTCATCTTATACATCGACAATGTAAAATGATATCTAATCTTATCATGTGACTTTGGCAGTTTTGTAAGTATATAAACATTTTCATTATTCAACCTAATATATAGGTCTAGTACTTTTCCCATTAGCCCATAATTATTGCATATCTTCACCTTATTTTTCTTTCATATACCATGCATATTTTGTATCCTTCACTTCTTTTGATTTCTTGATTTCTTCCAGTATGAAAGTAACTTTTTTTCCTTTGGGGAGATATTTCCTACATTTGCAGTAATTAATAGAGGTTGTGTTCATTAAGCAGTAATTTTTTAAGGCCCACCTCCAGCTCTAGATGATCTAATTGTTGACTTTGGCTAAGATGTATTTACAGAAATCTTCCTTGATGCCATTTTCCTGCAATATATATATATATAAGTAAAATCACAAAAAATCCAATATCTTACATAAACAAACAAAACGAAAAAAAAGTAAAAACTAAAAAACGCCATAAACATGTACATCGCCCCCCAGGTCTAGTGTGTTTTTACGTTCATAAAAAATACCAAAATAGAGAAACCATTCCTTAAATTTTTATATTTTTGCTTTTATATTTTCTCCCAGACCTCACTCGCTATTGGGCAAGACATTGTTCCCGAGCGGGCGCACACACTGGAGCCCCCAACAACCAAAGAGGTCGATTCTCATAATCGGCCGAATCGCCCCCCCCCTTGCCTGCCATGGGGGTTGGTAGGGGTGTGCTTGGGCGATGTGTTTTGGGTGGGCACGGGGGGTCGATTGTGGATCAGATCGTGCATTCGGGCGGGTCACGGTTGGGTCGTGCGTTCAAGAAAGTCGAGTCAGGTCGGGGTTGGGTCGCACGTTCGGGTCATGCATTCGGGTGGGTCGGGTCGACTCGTGCGTTTGGGTGGTTCAGGGCCGGGTCGCGCCTTTGGGTGGGTTGGGTCGAGTCATTTGGTGCTCGGGCGAGCGCCCCCCAAACAGACGACCCAACCCGACCCCACCGAACGCATGACCCGACTTACCTGAATGCACAACACAACCTGTCCTACTCGAAATGATGACCAAACCTGCTCGAGCGCACGACTCGAACCGCCCCACCCAAACGCACGAACCAACCCAAGGGATTTGATTCCCCTACCTGACAGGGGGTCGATTCTCAGAATCAGCCCCCTGCCAAGCAACCTGATCCCACCCCCCCCCCCCCCCCCCAACACACGACCCAACCCTCCCTAACGTGCGACATAAATCGACCCGCCTGAATGTACGATCTGACCCACCCGAACACATGACCCGCCCTGCCCAAACGTATGATCTGACCCACAAGAACGTATGACCCAACCCGAACCAGGTTGGTCGATTATGAGAATAGACCCTACTACTTAGAAGAGGGGTCAATTATGAGAATCGGCATCCTACTAGGCAGGGGGGTCGATTATGAGAATCGTCCCCCTACCAGGAAAGGGTGTTCATTCTAAGAATCTGCCCCCTTGCCTGGTGTTCTCACTCTAAAATTTCCAAAGGTTGTTCTAAGCGTTAAAAATAAATATCAGAGGTAACTACACACCACTTTTGGAGTTTAGGATCTAGCCTTCCTAAACTCAAAGAGGGCTCTCTCTATATGATTTAAATTTGTTTATTTAATAGAGTTTAGGCTAGTTATGTATGCTTAATTTGGATTCATTTTGATTCGTTGGTGGAATAAATTATTTAGATGAATAGGTGCTTTTCCATTTTACATTAGGCTATGGAGTCAATATGATTTGAAAACATAACAAAATCAAATTATAAAGAATTTTTTACAGGGCAAGTTAGGTGAGCAATATCAAATCTCAAGGCTAAATGGTGAAGTGATTTTTCAATCGGGATCAAGAAGCAATTACGAATTCCTTAAACCAAATAATAAAGAAGGGTGAAGAAATTCAATCGGGTTCAGAGGGAAATTAAGAATTCTCTAAAGCAGATATCAGAAGAAAACATAGAAATGTATAACAGTTAAAAGCAGAGTGTAATGTTTAAGCAAATTCTGCAGTAAAACTCCTGTTATAAAATTCAAATTTAGAACACATATAAGTTTATGGAATACTTAGAAAGAGAACATGAACAATTGAAATTTATACTTCACTGAGATAGCTCAACACATGAATCCTGTAAAGAAGTTTCTTTATAAATTGTTATGTCTGTCAACTGGAAGTTGGTACAATAACCATCAGGTAATAGATCAGTCAACTACAGAAATATTCAAAAATCCACACTTGATACTTCAAAATATGAAGTATTTATACAAAACATTACAAAAAATATCCTGTCAGATGACTAGGATTTATTTTAGGAAAATAAAATATCTTTATGCAAAAAGATAGTGACACATTTCAACTGACTGAGATCTGGCGCTGATTCTTTGAATGTTGTTATCTGTCTGTTCTTTGATCTGTATTTTTCTTTCACCCTTTACAGTAAACCACACCACTTCTCCCATGTTTCTTCATCTCGGATTTTGACTTTCATCATCCTGCGGTAAATCTCATCTGCCTCTGTATATATGGAAATTGTAGGCTTATTTCGAAAATTTGATTTACCTCATGCTGGAGGTAAAAGAAGTTTTCTATAGTTTGAAGTTTTTTTTCTTGGGCTAAAGGCTCTGTTAATGAAAACTCCTTCTCTATTTCAAATTCCTATCATGTGGGTCTAGAGTAAGTAGGATGGAACTAGTATCAAGCTGCTCCTCCATCTCTTGGTTCCGTTAATCACCTGCACAACAAAAATAAAACTACCTGTAATGAAAAAAAAGGGTTTGCAGGGAGGTGAGTGGGCTTCAGTTTTTTCCTCAAGTTTGACAGAGATAGGGAAATAATGGAATATCGGGTTTTATTTATTTTTGAAACTTAGGGTTTATCGCATGGTGCGGGGTGGTTTGGTGGTTTATCGCACAGCAAAAGGGTGGTTTGGTGATTTGGGAAGGAGGGGGTGCGATAAAATGAGGAAGCGCCACATGGTAGAGGAGCGGGTGGATAAAACCACCCATTTCACATCCCCCCTTGGTTTTAAATATTGAACGTCAGGGAGTACGAAATGGATTATTGGACATTAGATCTGGTTGGAGGTAATCGAATGGTTGACGGGGTTTGTGCTTTCAAAAAGGAGGTGGGGTTGGGAAAATGATTTAGGCGGAGGGGTAAGTAAGAGTGAGGACATTGAAATATATTAAGAGGGGAGTTAAAATCAAAAGGGGCCTGATTATTATTTCGCACTTTGGACTTTGAAAAAGAGGGTTTTTTTCTTTTTTTATGAAAACATAAAGTTAAATCAAGAGGAAGGGGGTTTTTAAAGGGGAAAGGGATTTTAGGAGGGGAAAAGGGTTAGGATAAGGGGGAATGAAAAGGGAAAAGGTTTTTTAGCAAGGGAAAGGGTTAGAAAGATATTATTTGATAATGGATAAGCATAATGATGCTTACATAACTTTTGAAAAGTATTCTACCTACCCTTTTATTCATCCTAACATTTTTTCTTTCCTTTATTGGGTGCATTTGAGCTTGCTCGCCCTTTTATTTTCTTTTGATAAGAAAACTAACTTATTTCTAACCTTATATATTCCAATGGCTCAAATTAAAATTATGAGCTCATTTTTATTCTCTACTTAACTACCGATCTGCCAAGATTAAATGGTTTGGTTAGATATTTATTCACTAAGTATCATAACATAAAATTTAAAGTCATGAATGATAAAGATTAGATTGCATGATCATCATTAATTTTAGCATTTTGAACAAGATGCACACAATTTATTTGCAAAGGTAAAGTAAACTAAGGGTAGTGGCATTTGAATGTGCAACACTTTCAGAATTTATTTTTGCTTCTTTTTATGGGGTTCATATTTTATATCTTTTTTTATCTTTCTTTCTTTTGGTCCTTTGATTATTCTTTTAGGACATACCCTCTTTTCATTTTTTAATATGGAAAATATTTTCAGAAATGCAACGGTATGTACAATATTACAAGACTTAACATAGCCAATTCAAAATTATGATCTCTATTATTGTAGGACATTAAAAGTGGCTCCACTTAGGGATGGCATCTCCTTGTGAGATGTCAATAACTTTTTGATCAGTGGCCTTGGAACTTTGGCTTTGCTTTTCTTGGAACTGCTTTTTGTGATCTCCTTTATTCAAACATATGATGTTATATCTTTTAAAGATTATAGTTTCCTTTTCAGGCTTCAACTTTATAAGATAATCATCCACTCCTATCTAAACTTTGCTATGGTATTTACAATGAGTAAAATAAAACAAATGAACTACTGATTAGTCTGGTGAAAAATAGTGCTTCAACATTCGACCATTGACTGGTCCACCTGGTAGGTTTGTTCCATTTAATTCTTTCAATAAAAAGGCATTGTTGCCTCTGTAACCATAAATAATGTATGGGAATTTCGAGAGAAAGTCAAATTTCCCATGTTTTCCTTTGTTTTCCCTTCTGGAATACCATTTCAATACTTGATCACCTATGAATAAATCATCTTCTTTAGTTTTCTTATCAAATATTTTCTTGATTTTGTCTTGAATCACTTGGGCTTTGATATAAACTTCTTCCCTGGTTTGTTGTAAATGAATTGTTTGGTTTATCCTCCTTTGGATGTAATTTGGTTCTAATTGCATCTCTTAATCATTTTCATTACTGGAAATCCTAATGAAGATGGAAAAACAACATCCATCCCATATACTAATTGATAGGGAGATGTACCAATAGATTTCTTAGTAGTTAGTCTATCTTCCCATAGGCAATTCACCAACCTTTTATTCCAGGTTTTCTTGTTATCTTCTAATAACTTCTTGATGATGTTGACTAGGCTTTTGTTTGAAGATTCTACTATTCCATTACCTTGAGGGTAATAAGTAGTGGAATGGCCAAGGGTGATATGGTATCGATTACAAAAATCTATCATTTTCTTGGATTTGAAGGCAGCAGCATTATCAGTGATGAGCTTTTGTGGGCATATAAATCTAGAAAGGATGTTTTTCTCAAGAAATGAAATAATGGACGAGTCTATGGCTTGTCTAGAAGGGATGGCTTCTATCCACTTGGTAAAGTAATCAATGGCTGTCAAAATCCATTTATGTTGGCCAGAGGAGGTTTGGTGAATTTCACCAATGAAGTCTAAACCCCATTGTTGAAATGGCATTTCTATTGAGATAGGTTTGAGGGGTAAAGGTAAGAGTTTCTTCTTCCCTTAAAATATTTGACATTTGTGACAGGAGGTCACATACATTCGGACATCTGTAAAAAGGGTGGGCTAGTAAAAACCTGCCCTCAAAATTTTGTTAGCAGTTGTTTTCCAGAATAGGTGTCCTCCACAATCTCCTGCATGAAATTCCTGCATGACTTTGTCATCTTCAACTTTTAATAAACAATTTAACAGGATGCCACCATGATCTTTCCAAAATAAAACATTATCTAAGATAAAATATCTCATGCTTTCATTTTTAAGAATCTACTTTTGGTTATAGATAAAATAGGAGGAGCTTGTAAGTTTAGTAGAAAAAATGTAAGGTATTCATACCAAGGTGAATATGAAATTTTCACTGATTTGTGGAGTCACCATCTCTTCCTGATCATCTATGGCAACAATGAAATTTATGTCTAAGGCTCGACAGTTCAATTCAACCATGAGTTTGGCCAAACCTTGGCCTTTAATTAATTTTGTAGGCTTGATCTCAATGTCATATTCCATTATTGTGGCAATCCATTTGCCTCTTTTTCCATCAGGCCCATTTTGAGTTAGAGTGTCCTTTACAACTAAGTTTGTAACATATGCTATTATGTGAGAGTATAGAATATATACTTTGAAATATTTTATGGCTTTCACTAAAGCAAGAACTTGTTTTTCCATGATATTATACTTTAGTGTTGCATCTCTCAAAGTTTTACTGAATAAAGCAATGGGTTGTTCAAGGCCCTCATTGTTCTTTTGCAACAAGACTGTTGCAATGGTGTGCTGTGAAGAAAATGAAAAAATTATGAAATCTCTATTAAAATTGGGACTTATGAGAACATGTGTGTTAGTAAGGATTTCTTTAACTGCTTCAAAATACTTTTTCACCTCTACTGTCCACTTAAGTATTGAATCCTTTTTTAACATGTTATTTGAATTTCTAATTAGTTTTGCTAAGTTAGGGATGAATCTTCTAAGAAAATTAATTTTTCCTAAAAAATATTGTAATTCTCTGATGTTTCTAA
Source organism: Pinus albicaulis (assembly GCA_034641835.2). Lineage (NCBI taxonomy): Eukaryota > Viridiplantae > Streptophyta > Pinopsida > Pinales > Pinaceae > Pinus > Pinus albicaulis. The sequence continues at coordinate 18,308,851 of CM076582.1, read as the reverse complement.
GATGACTGAAATTTAGCATTGCTTCTATTCTAGATGGATCAATTCTAATGCCCTCTTTTGAAATGACGTGTCCCAGAAGTTTTCCTTCTTCTAATCCAAAAAGTGACTTTTTAGGATTTAAGGATATGTCAAACTTTCTGCATTTTATGAATACTTTTCTTAGATTATCTAAATGTTCATTATCTGACTTGGAAAAAACTTTGATATCATCTAGGTAAATGACTAAAAATTCATGGATTTCCTTTGCAAAGGCTATGTCCATGGCTCTTTGGAATGTTGCTCCAACATTCATAAGTCCAAAAGACATTTTCAAATACATGAAAGTTCCCCAAGGGGTGGTGAATGCAGTCTTAGCTTAATCTTCAGGTTGGACTAGGATTTGGTTATATCCAGAAAATCCATCTAGTAGTGGATGACCCTACTACCCTCTGGAGAATGTGGGTCCATTTTAGGGAGGGGCTAGTTATCCTTCAATGATACTTTGTTCAAGTTTCTGAAATCAACATAGAGTCTGATTTCTCTTGTTTTCTTTCTAGTGGGGACTAAATTAGAGACCTAATCAGAATATCTGATGGGTGCTATGATTTGAGCATCGTTCATCCTTTTAACTTATTTCTCTATTAATGGCATAAGAACAGGGTTAATTCTCCTTAGCTTTTGTTTAAATGTCGTCTGATTTTATTTAATTGATATCTCATGCTGGATAATTCCGGTATCATAAGACTTAAGGTCTTCATAATTCCAGGCAAAGATGTCTTGGAACTCTTTAAACAAGCTAATGTATTTCAGCTTTTCAGCTGGATGTAATGTCTTAGATATCTTGATAAGCTTGGGATTTCCTTTGTTCCTATGTTGCATTCCTCTATATCTGACCTTATATGCTCCATTTTAGGTTCTCTAGCTACATCATTGGAGTCAAAGAGGTCTTCTAGTGGGGCTAATCCCTTAGGAAAAATGTTATCTTTGAGGTTCAAAACTTCTGATTCATCATTGATTAATTCCTCAATTTCTACTATTTCTAATTGTTTTGTTTCTACTTTAGTGAATCTAGTTTGTTCTATCTTATTTACATCATTTACATCTATTTCATTATTTATGGTATAATCTAATGTAAATTCAGTGTCTATATTACCATTTTGAAATTCTCCTTCAGAAATAATAAAATCAAGAATTTGATTATCTTGTGAAAAGATTTTCCAATACTTTAAATTATCATGTATGGTTGGTATATGTCTTACCTCAGCCGTGTACTGATGATTTGGCTGAAATGGTAACCTGCATGTGCTAGAAAAAGTGGCTAAGCTATGCACTTGTATATTTTGAATTCTTGGAATGACAGCAAAGTCAATCTCAAGGAAACTTCTTATCAAGTCTAGGATGGTTTCTTTGTAAAACCTAAGTCTAGGTTTATTAGTAATGTACTCTCCCTTAACTTGTTTTATAATGAGTTCTGAGTCTCCCATGATGGAAACTCTTTTAGCCCCAAGTTTTCTTACGATTTGAAGGCCTAGCACTAATTCCTCATATTCTTCCATGTTGTTAGTGCATTTGAAATTTAATCTGTAAGCATGTCCTTCTGAATGATCATTTTCTAAATTGTAGATCCATACTCTAGCTCCTGCTCCTAATCTATTTACAGAGCCATCAAATCTAAATGCCACATAGATTCATGTGTTATGTTTTCACTGTCGACTTCTTTGTGTTTCTCTCCTACGATTGTGATTTTATCTTTGTCATTGTCTTAATTACATAAGATAAATGAGTCCAGATCAGAATGCATGGAATATATAGGATAATTCAGTGGTCTTTCTAAACTACTTACCATGAATTTCATCAAGGTTTCTCTATATAGTTTCCTTTGCTGACCAAACACAGAAATGGTAGCATATGACATGTCTAATTGCAGTGATCCCTGTAATTTTTCTCCCCGTGAGCGAGATAATAACATACCATATTTGGGAGGGATATCAGCAACTATTATGTCCATAACGATACTCTTTGTTGAGCACTGGAATAAAGTTACACACAAATCTTTTATCGAGCCAAGGCATTTGACTTGACTAGAATCAAAGGAGAACAGGTCCTTGTAGGGTCTAGTGATGTCTAAGTTTAATTTTTCCATGATTGCTTTAGGAATTAAGTTATGAGATTCCCATGAATCCAACATCACATTATGTAAGATTTTATCATGAATATTTAAGCTAATTTAAAATGGAGGGACACCCCCTTGTTGATGTTTTCCATTCACTTCAGGACCAAATAATAATTTAGGTTGATCATTATTAAGGTTGACAACATCTTCACCTTCACCTATGTTTAATGTTTCAGTAATTTGTGCTTTGTATGAGTCATTTTTCATAGCTCTGTTAAAGGAACTGGTATTCTTAATTTGGCTATCTCAATTTTGATATTGATTGGCCTTTGAGTTTTACCTAATTTAATTATTTCATCTTTACCAATTGTGGTTTGTGTGTTTTTGTCTTCTTTATCAGCACTTGGTAATTCAATTTGTGTGTCAACTATTTTGTTTTCAACTTCCTTGGCTGGAATAGTTTGAGTAGTAGTTGATGTGATTTCTACAATCTTTGGGCTGGAAGCATTCTTAGTTTCTCAAAGGAGAATTTGTAGAATTTTGGTCATAGGAGCTTCTATTTTTTTCTTAGTTTGGGTGTGGACTGATTTCTTAATAGGAACCTCTGTGTTATTTTTGCTTCTAAGGTTATACTATTTATGAACTTCGTAGATAGCAGATTCATAGCCTTGTTTGTAGTCAAAGGATTCTCCAAATTCTAATTTTAATTGATGTAACATGTAAAATTTTTGTTCTTCATGGGTAAGAAAAATAGCATCTTCATTGTTTACTCCCATCAAATTTATCTGGGTGTCCTGGTCTTCTTCATTCTGTTGTGAACTTTCAGCATAATTTTCCTGGAAAGGTGGTATAATATGTTGATCAGGTACAACTTCTCTTGATTTACCAGTATTAGGATTTTTTCTAAAGTTGGGATTTCTAATTCGGGGACCTTGTTGATTTTCCCATTGAGGTTTTCTTTCCATGTTCTCTAGTCTATCCATTAGTCTTTCTACATTTTTGGCTAATTTATCAATCGTAATATATGAAGTGGAAGGTTCTTCCTTAATGGTCACTCTCCTCTCACTCCTCATCCTTGCTCTTTTAGCTAGTAAGTTAGCTTCTACACTAACTGCATCACTTTGCATATGTTCTAAAGTTGCAAGGTTTCTTTCTCTTAACTGATAAGACATGTTAGCATAAAAAAACATTTGGAAATTTAATCAGGGCCAAGTCTAGTGGGGGTTTGATATTTACTGGTATTTCATTGTAAATGTTGTTAAACCTAATATAGTAATCTTGAACAGATTCATTAGGAGATCTCCTAATGTTCTCATATTCAAATTATATCCAGAGAGTGTTTTTCTTTCTTTCCCATCTATTTCTAAACAATTGTTGGAAAGCTGCTATATCAGCTATATGGTTAGCATGTAAATATTTAAACCATTTTTTAACATCTCCTGCTAGTGTTTGTGCAAATAATATCATTTGTACATCGGCCTCATCAACTTCATGTAACTCAAAATAATTAGTCATTTTATCTACATGTTGTTGAGCAATATACTGACCAGTACCATCAAACTGAAAAATTTTACTCTAATAATCTTGTGGCATGGCATGTAAATAGGCCTGTAAGGCCAAAGGGGAAAATCTGGCTGCCATGGCTAAGACTTTACCTTGACTTGGAGGTAAATTAGTGGTGCTTGAAGATGAACTTGAAACGTTAGTTTGGAGATGAAGTTTAGGTATGAATGGTTTTGTGGAATGAAATGTGGTGGATATTATAGGTGAGGTGGAACTGAATGAAGCTGTATTTACAGTTTCTGAAGATACTGTAGAGAGATTAGGGTTAGCAATAGTTAGGGCAGCTAGTTCAACTGATTGTTGAAAATAGGCTTTTTCTATATCTTTTATCAAAGTTGACATTAAAACATCAAGTTTGTAAAAAGTATCTAGACCCTGTTGATCTAAATAAAGTTGTATAGTATCCTTATTTGATTCAATAAATTAAATAAAATTAGGGTCTATTACAATATCATGGACTGAGTTTTCATATTTGTTACGAAATAAAGAATGATAAAATGATAAATCAAATTGAATATCATGTATGCTTGATAACTCCTTAGGAAGTGAATTTACTTTAATTAACTCACTACTACTTCCTTGACTCTCTACTTTTTTAGGTTTTCTTAAAAGTCTGTCAGGATCATCAAAAATTGTAGCAGGTCATGGATCAGGATGAGCCCTTGTATAATATGTTATTTTAGAAGCCATAATTTTAACTTATAATGATAAATTCAAACAACCTTTTAAATCCTTAATGTGAAAAATGAGGAAAATTGATTCCTTTAAGATTTATTTTAACTAGGGACTGACTTTCCCTAGTATGGTTGTCAATATGTTATCACTCTGAAATTTCCAAAGGTTGTTCTAAGCATTAAAAATAAATATTAGAAGTAACTAAAAACCATTTTAAGAGATTAGGATCCAGCCTTCCTAAACTCAGAGAGGGCTCTCTCTATATGATTTAACTTTGTTTATTTAATAGATTTTAGGCTAGTTATGTATGCCTAATTTGGATTGATTTTTATTGGTTGGTGGAATTAATGATTTAGATGAATAGGTGCTTTTACATTTTCTATTGGGCTATGGATTCAATATGCTTTGAAAACATAACAAAATCAAATTATAAAAAAAATTTACAAGGCAAGATAGGTGAGAAATATCAGACCTCAAGGCTGAATGGTGAAGTGATTTTTCAATCAGGATCAAGGAGCAATTAAGAATTCCTTAAACCAGATAATGAATAAGGGTGAAGAAAGTCAATTGGGATCAGAGGGAAATTAAGAATTTTCTAAACCAGATATCAGAAGAAACATAGAAATGTATAATAGTTAAAATCAGAGTGTAATGTTTAAGCAAATTTTGAAGTAAAACTCCCGTTATAACATTCAAATTTAAAACACATATAAGTTTATGGAATACTTAGAAAAAGAACATAAACAATTGAAATTTATACATCACTGAGATAGCTCAACACATGAATCTTGTAAAGAAGTTTCTTTATAACTTCTTATGTCTGTCAATTGAAAGTTGGTACAACAACCATCAAGCAATATATCAGACAACTATGGAAATATTCATAAATCCACACTTGATACTTCGAATAATGAAGTATTTATAAAAAGTATTACAAAAAATATCCTATGAACTGACTAGGATTTATTTTAGGAAAATAAAATATCTTTATGCAAAAAAATAGTGACACCTTTCAACTAACTGAGATCTGGCCCTGATTATTTGATTGATGTTATATGTATGTTCTTTGATCTGCCTTTTTCTTTCACCCTTTACAATAAATCACACCACTTCTACCATGTGTTAGCCACCTATAAAAAAATTTCATGGCAAATAGGTGGCTAAATTTGTGTTCAAGCCTTCAAGTGAAGCATTTCCTTTTGAAAATCTATCATCCTTGAAGCCGTGTGATGTCTTTATCCTTTGAAATTGTGCCCCCTGCTGTTCATAAGGAAAATTTGTTTTCAAAGGTCCCCTTTCCTTCATTCGCCCCTCATTTCTTCCAAAAATCCCTTTTGAACCTTTTAAACTCCCTTTTGAAGGTTTTAAGTCCTCTTCATTTACCTATTGGAACCCCCGAAAACCCTTCAAACCCCTTCAAAAATCCTAAAAAACCTTCCTTTTTCTATGAGGGCTTAAGCCCCTTTCGGCTTAGCCCTTAGCCCCTTTCTCCGCATGTAACTTGGAGCCAGAACCAGGCCTTAGCGTTTGTTTCAGCCCCCACCATCGCAATCGAAAAAGCTTATTCCCTTTGTTTTTTTCCCTTTTCCCCGATGCGATGAGCCCCTCTCCTCCAATCTTCCGATCATTCCTGACCGTTGATATCCCTTCAGATCAATGGCTCTCGCTCCATCACGCAATCGTAATCAGAGATTCCTGTTTCTTTGTTCCCTTTTCCTTGCCTCGTCCAATGTCGATCCGCCGATTTGATCTGGACCATTGAATCCACAAGAACCAACGGCCAGGATCTTGTCGCGCTCCGCCCACAACCCTTCCCCATCCCGACTTCCAATTCAATCTCCACCATCAATCAAGATTAGATCCAACGGTCCGCGCTCAATCACATCGCTCCATTGGTTCTTCACTTCACTCTTCACTCACGCCCTCCAATTTCATCTGGACCGTTGAATCCACAAGAACCAATGGCCAGGATCTCATCTCACTCCACTCATAGCCCCCCGTCATCATGCCCTCCGATTTGATCTAGACTGTTGAAATCCACAAGAACCAATGGCTAGGATCTAATCGCGCTCCGCCCATAGCCCTCCGTCATCACCTTTCCGATTAAATCCTGACCATCGATCATCCTTCAGATCGGACGGCCAGCGCTTAATTACACATTGCAAATCCAAGATCCCGTTCGCTTTTCACCTCTGACCCCCCAATTTGATCCTGACCGTTGAATCCATAAGAACCAACAACCAGGATTTCATCACACTTCGCATTTTATTTGCTCCTTTTCACTGTTCCGTTGATCGCCGATTTGATCTCCGCCGTCCATTCCTACAGATCCAACGGTTCCCATCTTTCCTCTCATTCACTTACTCCGTTAAAACCTCTGCTTTCCCTTTTAATCTCAACCGTCCGATCCTCAGATCTAACGGTCCTAATTCAACTCCACATACCTTTTAACCTCGCAGCTTTCAACCTATCACGTTTCTTCTACACCTTTGGATCTAAGGCCCCCGATCCAACGGTCACCATTCAATATCACGTAAATTTTGCACCCGAAGTTTAACATTTCAAATTTGCGCGATAAAAGTGGTTTTGGGATTCCATGTGGCAATCACTGTATGGAATTGCATTTTTTTGGGCATTTCTGCTTTCCCCCTTTTAGTTGCGCGAAAACCATTCCCGGTTTCGCTTTACCCCTACCCTCCGCAACTTTAAATTTTAATCCTGGCCGTCGATCTTTGAGATTGAACGACCCACATTGTATCGCATTTTCATTCATCCACCCCTCATCTATTCTCCCAAATGTTTCCATCGAGAGATCTCCAACGTTGATCTCTTTCATGATTGAACGGCCCACATTTAATCTTCCCCCATACTCCCGGTCCCACCACCAAATGCCCCTGTTTCCTCTCATTTCGCTTTTTTTCCTATGTATTTTCCCATGCATTAAACTTTTGCATTTTAAAACTAAAAGTTGTTTTCTATGCTAATTCAGTCTAAACCCTGGTTTCATGGTGTTGCGTCATGAGACCTTTCTCCACCACACATGCTTTCTCCGCACTCGCTCCTCCGCCACCCTACAAGCCTTTGAAGCAATCTTCCCACTCCTGCAGGATTTCATAACAAGTTTTTCATTTTTTGTAGGTTTCAAAGCATGGTGAAATCACACTGTCTCCACATTCGTGGTGATATATAGTACTGAGAGACTGTCTCAGAGCCGAAGATCGTAGAAGACACCATTGAGGAGGTTTAAAAGCATGCTTTATTGAAGGTCAGGGTTATTAACCCTGACATAAACCCTCTAGCACCTTTGTAGCTTGTGTATTCACACAAATAGGTCATCATAAGTTTAAAATGTATTAGGAAGAGATTAAAGGGTTAAAGGCATAATATTGAAGATTAAGAAGCCTAATCCACAGTCAACACAGATTAAATGCAAATCATTGATCGCAGCAACGCAGAGGATACATCAGCAGGACATTCCTTTTACTGAAGAAAGGACCAAAATCACTACTACCCATTCTCCATTCTTCATCAAGCTCTAGAGCAGTTACTATCCTGACAAGAAGTCCTAAAAAATGTCAGTGCATTAGTCACAAAGCATGGAAGACCTGAAAGGTAAATCTTCACCATTTCTTGTTTCAGAGTACAAACAGAGTACTACAACCAGGAAAGTACCTCCAAGAACATACCCTTGAAGTTATTATCAATCCGATGAAGACCCCTAATTCATCTAAAGGGTACTGAAAGTAAATTTAAAGATATTAAAACAAAATGGGCTTCAAAAGACATTTATCCCTCTTTTTTAATGAATCATTTAAGTTCTATATACCACTACTATCACCCTTTCACCTATAAGAACTCTTGAGAAATACATTGTAAATGTTGGTTGATTGGTTGATTGTTGAAAAATTACTGATTGTAAGTTGTTTCACTAAGTTAGAGTTCTATGAGTAGTAGTTGTAAATAGGTTGGGAGATGATTTCTGGATGATATAAAGCTATTGGACAAGAATGTATATGACTGGTTTTGCTTTATGACAAGCATGTTCATCGGATCCTGATCTAAATCAATGGTGATGTGTCCCTTCTTTGTTATTGTTTTCCCTTTGTTTTACATCATGTTTCATCTTCTTTGGTAAGAAAACAGTAAATTTAGCCTAGGATATACTGCTGCAAGTACCCTAATGCTCGCTGCATTTTCTTATCTTTAATGTTTTCTGCTAATTGTGTATCTTAGAACAAATTCAACATAATTTAACGAATATAGAATTTGGTTTGTCCATGCTTACTAATGTATGAATTTAGAGTTGTTTCTTAGATGTTCTTGTTTGGTTCTACTGAAAGAATTAGGAAACAGGGAGATTTAGAGTTAGCCCTGTCCCCTAGGTTCCTTTTCCAATAGTTAGCCTTTCTAAGATCCCTTTGAGTTGAATGTTGAAAGCAGTGAAGGTTAAAAGTATTTTTCTGATCTTAGGTTTCACTCTGTGTTAATATTAAGTGTTTTCTATTGTCTGAAAGTAGTCAGGAGGACTGCTGGATTGTTGTCTTCGGAGTTAGCCTCATCAGGAGTATTGATCATAGAGGTTTAAGGCATGTCTTGTCCCTAGACTTACTTCGAAGTGGTCACCTTGGAAGGTTTTCCTTGTCATTCCCATTCATTTCCTTATTGTTTCATCCCATACTATCATATTAAGAGATCCTCTGTTTTAAATGACTAACCCCTTGAAAGCCTTGGATATTTGAATTGCAAGAAAACCCTTTTATGACCCCATTTCCCAATGGACTTGTGTTCTCTTTGAATTATCTCCCCATTGCCAAAAATCCTTCTCTACTCATTCCTTTACCTTACATCGAACCCTTCTTTCATGTTTCCCGACCAAACAAATCAAAAACCCTTGTGCTCTATAACTAGCCTAATACCTTAAATTGAACATCAAAGATACACATTTATTTACCTTTATAGAGAGATCCCTCTTTGGATCCAAGAGGGATAGATCCTGAGATCCCAAAGTGGTTTGATGTTGTCTTGTCAGTTGGTATTGCCAAATCTACCAAGTCACAGGAACCCCAACATAATGGCGACTCCACTGGGGAAAAACCGTGAGTAGATTGTTATTTTAGACATCTTTAAGAGCTTAGAAGACCAAATTAGCCTTGATTTGGTAGTTAATCACTGTGGTGGACAGTAAATCTTCTTAAACATCTTAAACCCTGCCCTGGCGACTCCACAATTCCTTAATGACCAAAAGACTCCACCAGTGATCAGTAGGCCTGCTGAATATCTTTGTTTTCACAAGACTCCACTGGGACACCAGTTTCATCACAACATCATCCATACTAAAGGAAACTCTGACGGTTAAGTTTCTTTATTTAAGGATAGTCTGCCTCTTACATATTGTCATATCTGGCTAGCTTTCTCCTTTTTAGATTTGAAACTTGACATACTGGCTTCAAGAAGAACCCATACCAGAGCTTATCCTGATCCAAATCCTCCCGAAATAGTTGACAATCCCGAAATCATTCTTCGGAAGTCTTTCACATCTAGGGATCCAACTATTGTCAGACCCATTCATAGAGCTAACTCAGCACCTGAAAACCTTGCAGCTCTATCAGATACTCAAGTTGACTTGGATTTACTAAGTAATTTACCAAGAAATAAGTCATTCAGTGGTATAGATCAGACAAACTTTGAGCCTCCAAGTTCACCACCACAGAGTGGTCAACATCTTGGTAACAGAGAAACCCCTCCATCCACGCCTCCTGATATACATCTCATTCATAACTTGGGTCTCTCTCACCCTAATTCTGCTCAATGGTCTATGGTTGGTCCAAGCATTTCTACCATCCATATACCTGTTTCTCAAGCTAGTCCTTTATCTCCATATAATCCTACCATGGCAACGTGGTATGACCCTCTAGTCCTCCCTGCTCAATTAGTTTCCTTACCCCAAGATCAAACCTCTATTCCATTATATGAAGCCACAGACTCAATCACTGCCTCACAACACATAGACAAAATGAATGACTACTATGATAGAAATGAGATAGTTGATGAGACCATAAAACTTAGGCTGTTTCCTCAAACTCTTGGGGGAGAAGTTAGGAAATGGTTTAAAAGCCTAGCTCCACATAGCATCCAGGACCTCCCTACTTTTCATCAATCATTTCTGAACAAATGGGAAGTCAGGAAGAACCCTCTCCAAATATTAGCAAAGTATAGCAGTCTTAAAAGGAATCAGGGAGAGAGTGTCCATGATTACTCCACTAGATTTAATAGTGTCTACAATGCTCTTCCACCTCACATGAAACCTCCCTAAGGCATGTCCTTAGTAAAATATCCTGAAGGTTTCGATGCTGATATGGCCTATCAACTGAGGGAGAGAGACTATTCAACTCTAGAAGACATGCAGAAAGGAGCTGTGAGTGTAGATGCAAACTTAGTTGAAAAAAGAGCTAGGATGAGGGCTGAAAAGAAGGTGACCTATAGGGAAGACATCATAGCCTCTACATCCGATTCAAAAATATATAATCTAGCCAAAAACATGGATAGGTTAGAAATAATGATGGATAAAATGGTTGTCCAAGCCAATAATCAGAATAGAAATCAGTCTCAAAACCAGAACCAAAACTTTAGGAGAAACACTCCTCCCAATAGACAAAGGGATTCTGACCAACAAATCATACCTCCATTCCAAGAAAATTTCCTTGATGAGGATGAGGGAATAATAGAAGAGTCAGAGGGAACTACCATAAACATGGTGGAAGTGTATAACCAAGATCACACCTTTTTCACAGAAGACAACCAGACCTCATACACACATTGGGATGAGGGAGGGTTAGAATCCGAAGACTATAGGTTAGGATTCAAGAATTCCATCATGCAGATCCGGGAACAAGATGATCTCAGAAGTAAAAAGAACCCAGAAGCTCCCAAACTAAAAACCTATGAAATAAATATTAATAAAAGACCTGAAAAGCCTCCTAAAGGACTGGTGAAAGCAACAAAACAACAGCTGAGAGTTCTAGAAAAAACAAGGAGAAAGACATCCAAACCATTGATAAACCAAGTCAAGAAACTAGCAGCACTAGCATCGCAGCTAATGCTCCTGAAAAAATAGTTTCAAATAGTGTACACAGTGAAAATCAGCAAGCTGATTTTGCTAATAAAACAGTGACCAACAAAACAGAATTGAACTTTTCAAAGAGTCAGTCTCCTTTGAATATGGAGAGTGCAATAGCCAAAATCAAAATTTTTGTCCCTCTTACTGAGTTGGCCACCCAAGATGTATATAAATTTCAAATATTTAAAGCCTTAAACTTAGGAGAAAAAATGACTCTGTCAATTTAAATGATGATCAACCAGCTCTCTTGTTTGGACCAAAAATTGAAGGGAAATTTCAGGAAGGAGTGATGCCTCCTTTCTATGTCAGTCTGAATATACGTGAAAAAATCTAACATAATGCTATGCATGACTCAAGGGCGTCACACAACCTCATGTCGAAAGTGATCATGGAAAAATTAGGCCTAGAGATAACCAGACCATATAAGGATTTATATTCTTTTGACTCTAGCAGAGTGAAGTGTTTGGGCCTGATCAAAGATCTCTGTGTAAATTTGACCCAAATCCCAGCCAAGTGCATGGTAATGGATGTTGTAGTGGCTGATGTGCCTCCTAAGTATGGCATGTTGCTATCAAGATCATGAGGTGCTAATATATAGGGTACAATGCAAATGGACATGACATATGCCACTATCCCTGTGTTCAGCCAACTTAGAAGACTCTATAGGGAATCCCTCATGAAATTCATGGTAAGCAGCCTAGAGAAGCCAGAAAATTCCCCTCTTTACTCTGCCCATACAGACCTAGACTCTTTTATCCTTTACAATGATGAGTTTACAGATGAGCAAGAGCTAGAGAACAAAAATTTAAACAACAGAGTAGAGGACACAAATATAAACATAATGTCAGCTCTGGATACAGAAGAAAACAAGGGAGAAACATTAGAACAATTTGCAGAATTAGAAAATCAGAACTGAGATTGCAGGGAGCAGATTACCCGTCAGCTTACCAACCTCAAGAAACAAGAAGACATTAAGGCTGAAATTGGTAACGAATCTGCAAATAATTCCTTATGGAGCATGAGCTTTGATGGGTCTTGCACTAGAAGGAGTGCAGGAGATAAGGTATTGTTGCACAATACTGAAAATAATTATACTGAGAGTCATGCCTTCAAGCTAAATTTCAAATGTAAAAACAACATAACAGAATATGAAGCTCTCCTCTTAGGGTTACAACTATTGAAAAAACTAGGAGTTGAGAGGATAGTTGTTCATGGAGACTCATAACTGGTCATCAAATAAATAAATGGAGAGTACACTGCAAAACATCCTAGATTAAGGGCATATAGAAATGATGCCATGGATCTTTTGAAAACATTTGTAGAATATGAGCTTGTGTTTGTCCCTAGAAGTCAAAACATACTTGCAAATGGATTGGCCTGTGCTGCTAGTTCATATCAGAGACCACTAAATGATAAACAGATCATTTTCCAAACGAAATACAGACCAACAGTACTGGATAATGAGAAATATTGGTAGGTCTTTGAGGGTGATAAACAGATAGAGGATTCCTTGCTTTCCAATAATGAATTGAATTGCCAAATTCAAACTCTATGTCCGATGAAAATTGTCTGGATGAAGAACCCTCTAATGACGAAAGACCATCCCCTATTGCAGAAATAAATATGTTGAACAAAGAGTTTGAAAATAAAAAAGGAGAAGAAGACATAGATGTATTGCAGTCCAAAGACAAAGGCATACCCAGAGGACTAGCACCCCTTGAGGACCTTTTTTATTTTAATGATGTGGAAAAGAAGCCCACTATAGAACCCACTGAATCTGATGTTAAAGAATGCAATATAGGCAGCAAGGACAATCCTAAAATGATCAAATTATCTAAAACCTTGCCAGAACATATCAAATAGAAATACATTGATTTATTTAAAGAGTTTGTGGATGTTTTTGCTTGGAGTTATGAAGATTTGAAAGCCTATGACACAAATATCATCCAGCATAAGATTCCATTGAAAGAAAAACATAAACCTTTTAGGAAAAAACTGCGTAGAATTAACCCTGCGCAGTTACCTCTGGTAGAAAAAGAAATTAAGAAAATGTATGAGGCAGAATCATAGTGCCTGTGAGGTTTTCAGATTGGGTATCTAACCTTGTGGCTATAAGGAAAAATACAAGAGAAATAAAGCTGTGCATTGATTTTAGAAACTTAAATAGAGCCTCCTTAAAGTACAGTTACCCCTTACCCAAGATGGAACACATCCTACAAAGGGTAGTTAGTTCTAAAAGGATTTCTATGTTAGATGGCTTTTCAGGGTATAACCAGGTCTTAGTACTCCTAGAAGATCAACTTAAAACAACCTTCACCACTTGGGGCACTTTCATGTATGTGAAAATGCCTTTTGGATTAATGAATGTTGGGGCCACCTTTCAAAGAGCCATGGACATTGCATTCTCAGAAGAAATAGGTCACTTGATTGTAATTTAGCTTGATGACATAACAATTTGTTCCAAAACTGATGAAGAACACCTTAAACATTTGAGAAAGGTCTTTGAGAAGTGTAGAAGGTTTGGGCTATCTTTAAATCCCAAAAAGACTGTGTTTGGTCTCCAAGAAGGTAAGCTTCTTGGTCATATTATATCTGAAAAAGGGATTAAAATAGACCTAAAAAGAGTTGAGAGAATATTGTAGATTAGCCACCCAAGAAACATCAAGGAATTGCAGTCCTTTATTAGGAAGATTAATTTCTTGAGGAGGTTTATACCCAACCTAGCAAAACTCCTTAGAAACATGACAAACATGTTGAAGAAAGAGGTAGGAGTTAAATGGACTCTAGAAGCCAAAAAGTCCTTTGAATTGGTAAAACATGCACTCACCCGGGCACCAGTCCTCATCAGCCCTGATTTTACTAAGGATTTCCTCATCTTCACATTTGCATCATAGCACACTGTGGCTACTGTCTTATTACAAAAAAATCCAAAAGGACAAGAACAGCCAATTGCATTTTTTAGCAAGGCATTAAGAGATGCATCACTGAAATATAATATCATGGAAAAACGGGCCTATGCTTTGGTAAAGGCCTTGAAGGATTTCAAAGTGTATATTTTACATTCCCATATTATTGCCTTTATGCCTAATATAGTGGTAAAAGACATCTTGTCACAAGATCCAGATGGAAAAATAGGAAAGTGGATTGTTATGATATTAGAATATGATTTGGAAATAAAACCCACTAAGCTCATCAAGGGTCAAGGCTTAGCACAATTAATGGCCGAATCTAACTTGCAAGCCCTTGACATCAATATGGTAGATGCATTGGATGAACATGAAGGGTTACCTTCTCCCTTGGTTGAAGAACAGTTCCAAAACTCACCTTGGTATGCTGATATCTTGTATGTGCTTACCAATTTCAATGCCCCTCCTGATTTATCTAAGACAAAGGCAAGGTTTTTGAAGTTGAAAGCTAGAAATTATTGCATTTTAGATGAATGTTTATATTGGAAAAATGCTAATGGTTTATTGCTTAAATTTTTGTCTGAAGTTGATGCAGATAGAATCAAACATGAGTTCCATGAAGGAGAGTGTGGAGGCCATATCTACTGGAAAACCACTGCCAATAAAATCCTTAGAGTTGGCTATTACTAGCCCACCCTATTCCAATATGTCCACAAAATGATAGTTGCCTGCCACAG
Organism: Pinus albicaulis; assembly: GCA_034641835.2. Lineage (NCBI taxonomy): Eukaryota > Viridiplantae > Streptophyta > Pinopsida > Pinales > Pinaceae > Pinus > Pinus albicaulis. The sequence goes on along the minus strand of CM076582.1, from coordinate 18,293,761 downwards.
GTGCCACATATTTGAGGGCAAAAGAAAACTCCTTCCTCTACCTTTACAACCAATCACTGTTGAAGCTCCTTTTCAACAGTGGGGCCTGGACTTCATAGGGGAAATCCATCCTGCTTCTTCTGCCCAACATAGATGGATACTCACAGCCACTGACTATTTCACTAAATGGATAGAGGCCATCCCTTCTAGGAATTCCACAAACTAAGTTATCATAAAATTCCTTGAAGACCATATCCTATCTAGATTTGGCTGCCCTAGGAAAATTATCACTGACAATGCTGCTGCATTTGGTTCCAAAAAGATGATTGATTTTTGTCACAAGTATCAGATTGCACTTGGTCATTCTACTGCTTATTATCCTCAAGTTAATGGACTAGCAGAATCATCAAATAAGAGTTTGGTGACCATCATCAAGAAGCTGCTTGAATAAAATAAAAAATCATGGCATAACAAGTTGGTGCATGCTTTATGGGCAGACAGGTTGACAACAAAGAAATCCATTGGAATGTCTCCCTATCAACTAGTTTATGGAGCAGATGCAGTGTTTCCTACCAGCTTAGGAGTTCCAGTGATAAAATTGGTCCAAGAATATTGTTAGAAGAATACATCATGGTAAGGAGGATCAATCAGACCATACACCTCCAGCAAACAAGGGAAGAAGTCTACAACAGAGCTCAGAAAGTGCAAGAAAAAATAAAAGTGTTGTTTGATAAGAGGACAAAGGCCTGTGATTTCAAGATTGGGGACAATGTGCTCAAATGGGACTCTAGGAGAGAGGATAAGGGTAAGCATGGAAATTTTGACAGTTTATGGCAAGGCCTTACGTCATTCAATCTGCCAGTGGTCCCAATGCATTTTTCTGCAAGAATTGGATGGTATAGATCTGTTTGGGGGTCCTGTCAATGGCAGGATGCTCAAACATTATTTCTGCTAAATTTCAATTTAAAGTTCTCACCTCCATTGTAAATACCATTGCTTTGTTTTTTTTGGAAAAGAAAAATAAAAAAAATATATAGAAAGGAAAGGTTCAAACAAGCTCAAATCTTGAACCTATGAAGTTCCCAAAGAATGGCTCAAATCAGATCAAAACCTGAGCCAGAGGAAAGGGAAAAGGCTGGTTCTAACATACTGAAAACTTGAACCAGCGAGGAAAAAATAAGATGGTGCTAACAGAGTCAAAATCAGAGCTGAAATGAAGAAAGAAAGGTGACTCTAAAAAACTCAAAATCTGAGTCACAAAAAGAAAGAAGTATGCTCTTAATTTTCAGAATTTCAAGCCTTCACAATTTTGTTTCAATTTTCTGCAAAGTTCAGTCCATGTGCAGCTTGTCTTTATGTCATGGACCTGCAGCAAATCAGATAGTATAACCCTTGTTTGGATGTGTTTCAATTTCTGTTTTAGAAATATAGATAATGAAAATTTGCCAGACATTTTAATCCTGGAAGATATTAGTTTAGGTAGAGAAGCTATGAGTCCAACTATTTAACCTGGTCTCATGGAGGAATAAGAGTAGAATTAGATTAATTTTTTCTTTCAATAAAAATGATTATATAAAGGTCTGCAAGTCTAAGTGCACCTTGAAGAAATAATTTTAGGACAGTAGGATGGGTAGGTAGTTGTTTGGGAAAAATTACTTTGCTAATTTAACAAGTTCTAATTATCTTTCAAGCAGCTGATCAGAAAACAAAAAAAAGGTTGTCAATATGCAAGACATTGACCTATGTCCAAGAGATGAATTTCTGTGGTTCTGGACACCTACAAGGAGCTACCATCCCAAGTTGGAGTCGCTGTTAGCCACCTATAAAAATTTGTCATGGAAAATAGGTGGCTAAATTTGTGTTCAAGCCTTCAAGTGAAGCATTTCCTTTTGAAAATATATCATCCTTGAAGCCGTGTGATGTCTTTATCCTTCGAAATTGTGCCCCCCCGCTGTTCATAAGGAAAATTTGTTTTCAAAGGTCCCCTTTCCTTCATTCACCCCTCATTTCTTCCAAAAATCCCTTTTGAACCTTTTAAACTCCCTTTTGAAGGTTTTAAGTCCTCTTCATTTACCTATCGGAACCCCAGAAAACCCTTCAAACCCATTCAAAAATCATAAAAAACCTTCCTTTTTCTATGAGGGCTTAAGCCCCTTTCAGCTTAGCCCTTAGCCCCTTTCTCCGCATGTAACCCGGAGCCAGAACCAGGCCTCAGCGTTTGTTTCATCCCCCACCATCGCAATCGCAAAAGCTTATTCCCTTTATTTTTTTCCCTTTTCCCCGATGCGATGAGCCCCTCTCCTTCGATCTTCCAGTCATTCCCGACCGTTGATCTCCCTTCAAATCAATGGCTCTCACTCCATCACACAATCGCAATCAAATATTCTTGTTTCTTTGTTCCCTTTTCCTTGCCTCCTCCGATGCCGATCCGCCAATTTGATCTGGACCGTTGAATCTGTTGGGGTTCCTGTGTTTTGATAGATTGGCTAATCAAAAGACAAGGCAACATCAGAACTAATATTTAGAGCTCTAGGATCTAGCCCTCCTAGTCTCAGAGAGGTATTTCTCAATATGTTTATAAAGATATGTCTTGAAAGGTTTAGAATCTGATTTTAGGCTAGTTATGGGGTGCAGGGTGGTTTGTTTTGTTTTGTTTTGTTTGGTTTGGTTTGACAAAGATGTTCAAGCAGTATAGATAGAGCATGGGAATATACAAGCCATTGGGCAATGGAGTCGTGTGAAAGTCAAAATAGTTCTGATTGAAAAGGAAGGGAAACCAAAGGGCCAATCTAACTTGGTCAAGGATTTCTTGAATAATATTGGTGAAATGGGATGAACATTAAGGACTAAGAGTGAAAGTAAACTAAACCCTCCACAAATGACTTAAAGGATTCAGGGAATGCCCTATTTCCTCCAGTAAGCTCACTATTATGGACTTAATCAATATAAACACTCAAAGGAAAGGAGAAATGCAGACTAACACCTTCTAAATGAATCATAGGATTCGGGGAATGCCCTATTTCCTCCTATAAGTTCACAGTTGAAAGCTAAATCCACAAAGACATACAATTGCATTCAAAGAAGAGGGAACGCCTTAGACATCTAGGACTGCAATTATAGGGACCTTTAACACAATAAATTACAATAATGAACAGAGGGTATGATCGAAACAAACCTCTTTGTCAAACTGCAAGCATTAATAATCAAAGGGAGACTTCAGATACAATATTTAGTGGCAAAGAAAGAGAGAACGCCTAAACAGTCCTTAGCACAACTGAATTAACCATTTCTAAAGTAAAACAAACTGAATATCCAAGAGAGCTATTAGACTACCCTGTCATGTTCAGTAGTAGAAAACATATAAACAGTGAAGGATAAACAGGTCAGAGGTGCTTCTAAGATACATTTATCTGCCTAAACTTTTTATCCTACTGTAAGCAAGGCATGATGGAACAAAGTGGAAAACAGGAAAAAAAAAACCTTAACAATAAGAAATACTTCACCAAAAACCAAGCTCAGAGATCCAATGGTCCAGCCTCCTTCATCAACAGAAAAATAGGGAATTCCACATTCCTTCAGAACACTAATGCTTCTTCAAAGCAGCAATATGTATTACTTTAGAAACCACCAAATGCCAACCAACCCTTTACAATGAGACTACAAAGAGTCTTTATAGAAAAACTAAGGAAAAGTAGGTGAAGAAATATTTAATGAACATCATAGATAGGAGAAGTGTATTCGAATGCTCCATCCTGAGCCATAAATATTACTTTAAATCCTAGACCGACTCAATGACTTCGTATCTTGTTAAGACCATTTTGATATGACAGAAATCACCCACGGGGTGTCCTTTAGGGGAAATACTATCTGCAGTGGTACTTTTATCTCTTCTGGAGTGAGTTAAGTGGAAGAATGGGCCTTGAGGACTCCCATACCTCTAAATAACTGCTTCTGAAAGTTTGTAGTAGTTTCCTTTGATGTAGTAACTGCTTGGCAGACTTGTGTGCATGGGTAAGGGTAATGTCTATGTCAGTTAGCTTCTGCACCAATAACTGCTATGTTTCTTCGTACTTAAAACTGCTTAGCTTTGCTCATGCTTTATCTCTGTTGGTTGCTTGAACTGTCCAAACTTGTTGTTCCCGCAAATTTCTCTATTTCTTCTGTGTATTCTTTCTTCAATGTGCTTTGTCCCTAATAATTCCTCTGCACTGCTGTTTGTGCGAGTGTATAGGTCACAAAGGCGCCGGAGGGTTCATGTAAGGGTTAATAACCCTGAACTTCAATAAAACATGCTTTTAAACCTCTGTGATTTCTTCTTCTGTGATATTTGGATCTGTGATGGTCTTTCAGCACTATATATCGCCACGACTGTGATTGTGGAGGCATGTGAATTCACCATGCTTTGAAACATGCAAAAAACAAAAACTTGTTATTGAATCCTGCGCGGGGGCTTTAAACTGCTTCAGAAGGCTTTAGCGGAGGCGGAGGAGTGAGCGCAAAGAAAACGTATGTGGAAGAGGAAAGGTTTCATGACGCAACACCATGAAACTAGAGCTTAGATTGAATTAGCGTAGAAAATCACTTTTAGTGTTAAAACATAAAATTTTAATGCCTGGGTGAATACATAGGAAAAAGGAAAAATGAGAGGAAACGAGGCGTTTTCGTGGTGGGACCGGGAGTACGGAGGAAGATTAAACATGGGTCGTTCGATTATGAAAGGGATCAATGGTGTAGATCTTATGATGGAGTTATTTGGAAGGTCCGATGAGTGGTGGATGAAAGAAAATGCGATATAACATGGGCCGTTAGATCTCAGAGATCAACGACCAGGATTAAAGCATAAAGTTACGGAGGGTAAGTAGTAAAGTGAAACCGGGAATGGTTTTCGTGCAATAAAAATGGGGAAAGAGTAAATGCCCAAAAAAACGTGATTCCATACAACATCTAACATGCGGATTCCTAAAACCGCTTATATCGCGTAATTTTGAAACGTTAAACTTCGGGCACAAAAATTACACGATATGCAATGGTGAACGTTGGATCTGGGGCCTCAGATCCGACGGTGCAGAAGAAATGCGTTGGGTCGAAAGCTGTGGGGTTGAAAGGTATGCAGGGTTGAGTTAGGACCGTTATATCTAAGGATCCAACGGTTGATATTAAAAGAGAAAGCAGAGTTTTGAACGGGGTAAGTGAATCAGCAGAAAGATGTGAACCGTCAGATCTGTAGGAATGGACGGCAGAGATCTAATCGGTGATCGGCAGAATAGTGAAGAGGAGAAAAGAAAATGCGAAGTGCAGTGAAATCCTGGCCGTCGATTCCTGTGTATTCGACAATCAAGATCAAATCGGGGGATTGGAGGAAAAAATGAATGGGACCTTGGATTTGTGATGTACGATTAAGCATTGACCGTCCGGTCTGAAGGATGATCGACGATGGAGATTGAAGCGAGAGGGCGCATCAGCGGAAGGCCATAGGCGAAATGCGATGCAATCTCGGCCGTTGGTTCTTGTGGATTCAACAATTGAGATTAGATCGGATGATCAGAATCAGAGGAAAAAGGAGAAAGGGAAGATTGTGTTTGTGATATGTGAATAAGCGCTGACCGTAGGATCGGAAGAGATCAACGGTCATCATTAAATCGGTGGGGTGATGACTGAGGGCTGAGGGCGGAGCGCAATTAGATCCTGGCCGTTGGTTCTTGTGGATTCAACGGTCCAGATCAAATCAACGAGCGCAGGTGACGGGCTCATGAGCGGAGTGCGATTGAATCTTAGCCATCGGTTCTTGTGGATTTGACAGCTGAGATTAAATCGGGGGATCGACATCAGAGGTGGAAAATGGAAAGGAAAAAGGGAAATTGTGATTGCCGATTGCGATGGAGCGATGCTGGCCGTTGGATCAAAAGGGAGATCAATGGTCGGGATTTGATCGAAAGATCAGAGGAGTGGGGCTCATCACATTGGGAATTCGGGGAAAAACAAAGGAAAAGAGCTTTTTTCGATTGCGATGAGCGATTAAGGGCGAAAGGATAAGGCACGATGGCCGTTGATCTGTGTAGATCAACGGTCTAGATTTGTCTAGACCATAATGTTGAGAAAGAGGAAAATCTAAGGAAATAAGGGTTCAGAAGAGGGTTTTACGACCGTTTAGCGCTCGATTGTGGGCCTAAGGACACATGGAGGAAGGGTCTAAGGGCTAAGCCGAAAGGGGCTTAAGTCCTTAGTGTAAAAAGGGGGTTTTTAGGCCAAAATGAAGATTTTTCCAAGGCTTTTTTGGCTTTCAGTAAAGGGGAAAAGGGGGGTTTTAAACCTATAAAGGGATTTTTAGAGGTTTAAAGGAATTTCAGAGGCTTTTAAAGGGAAATGGAGGGTTAAAGGATGAAAAGAAATTTTTATGAAAGTGGGGGGAAAAAGTGAAAATAGGCAGTTTCAGAGGTCTTCTGGAATAGCTTTCTTTGGTGAATCAGCATGGTTTTAAGATGGAAACAGCAGTGAATTTTAATTCAAAGGGATAAAGAATCATTATAAGACTTCAAAGATGATGGATTTTCAAAGGAAATAAATCTCTTGAAAGCTTGAACACAAATTTAGCCACCATTTGGCATATCAGAATTTATAGGTGGCTAACAGTGGCTCCAATTGGGGAGGACAACTTGCCCTTTAGGTGTCCAGAACCTTAGAAATTTCTGGATTAAGCAGACCAGTGCCTCATCCATTGGGCGAATTTTCTTTACTGTCTTGCTGGTACCTTTTGCAATATTGGTAGTTCCCTCAGTGACCTGCAACATGAAACTTCTTTGAAACAAACATTTCTACCTACCCAAAGCTACTTGTCCTAACATTTTCTTCTTCCTTTGAGTGCACTTGGGCTGGCATATCCTTTACATACTATTTTTCAAATAGAAAAATAAAGCTATCTAATGCTACCCTTATTTCTTCCAAGATACCAAATTAAACAATTGGACTCTTTACTTCTCTACCTAATCTAATATCTGTCAGGATTAGACTGTTTGACAAATTTCATTCTCTATATTCTAAAACAGAAATTGAAACACGACCAAACCAGGATTAGACTGTCTAGTTTGCTGGGGGTCCATGGCATAAAGACAAACTGCACATGAACTGAAACTTTGCAGAAAATTGAAACAAAATGGTGAGGTCTTGAAATTTTGGAACTTTAAAGCATCCCTCCTCCCTTTTGTGACTCAAATTTTGAGCTTTTTAGAGTCACCCCTTTTTCTTCATTTCAGCTCTGGTTTTGATCTTGTTAGAGATTTTTTCTTTTTCTTTTTTGGTTCAAGTTTTGAGCATGTTAGAACCATTCCTCTTTCTTCTCTTTGGCTCAAGTTTTGAGAGAATCAAAGCCATATTTTCCTATGATTCTAGGTTCAAATTTTTAGCATGTTTGAACCTTTCTTTCTTCTATCATAATCTATTCTATTGATAAGCCAAGATTATATAGTTTGGAAGATCTTTTTCACTATCCCATTAGCAGTAAATTGAAATATGCCCAATCATGATTAGGCTGTATGATTGGACAGTAGTGTTCTTTGAAGTAGTGGAATTTGAGCTTGCACACTTTCATATTTTCTTTCTTTTTGGTATGGGGCTATACCCTTTGTTTTATTTCGGCCCTCTTTTTGTTTTTTATTGTTTTGTATATTTCTTTCTTTTTTTCTTTGTGCAAATCGTATGTACAATGGATAAAAACTCTGAAACTAAGACTCTTGACATAAATAGTTTTTAAGCATCCTGCCATTAACAGGACCTCCCGACACTTCTTCACCATTCAGTTCTTGCAGAAAAAATGCATTACGCCCTCTTATGGAATGAATAATGTAGGGCCCTTTCCATAGATTTTCAAACTTACCATATTTTCCTTTCTCTTCTCTCCTTGAATCCCATTTGAGAACCACATTCCCAACTTGTAAGTAATTTGCTTTAGTCCTCCTGTCAAAGAACATTTTGATGTTTTCTTGGACTGTTTGAGTTCTCTGATAAACTTCCTCTCTGGTCTGCTACAAATGGATGGTCTAGTTGATCCTTCTCTGCATATCATTTTCTTCAACTTGAAATTCCTGAAGGCGTTTCATGACTGGAACTCCTAAAGAAGTTGGGAAAACATCATCCATGCCATAGACCAACTGATAGGGGGACATGTTGATTGACTTTTTGGTAGTTAACCTGTCAGCCCATAAGGCATGAACAAGCTTACTGTGCCATGCTTTCTGGTTCTGCTCCAACAAATTTTTGATGATATTGATTAGGCTCTTGTTTGAGGATTCAACAAGTCCATTTCCTTGGGGGTAATAGGCAATGGAGTGGCCTAAGGTGATCTGATATTTATGGCAGAAATCAACCATCCTCTTGGATTTAAAGGCAGTAGCATTGTCTGTGATTATTTTTCTAGGACAGCCAAACCTGGACAATATGTTGGTCTCAAGGAATTTAATAATGATAGAGTTAGTAGCATTCCTAGTGGGTCCTCTATCCATTTGGTAAAATAATCAGTGGCTATGAGGATCCATTTGTGCTGGGCTGAGGAGGATGGATGGATTTCCCCTATGAAGTATAAACCCCATTGTTGAAAGGGTGCTTCAACACTAATGGGTTTCAAGGGTAAAGGCAAGAGTTTTCTTCTACCATCAAAGATTTGGCACTTGTGGCAAGACATTACTAGTTTTTGGGTGTCTGGGAAAAGGGTGGGCCATTAGTAACCAGATCTGAGGATCTTGTTTGCTGTGGTCTTCAAATTTAAGTGCTCTCCACATTCTCCTTCATGCATTTCATGCATGATTTTTCCTGCATCATTCTCAAGTAAACATTTTAGTAATACCCCAACAGCATTTTTCCAATATAAAACTCCATCTATTATACAATAATTTAAAGCCTTCTGTTTTACAAATCTAGCTTTTGTTTTTGACAAAGAAGGAGGAGCATTTAAATAAAGCAACACATACATGATATCAGCATACCATGGAGAGTTCATGAATGTTTCTTCAGTAAATGGTGCTGGGAACTCTTCTATCTCTTCCAAGGCATCAACCATATTCATTTCTAGAGCTTTGTAATTAGATTCAACCATGAGTTTTGCTAATCCTTGTCCCTTGATGAGTTTAGTAGGTCTGATTTCTAAGTCATATTCTAGAATAGTGGCAATCCATTTTCCCCTTTTACCATCAGGGTCCTGACTTAGAATATCTTTGACTAAGGTTTGTGGCACAAAGGCAATGACATGTGAATGTAAAATGTACACCCTAAAATCCTTTAATTCTTTTACCAGTGTCAAGGCTTACTTCTCCATGATATTATATTTGAGTGGGGCATCTCTTAAGGCTTTACTGAAGAAGGATATACGTTGTTCTTGCCCCAAGCTATTCTTTTGCAACAATATTGCAGCTATTGTATGTTCAGATGCAAAGGAAAAGATATAGAAATCTTTGGTGAAATCAGGACTGATAAGGACTGGTGCTTGAGTAAGAGCTTGCTTTACCAGTTCAAATGATTGTTTAGCTTGCATTGGCCATTTAACACCTACTTCTTTCCTGAGCATGTTAGTGATGTTTATTAATAGCTCAGCAAGGTTGGGGATAAACCTCCTCAAAAAATTAATCTTTCCAATCAAAGACTGTAATTCTTTGAGATTTCTAGGGTGGTTGATATTCAATATGCCATCAATTCTTTTAGGATCTATTTTGATCCCTTCTTCAAAGATTATGTGACCAAGAAGTTTTCCTTCCTGGAGGCCAAATAGTGTCTTTTGGGGATTTAAGGACAAGCCAAACCTTCTACATTTCTCAAAAACTTTCCTTAAATGTTTCAAATGTTCTTCATCAGTTTTGGAGAAAACAATAATATCATCAAGGTAAATGATTATAAAATAGCCTATGTCTTCTAAGAAGGCTATTTCCATGGCCCTCTGGAAAGTGGCCCCTGCATTCATCAAACCAAATGGCATTTTGACGTACATGAATGTCCCCCAAGGTGTAGTAAAAGTAGTTTTATGTTGATCACTTGGGAGGACTAACACTTGATTATAACCCGAGAACCCATCTAGTAATGATATTCTTTTTGACCCAACTACCCTTTGAAGAAAATGATCCATTTTTGGAAAGGGGTAGTTATCTTTCAGAGAGGCTCTATTAAGGTTTCTGAAGTCAATACATAGCCTAATATTCCCTGTCTTCTTCCTGATAGATACTAGATTGGAGACCCAGTGTCAGTATCTGAGAGGAAAAATGATCCCTACATCATACATCTTCCTAATTTATTTTTCTACTGCAGGAAATAAAACAGGGTTTATCCTCCTTAATTTCTATCTGAAAGGTTTATGATTCTCCTTAAGAGGGATCTTTTGCTGAATGATGCTGGGGTCATATGATTTCAAATCTTTATAGCCCCATGCAAAAACATCTATAAACTCTTTGAAGAGTGCTATGTATTGTTGTTTAATGTGGGCAGGAAGGGTGCTATACAACTTAATCATTTTAGGCTTAGTTGGGCTGCCTATATTGTGCTCTTCCACATTAGTTTCCATGGTTTCTGTTTTTGGTTCCTTAGCCACATCGTTGAAATCAAAGAGTTGTTCTAATGGGGCTAGGCCTTTGGGTATGATATCACCTTTACATTCCAGAACTTCGAGGTCTTTTTGGTTTGGATCGTTAGATAATTTTTCTTTGAAAATATGATCAAACTGATTTATATCAGTAGGAGAGGAAGACTCTATTTCAAGAATTGGTTCCCCATCTAAACATTCTTTTTCAAGGCTGAAACTTGGTGATGTTGTGGAAAACTCATTTTTTGACTGCAGGAAATCCTCTATATGTTTTTCATTGTTAAAACCCTGCCAATGATCTTCGTTATCATGCACTTCTGGTCTTTTTTTCACCTTTATAATGAACTTTTCATCTACTTGTGGTATCTGGCAATTACTAGCAGCAAAAGCAAGTTCGTTTTCCAGGTGATTTTGGGCTCTTGGTATGAACATGAGTTCATATTTTTCGAAAGTTTTCAGGAGATCTAACACAATGTTTCTATATTCTCTGAGTCTGGGGTTTTTGTTTGAATATTCACCTTTGATTTTTCTGATGATTAACTCAAAATATCCCTGTACTGATATCCTTTTAGCCTTTATATCTTTAAGCATGTGTAGGCCAAGGAGAAGGGCTTCATATTCTGCAATGTTGTTAGTGCATGAAAAATCTAATTTTCAGGCATGTCCTTTGTTTGTGTTGTGTATCCATACACCATCCCCTGCACTATTTTTGCTGCAAGAGCCATCAAAGCTCATTCGCCAAAGTGTTTTTGTTTGATTCTCATCTGTTTTGTGTTTCTCAAGGATGCTGGGAGTTGAGATATCTAGAGGTTGAGGGGAAGACAATTCTGTATGTTCAGGTACACTAATGTCCTGATTTTTTTCTTCCTCTGTTTGGGTGACTTCATCTTCATTGTATAAAATGAAGGAATCTAAATCTGAATGGGTGGAATAAACAGGAGTGTTGTGAGGTTTGTCCTTGCTGCTCACCATGTATTTCATGAGGGTTTCCCTATATAATCTTCTAGTTTGACCAAACACTGGTATGGTGGCATAAGACATATCCATTTGAAGGGTTCCCTGAATCTTAGCTCCCCATGATCTAGACAGGAGCATACCATATTTTGGGGGAATGTCAACCACTATTACATCCATTACAATATTCTTGGCAGGAATTTGAGACAAGTTAACACACAAATCTTTAAATAATCCCAAGCATTTGACCTTTCTGGAATCAAAGGAATACAATTCTTTATATGGTCTAGTAATATCTAAGCCTGGGCTTTCCATTACCGCCTTGGGCATAAGGTTGTGTGATGCTCCTAAATCTAGCATGGCATTGTGTAAGATCTTGTCATATATATTTATACTAACATAGAAGGGAGGCACATCCCCTTCCTGATGTTTTCCTTCAATTTTAGTGCCAAACAATAGCTCTGTCTTGTCATCTATCAAGTTCAAAGTATCAGTATCAACATTTATATTCAGAGCTTTTAGGACCTGATTTTTGTACATTTCCTGGGTCACTAATTCAGCTAGAGGTATGTTAATTTTAATCTTTGCAATCTCTCCCTCAAGGCTGAAAGGAGCTATTGATTTTGTCATATTTACTTCTATTTTTTCACTTATGTTTCTTTCAGTAGTTTTGACTTGTTCAGGTTTATTAGGACTATCAATTTGAGCTATTTTAATCGAGCCACTAGCAGAGGTACTAGGGCAACTTTCTTCAAACCCTTGTTTGTTGTTTTTGTCTTTGCTTGAATCATCTCTTTTGGCTATTGTGATGGTTTTGTTTGCTGTCTTTCTAGGCTAATTTTCTGTATTTTTCCTAACAGCAAAGCTAGTGTTTTTGTCATTTGGACTATCTATGTTCCCTTTTCTTCTTAGATCATAGTGCTTGTGTATCTCCATGATTGAATTCTCAAACCCCAATCTATAATATTCAGACTCCTCATATGTATCTTCCTTTGGTTCTGAGGAGAAGAAGCCTTTTTCTTCTTCGGTGAGGAAAAAATCATACCCACTGTCTGATCTAATCAAGTTTACATGGTTTTCTCCCAAAATTTCAATCTCCCTTTCTTCCTCTTGATCTACGTAGTTTTTTTAGAAGGGAGGTCTAATTTGTTGGTCATTATCTCTTGGCCTATATTGATTGTTCTCTCTTCTATAATTCTGGTTCCTGATTCTGTTTTGGGGGTTGTTTTGATTTTTCTCGAGTATGCTTATCTTTTTCATCATTTCTTCCATCATCCTTTCCATTTTTGAGCTAGATGTGGAGGGTGCAGTATCATCTTTATAAGTTACCCTCTTCTCTGATCTTAGCCTAGCACTTTTCTCAATTAGGTTTTCTTCTACACTCACAGCTCCCTTTTGCATGTCTTCTAGAGTTAAATAATCTCTCTCCCTTAGCTGATAAGCCATATCAACATCGAAACCTTCAAGGTATTTCACTAAGGCCATGCCTTGGGGAGGTTTCAAGTGAGGTGGAAGAGCATTGTAGACACTGTTAAACCTGGTGGAGTAATCATGGATACTCTCTCCCTGATTCCTTTTAATACTGCTATACTCTACTAATATTTGGAGATGGTTGCTTTTGATTTCCCATTTGTTTATGATAGCTTGATGTAAAGAGGGAAGGTCATTGATGCTATTAGGATTTAAGGCCTTAAGCCACTTATTTACTTCTCCTCCTAAACTTTGAGCAAATATTCTCATCTTTCTGGTCTCATCTTATATTTCCATATAATCAAATGCATCTCCCATCCTAGTTACATGTTATTGAGCTGTGGTAGATTCTTCTCCAGTGAAATGAGGAATTTTAGACTGATAGTCATTTGGTAAGGGAACCAGAGGCTGTGGTAACACTAATGGGGCATACCATGCTACCATGGCTGGAAAGAAAGGTGGATTTACAGTGGGTGGATTGATAAGAGGGAAAGTGGGCTGAAATGGAGTGTTTTGGACAGTGGTGGTATGGATTGGAGTGGAAGAAACACTTAGGCCAACAAACTGGTTTTGAGCAGATTGGTTATGAAAAAGGCTAAAATGGTGAAGAAGCTGGGAATCAGGAGGAGTAGAAGGTGAAGCTTATCTACTAAAGCCCTGCTGCAAACCTGCAGTTTCAAGATCAGTTTGATTTAAAACACTTTGAGATCTGGTTCTAAATATGTTCTTAGTATGGTGTAAGTCAAAGTGTAAATCCTGCAAGACAACAAGGTTTTCAGGGAGGGATTGTGTTCTTGGGATGTTCCTACCAGCAGCTAATTTTCCAGCTCTAGAAGTATGCCACAGAAATCTCTCTAGATTTTCAACTATGGTGGGAGGATTAGGGTCTGGATGGGATCTTGTGTTGATCCTATGTGAAACCAGACTGCTTTTCAAAAATGAGGCAGGCTAAAGTTCTTAAGAATTGTCTAGAAAGTTTTGCCTCTCAGAATATCTTATCTAATGTGGGACTAGGTTTCTCAACTTCTTCAAGGCTGGTTAACACAGTCCTAAAGAGATCTAGAGACCTAGATTGGTAATAGGACTACTGGAGTTAATGGAGTCGCCATGTGGAAGTTTTAGCTTTTTGTGAAGGCACAATGTTTTATGGTTCCACCACCATGCATTATTATGAAGCCAATCTGGAATATTTTTGGGTTTTGTACATTTTAATGGTTGTGAGAGTGTCCTATGTCTGATCTTAACACTTAGATAAGGTGCTCAAACAAATAGAGTCTACTCTATGGCTTACTAACTAATTTTCTTAGAGATTTGTAGGACTAAAGAGTGCACAAGAGTTATCTAAACTATCATATACTCAATAAGTCCCACCATGATCACCATTATGTTGGGGTTCCTATGTTTTGATAGATTGGCTAATCAAAAGACAAGGCAACATCAAAACCAATCTTTAGAGCTCTAGGATCTAGCCCTCCTAGTATCATAGACGGATCTCCAAATATGTTTATAAAGATATGTCTTGAAAGGTTTAGAATCTAATTTCAGGCCAGTTATGAGGTGCAGGGTGGTTTGTTTTGTTTTGTTTTGTTTGGTTTGGTTGGAAAAAGATGTTCAAGAAGTATAGATAGAGCATGGGAATCTACAAACCATTAGGAAATGGAGTCGTGTGAAAGTCCAAATAGTTCTGATTGAGAAGGAAGGGAAACCAAAGGGCCAATCTAACTTGGTCAAGGATATGTTGAATAATATAGGTGAAATGGGATGAACATTAAGGAATAAGAGTGAAAGTAAACTAAACCCTCCACAAATGACTTAAAGGATTCAGGGAACGCCCTATTTCCTCCATTAATCTCACTGTTATGGACTTAATCAATATAAACACTCAAAGGAAAGGAGAAATGCAGACTAACACCTTCTAAATGAATCATAGGATTCGGGGAACGCACTATTTCCTCCTGTAATTTCACAGTTGAAAGCTAAGTCCACAAAGACATACAATTGCAGTAAAAGAAGAGGGAACGCCTTAGACATCTAGAACTGCAATTATAGGGACCTTTAACACAATAATTATAATAATGAACAGAGGTTATGATCGAAACAAACCTCTCTATCAAACTACAAGAATTAATAATCAAATGGAGACTTCAGATACAATATTCAGTGGAAAAGAAAGAGGGAACACCTAAATAGTCTTTAGCACAACTGAATTAACCATTTCTAAAGTAAAACAAACTGAATATCCAAGAGAGCTATTAGACTACCCTGTCATGTTCAGTAGCAGAAAACATATAAACAATGAAGGATAAAGAGGTCAAAGGTGCTTCTAAGATACATTTCTCTGCCTAAAATTTTTATCCTACTGTAAGCAAAGCATGATGGAACAAAGTGGAAAACAGGAAAAAAAAACATTAACAATAAGAAATACTTCACCAAAAACCAGGGTCAGGGATCCAATGGTCCAACCTCCTTCATCAACAAAAAAATAGGGAATTTCACATTCCTTCATAACACCAATGCTTCTTCAAAGCAGAAATATGTATTACTTTAGAAATCACCAAATGCAAACCATCCCTTTACAATGATATTGCAAAGAGTCTTTATAGAAAAACTGAGGAAAAGTAGGTGAAGAAAGCTTTAATGAACATCATAAATAGGAGAAGTGTATTCGAATGCTCCATCCTGAGCCATAAATATTACATTAAATCCTAGACTGACTCAGTGACTTCGTATCTTGTTGAGACCATTTTGATATGACAGAAGTCACCCATGTGGTGTCCTTTGGGGGAAATACTATCTGCAGTGGTACTTTTATCTCTTCTGGAGTGAGTTAAGTGGAAGAATGGGCCTTGAGGACTCCCATACCTCTAAATAACTGCTTCTGACAGTTTGTAGTAGTTTCCTTTGATGTAGTAACTGCTTGGAAGACTTGTGTGCATGGGTAAGGGTAATGTCTATGTCAGTTAGCTTCTGCACCAATAACTGCTCTGTTTCTTCATAGTTCAAACTGCTTAGCTTTGCTCATGCTTTATCTCTGTTGGTTGCTTGAGCTATCCACGCTTGTTATTTGCGCGAATTTCTCTATTTCTTCTGTGTATTCTTTCTTCAATGTGCTTTGTCCCTGATAATTCCCCTACGCTTCTATTTGTGTGAGTGTATAGGTCACAAAGGCACCGGAGGGTTTATGCCAGGGTTAATAACCCTGAACTTCAATAAAACATGCTTTTAAACCTCCTCTGTGATTTCTTCTTCTGTGATATTCGGATCTGTGATGGTCTTTCAGCACTATATATCGCCACGACTGTGACTGTGGAGACATGTGAATTCACCATGCTTTGAAACCTGCAAAACATGAAAACTTGTTATGAAATCCTGCACGGGGGCTTTAAACTACTTCAGAAGGCTTTAGCGGAGGCCGAGGAGTGAGCGCAAAGAAAACGCATGCGGCGGAGGAAAGGTTTCATGATGCAACACCATGAAAGCAGGGGTTAGACTAAATTAGCGCAAAAAATCACTTTTAGTGTTAAAACATAGAAGTTTAATGCTTGGGCGAATACATAGGAAAAAGGTGAAATGAGAGGAAACGAGGCGTTTTGGTGGTGGGACTGGGAGTATGGAGGACGATTAAACGTGGGCCGTTCGATCACGAAAGGGATCAATAGTTTAGATATTATGATGGAGTTATTTGGAAGGTCCGATGAGTGGTGGATGAAAGAAAACGCGATATAACATGGGCCGTTAGATCTCAGAGATCGACGACCAGGATTAAAGCATAAAGTTGCGGAGGGTAGGCGATAAAGCGGAACCGGGAATGGTTTTCGTGCAATAAAAAAAGGGAAAGAGGAAATGCCCAAAAAAATGTGATTCCATACAACCTCTGACCCGTGGATTCCTGAAACTGCTTATATCACATAATTTTGAAATGTTAAACTTCGGGCGCAAATATTACGTGATATGCAATGGTGAATGTTGGATCTGGGGCCTCAGATCCGATGGTGAGGAAGAAATGCAATGGGTCGAAAGTTGTGGGGTTGAAAGATATACAGGGTTGAGTTAGGACCGTTAGATCTGAGGATTGGACAATTGAGATTAAAAGAGAAGGCAGAGTTTTGAACTGGGTAAGTGAATGAGTGGAAAGATGTGAATTTTCGGATCTGTAGGAATGGACGGCGGAGATATAATAGATGATCGGTGGAACAGTGAAGAGGAGAAAATAAAATGCAAAGTGCGATGAAATCCTGGCCATCGATTCTTGTGTATTTGACGGTCATGATCAAATCGTGGGATCGGAGGAAAAAGCGAACGAGACCTTGGATTTGCAATGTGTGATTAAGTGCTAACCGTCCGATCTGAAGGATGATCGATGGTGGAGATTGAAGTGGGAGGGAAGATCGGCAGAAGGCCATAGGCGAAATGCAACGCAATCTCGGCCGTTGGTTCTTGTGGATTCAACGGTCGAGATTAGATCGGATGATGGGAATCAGAGGAAAAAAGAGAAAGGGAAGACTCTGTTTGTGATATGCGATTCAACACTGACCATAGGATCAGAAGAGATCAACGGTCAGGATTAAATCAATGGGGTGATGACTGATGGCTATGGGGCAGAGTGCGATTAGATCCTGGGCATTGGTTCTTGTGGATTCAACGGTCCAGATCAAGTCAGCAAGCGCGGGTGATGGGCTCATGAGAGGAGCGCGATTGAATCTTAGCCGTTTGTTCTTGTGGATTCAATGGCTGAGATTAAATCAGGGGATCGGCATCGGAGGTGGAAAAGGGAAAGGAAAAAAGGAAATTGCGATTATCGATTGCGATGGAGCAATGTTGGCCGTTGGATCGGAAGGGAGATCAACAGTCGGGATTTGATCGAAAGATCGAAGGAGAGGGGCTCATCGCATCGGGAATTCTGGGAAAAACAAAGGAAAAGAGCTTTTTCGTGATTGCGATGAGCGACTAAGGGCGAAAGGATAAGGCACAATGGCCGTTGATCTGTGTAGATCAACGGTCTAGATTTGTCTAGACCATAATGTCGGGAAAGAGGAAAATAGAAGGAAATAAGGGTTCGAAAGAGGGTTTTAGGACCGTTTAGTGCTCAATTGCGGGGCAAAGGACACATGGAGGAAGGGGCTAAGGGCTAAGCCGAAAGGGGCTTAAGTCCTTAGTGTAAAAAGGGGGTTTTTAGGCCAAAATGAAGATTTTTCCAAGGCTTTTTTGGCTTTCAGTAAAGGGGAAAAGGGGGGTTTTAAACCTATAAAGGGATTTTTAGAGGTTTAAAGGAATTTCAAAGGCTTTTAAAGGGAAATGGAGGGTTAAAGGATTAAAAGAAAGTTTTATGAAAGTGGGGGGAAAAAGTTAAAATAGGCAGTTTCAGAGGCCTTCTGGAATAGCTTTCTTTGGTGAATCATCATGGTTTTAAGATGGAAACAACATTGAAGTTTAATTCAAAGGGATAAAGAATCATTATAAGACTTCAAAGATGATGGATTTTCAAAGGAAATAAATCTCTTGAAGGCTTGAACACAAATTTAGCCACCATTTGAGATATCAAAATTTATAGGTGACTAACAGAATCCACAAGAACCAATGGCCAGGATCTCGTCGCGCTCCGCCCACAACCCTTTTCCATCCCAACTTCTGATTCAATCTCCACCGTCGATCAAGATTAGATCCAATGGTCCACATTCAATCGCATCGCTCCATTGGTTCTTCGCTTCACTCTTCACTCACACCCTCCGATTTGATCTGGACCGTTGAATCCACAAGAACCAACGGCCAGGATCTCATCGCGCTCCGCTCATAGCCCTCCATCATCATGCCCTCCAATTTGATCTAGACCATTGAAATCCACAAGAACCAACGGCCAGGATCTAATCATGCTCCGCCCATAGCCCTCCGTCATCACCCTGCTGATTAAATCCTGACCGTCGATCATCCTTTAGATCGGACGGCCAGCGCTTAATCAGACATCACAAATCCAAAGTCCTGTTCGCTTTTCACCTCCGACTCCCCAATTTGATCCTAACTATTGAATCCACAAGAACCAATGGCCATGATTTCATCGCACTTCGCATTTTCTTTGCTCCTTTTCACTGTTCCACTAATCACCGATTAGATCTCCGCCGTCCATTCCTACAGATCCGACAGTTCCCATCTTTCCACTCATTCACTTACTTCGTTCAAAACTCCGCTCTCTTTGAATCTCAACCGTCTGATCCTCTGATCTAACGGTCCTAATTCAACTCCACAAACCTTTTGACCCCACAGCTTTCAACCTATTGTGTTTCTTCCGCACCATCGGATCTAAGGCCCCTGATCCAACGGTCGCCATTAAATATCACGTAACTTTTGCGCCCGAAGTTTAACGTTTCAAATTTGCGCGATAAAAGTGGTTTTGGGATTCCACATGGCGATCGCTATATGGAATCACATTTTTTGGGCATTTCCACTTTCCCCCTTTTAGTTGCGCGAAAACCATTCCCGGTTCCGCTTTACCGCCTACCTTCCGCAACTTTAACTTTTAATCCTGACTGTCGATCTCTAAGATCGAACGGCCCACATTGTATCACATTTTCATTTATCCACCCCTCATCTATTCTCCCAAACATTTCCATCGAGAGATCTCCACTGTTGATCTCTTTCATGATCGAATAGTCCACATTTAATCTTCCCCCGTACTCCCAGTCCCACCACCAAATGCCCCTATTTCCTCTCATTTCGCCTTTTTTCCTATGTATTTTCCCAGGCATTAAACTTTTACGTTTTAACACTAAAAGTTATTTTCTGCGCTAATTCAGTGTAAACCCTGGTTTCATGGTGTTGAGTCATGAGACCTTTCTTCGCTGCACACCTTTCTCTGCACTCGCTCCTCTACCACCCCACGAGCCTCTGAAGCAATCTTCCCACTCCCGCAGGATTTCATAACAAGTTTTTTATCTTTTGCAAGTTTCAAAGCATGGTGAAATCACACTGTCTCCACAGTCGTGGTGATATATAGTACTAAGAGACTGTCTCAGAGCCAAATATCACAGAAGACACCATTGAAGAGGTTTAAAA
Organism: Pinus albicaulis; assembly: GCA_034641835.2. NCBI lineage: Eukaryota > Viridiplantae > Streptophyta > Pinopsida > Pinales > Pinaceae > Pinus > Pinus albicaulis. Next base: position 18,273,756 of record CM076582.1, on the reverse strand, counting down.
GCATGTTTTATCGAAGATCAGGGTTATTAACCCTGACATAAACCCTCTAGCGCCTTTGTAGCATGTGTATTCACACAAACAGGTCAGCAGAATTTTAAAATGTATCATGAAGAGATTAAAGGGTTAAAGGCATAATATTGAAGATTAAGAATCCTAATCCACAGTTAGCACAAATTAAATGCAAATCATTGGTCACAACAGCACAAAGGATACATCAATAGGACGTTCCTTTTACTAAAGAAAGGACCAAAATCACTACTACCCATTCTCCATTCTTCATCAAGCTCCAGAGCAGTTACTATCCTAACAAGAAGTCCTAAAAAAAGTCAGTGCATTAGTTACAAAGCATGGAAGACCTAAAAGGTAAATCTTCACCATTTCTTGTTTCAGAGTACAAACAGAGTGCTATAGCCAGGAAAGTACCTCCGAGTGTTGGAAATACTGAGAGGGGGGGTGAATCATTATTTCTTTCAATTAGAGCATTAGTTAATCTTCAATTATTATCAGTGTTTGTACAATGATAGCAGAAAACAAGAGAAACACAAATGCACACATTTTTTAAGGTGGAAACCCACTCCGGGACAAAAAACACCTAATGCTTTTCTAATAATTCTTTTCAACTCCAATTGAAAATAAAGCTCCAACTTCCTAGAATCTAGAAAATCATTCTTCTCCAGCTCCTACTAGATGGATGCTCCAACATCCAAGATTCTTCAGTAGTCACTGAATGGATTCCCCAACACCCAATGAGCTACAACTCACCCTAGCACCACCCTACCACCCTATAGAAGAATAAAAGAAGAATGGACTCCCGTACCAGGGAAAATGGTCCACTTTACAATGATATAGAATGATGCAGAAGAAGAAGATATATTAGACCATAACCCCAACTTTGACACAACCACCTAATCATGATCCTAGACCTCCCAACACTGCCTCTTCAACCCTTGGCAGATAGATACTAGTACAATTTGTACAATAATGTATTTACAATGACTAAGAACAATGATACCTTTACAATGATTGTATGCAGTGCTACCCACTTGAAGACTTCATATGATGAACTTATTGCTGCTGTTATGCACCTTTGTTGCTGCTCTTGTCATGCTACCCTCTGCTGCACCTTGCTCTTCTTTTCTGCCGTGGAAATTCTGGTCCTTTGCAACCCTTGACAACACATGATCTAGCTTTTTCTTGCCTTCTAGGAGCTCGATATTGAATCTGGTGTATCTCTGTAATTTCAGATCCTCAATATCTGATTTTCGGTCCTGTATTATTCCTCTGAGTCAAATTTCCAATGCCATAGGTCTGACCCAATTTGGATTCTTGAAGAGAAATTTATACCCAATCTCTCACAATGCCCTAATTATGGACTGTTTCAGTAGAGCGCACTTGTACAGCGTGCCATATGTCATTGTTTCTTCATTTGTTTCTGAAATTTATAGAGCGAATAATACAGACTGTGCAATATCTTCCACTTTTTATGGAATTCTAATCCAATACTTAGAGAGAGAGTTATGATGATTTTACCAAGGTCACTTCTTTCAGATGAAATTCAGGAGCCTGCAAAAACCCTTACTTCCACAGACCATATCTCCAAAAATAGTGCGCAACTTGATCTGAAATTTTTACTGCAGCTTCCTCAGGATTTCGGCTTCACCTCATAAAAATTTCAGCTTTTGATCCTTCGTAGAAAAAAAGGTAGAGCAAAAATTCCACAATGACCTGTTTTAGATGGCCGAATCCCTTGCATAAGGAAGAAATGAAGATCACAATTTATATGAATGCTTAAGTTGAGAGGGGCTTCAACAAGTGAATGTGGGAGGGATTTTAGAAGCATAAAAAATATTAATTATGACTTTTCAATGACCCATGCCCCAACCCCATGGGGTTTTAGCCCACTAACTGGGGTACAAACTTCAAACATGAATATCTCTCAAACCGCGAAGAATTACATGGCGTGCCATATATCAACGGAAACATCTCGACAAGTAGAAACCATAAAAGGCATTATTGACCCAGAATATATTAATTTGGTAGGTCAAAATTCCCATTCAATATTAGGTTAGCCCCTGGTGCTACTTGGGTTGACATCAATGACAACTGCTGATCAACACCGAGAACATACCCTTGGAGTTATTATCAATCCAACGAAGACCCCTAATTCATCCAAAGGGTACTGAAAGTCAATGTAAAGATATTAAAACAGAATGGGTTTCGAAAGACATTTCTCCCTTTGTTTTAATGAATCATTTAAGTTTTATCTAGCACTACTGTTTCGGGGAATTAACACCCTAGAGGTTGGTTGGGATTCAACCTCCACAGAGCAGGGGCGTACTACTTAACAGAGACTCACACAACCATGCACGTTCAGAAAAACTAAATAGAGCAGAATGAGAGATTTACCCGTTGGTCCTACGTTTGAAGTAGATCCACGTGGAGTCCAAACTCCCTGCAACCGTCCTTCCTCCTTAACCTGAAATGCAAGAAGAAACCAACACAAAGGACAAGTTGTACAACATATATCTACTCTATATGTTAGTGAGATTCATATAAAACATTAAATAAATCATAATGAATGCTTGTATAACAAATATTCTCATACATTAAAGCATACACCAACACGTTTATTTCGGGAACAGCATGATACTTCTGTATTATAAATAGTACGTACAAAAGTAATCAAGTGGAGAGATCACCTGATCCTTCCAAGGCCTTCGCAGATCGTCGTCCGGATCCGTCCAGCCCTTGCCTCGCTAAGACTCCTTCCAAACTGGTGCATACGAGATAACATATAAAGGGATGTGTATCTCAAGGAAACAAGGGTTTCCTACAATGAACTGGGAAAGTGCAGGAGGCACGGAGAATCAGACTTGGATAGGGAATACCAACAGAGTATAATATCAATACTTTCTCCCTCTCCCTTAGGCCATACACATGAGGGCTTTTATAGTCCCTCCAAGTAGTTTCAGCAGTTGGAAACAGTTGGCCACGGGCTGGGGTGGTTGAACTACCTGAGTAACCATCAACCCAGCGCGAAATTAGGGATTTTTATATATTTTTTAATCATTTTAATGGCATACGCGGAAAAGTCTAGCTGAACTCGCGTATACACGCGGAAAAACACGGGCATAGTCGCGTATGAGGGATTTTACACTATTTTTAAGTGAATTTGTCCAAGTCTGTAGGAATGGGTGCCCAAAAGCCATAAAGCAATCATGAATCATGTCAAGGTGAGAAATGATGCTATAACAACTACTATCACCCTTTCACCTATAAGAACTCTTGAGAAACACATTGTAAATGTTGGTTGGTTGGTTGATTATTGAAAAATTACTAATTGTAAGTTGTTTCACTGGGTTAGAGTTCTATGAGTAGTAGTTGTAAATAGGCTGGGAGATGATTTTTGGATGATGTCAAGCTGTTGGACAAGAATGTATGTGACTGCTTTTTCTCTTCTAATATGACAAGCATGTTCATCGGATCCTGATCTAAATCAGTGGTGATGTGTCCCTTCTTTGTTATTGTTTTCCCTCTGTTTTACATCATGTTTCATCTTCTCTGATAAGAAAATAGTAAATTTAGCCTAGGATATACTGCTGCAAGTACCCTAATGCTCATTGCATCTTCTTATCTTTAATGTTTTCTGCTAATTGTGTATCTTAGAACAAATTCAATATAATTTAACCAGTATAGAAGTTGGTTTGTCCATGCTTACTGATGTATGAATTTAGAGTTATTTCTTAGATGTTCTTGTTTGGTTCTACTGAACGAATTAGGAAACAGGGAGATTTAGAGTTAGCCCTGTCCCCTAGGTTCCTTTTCCAACAATTAGCCTTTCTAAGATCCCTTTGAGTTGAATGCCAAAAGCAGTGAAGGTTAAAAGTCTTTTTCTAATCTTAGGTTTCACTCTGTGTTAATCTTAAGTGTTTTCTACTGTCTGAAAGTAGTCAGGAGGACTGTTGGATTGTTGTCTTTGGAGTTAGCCTCTTTAGGAGTATTGATCATAGAGGTTTAAGGCATGTCTTGTCCCTAGACTTACTCCGAAGTGGTCACCTTGGAAGGTTTTCCTTGTCAATCCCATTCATTTCCTTATTGTTTCATCCCATACTATCATCTTAAGAGATCCTCTATTTTAAATGACTATCCCCTTGAAAGCCTTCAATATTTGAATTGCAAGTAAACCCTTTTATGACCCCATTGCCCAATGGACTTGTGTTCTCTTTGAATTATCTCCCCATTGCCAAAAATCCTTCTCTACTCATTCCTTTACCTTACATTGAATCCTTCTTTCATGTTTCCCAACCAAACAAACAAAACAAATAAAAAACCCTTGTGCTCTATAACTAGCCTAATACCTTAAATTGAACATCAAAGATACACATTTCTTTACCTTTATAGAGAGATCCCTCTCTGGATCTAGGAGGGCTAGATCCTGAGATCCCAAAGTGGTGTGATCTTGTATTGTCATTTGGTATTTCCAAATATGCCAAATCACAGGAACCCCAACACCATGTTTCTTCATTTGGGATTTTGACTTTCATCATCCTGCAATAAATCTCATCTGCCTCTATATATCTGGAAAATGTAGGCTTATTTATGAAAAGGTGATTTACCTCATGTTGGAGGTAAAAGAATTTTTCTAGAGTTTGAAGTTGTTTTGCTTGTGATAAAGGCTATGTTAATGAAAACTCCTTCTCTATTTTGAATTCCTATCTTGTGGGTTTGGAGTAAGTAGGATGGAACTAGTATCAAGTTTCTCCTCCATCTCCTGGTTCCGTTAATCACCTGCACAACAAAAATAAAACTACCTGTAATGAAAAAAAATGGTTTGCAAGGAGCTGAGTGGGCTTCAGTGTTTTCCGCAAGTTTGAAAAATATAGGGAAATAACGGAATAGCGGGGTTTTATTTATTTTTCAAACTTGGGGTATATCGCATGGCACGAGGTGTTTTGGTGGTTTATCACACGGCGAAATGGTGGTTTGGTGGTTTGGGAAGGAGGGGGTGCGATAAAATAAGGAAGTGCCACATGTCAGGGGAGCAGGTGGATAAAACCACCCATTTCGCACCCCCCCTGGTTTTAAATATCAGACGTCGGGGAGTGCAAAATGGATTATTGGACGTTAGATCTGGATGGCGGTAATCGAACGGTTGACGGGGTTTGTGTTTTCAAAAAGGATGTGGTGTCGAGAAAATGATTTAGGCAGAGGGGCAAGTCAAAGTGGGGCCATTGAAATATATTAAGCAGGGAGTTTAAATCAAAAGGGGCCTGATTATTATTTTGTGCTTTGGACTTTCAAAAAGTGGGCCTTTTTATTTTTTATGAAAGCATAAATTTTAATCAAGCGGAAGGGGGTTTAAGGGGAAAGGGATTTATGGAGGGGAAAAGAGTTAGGATAAGGGGGAATGAAAAGGGAAAAGGGTTTTTAGCAAGGGAAAGGGTTAGAAAGGTATTATTTGATAATGGATAAGCATAATGATGCTTATATAACTTTTGAAAAGTATTCTACCTACCCTTTTATTCATCCTAACGTTTTTTCTTTCCTTTATTGGGTGCATTTGAGCTTGCTGACCCTTTTATTTTCTTTTGATAAGAAAACTAACTTATTTCTAACTTTATTTCTTCCAGTGGCTCAGATTAAACTTATGAGTTTATTTTTATTCTCTACTTAACTACTGATCTGCCAAGATTAAATGGTTTGGTCATATCTTTATTCACTAACTATCATAACATAAAATTTAAAGTCATGAATGATCAATATTAGATTGCATGATCATCATGAATTGTGGCATTTTGAACAAGCTGCACAAAATTTATTTGCAAAGGTAAATTAAATTAAGAGTAAGTGGCATCTGAATGTGTAACACTTTCAGAATTTGTTTTTGCTTCTTTTTATGGGGTTCATATTTTATATCTTTTTTATCTTTCTTTCTTTTGGTCCTTTGATTATTCTTTTAGGACATACCCTCTTTTCATTTTTTAATATGGAAAACATTTGCAGAAATTCAAAGGTATGTACAATATTACAAGACTTAACATAGCCAATTCAAAATTATGATCCCTATTATTATAGGACCCTAACACCTGGCAGGGGGGATGATTCTTAGAATTCGCCCCGAAGGGTCGGGTCATGCATTGGGGCGGGTCGGGTTGAGTCGTGCACTTGTGCTGGTTGGGTTGTGCATTCGGTCAGGTCAGGTCATGTCATGCGTTCGAGCGAGTCGTGTCGTGCATTCATGGGTTGGGGGGGTCAGGTCAGGTCATGTCTTCGGGTCATTTGGGTCGTGCATTTGGGTCGGTTCAGGTCATGCAGGGCTAGGGAAGGCACCCCCTTGTGGGAATGCCCGCCTGTAGCATAACAACACACGACCTAAATGCACGACACTACCCAACTCGCCCAAGTGCATGAACCATATCGACCTGCCGAAACGGGGGATGATTCTCAGAATAAAACCCCCCTTGGTTGAGTCGTGCAATCGGGCAAGCCAAGTTCGACCATGCGCTCGGGTGGTTCTAATAGTGTGCTTGATCGGGTCAGGTAATGCATTTGGGGGGTGCTCGCCTGAGCCCCACGCGACCCGACCCGACCCGCCCGAACGCACGACCAAACTTGTCAAAGCGCATGACCTAACCCTCTTGATCACACATGTAGATGTGATATGGGTGGTCACACCCACAGGGGGACGCCTACCCGAGCCTCGCGACGCCATCCAAAACAAATGAGCCCCACTGCCACGCAATCAAACCCCCCGAAGACACGAACTGACATGCCCGTATGAACGCACGACTCAACCCACCTGAACGCATGACCCTATCCGTCTGAGTACATGACCTAACCTATCAGGTCCCCAAGTTTTAGTTAGGATGACCAAGTGTAGCGGGCACGCCTTGGCACGATGGACGCCCTACTCGACGGACGTGCGATAAAACGTTGGTTAGAGTGCGACGAAATTTTGGGATGAATGATGGCCGCACTTGGGCGAAGTGAAAAGATGGGCCTGCTCGGGCGAACCATGTGGTGAGTGCCTGAGTGAACATATGCACCCAACCCAACACTTGGTGATATTACAGATGGAAATTCCACGGTGGTCATGTGACATTTTGGTGTTGGTCGTGCGATGTTTAATTTGCGACAAGTCACACGAGAGCGAAAAAATGACTAAGTATGGAATAGGTCGACGATGAGAGTTTATAGCCTGCATATGAGCGAAATACACTTTTGGGCTGACGTGCAGAAATATGACCAAGTTGACCAATGTGTGTGGGCGAAGTGTCATGACTAATGGAAAAAAGGGACCACAACTTGGCATATTAATATGGACAAGTTGAGAAGGTTCAAAGGAATCCTTCATTCACCACACATCACTTAGGAAGAGCTTTGAAGTAGTCGAGAAAGTGTATGTGCCCGCAAGATGGGTAGATGAGCAAAGGCAAAGACTAAACGTGTCACAGGTCGAGTTAGGTGTTTCCCGAACTCATTTATGAATGTGTGTACCTGAGGGCGTCGACACATGCAGATATGGTCAAGTCAGGTTTTTGGGTGGACTGTGAGGGTGCATGTGTAGAAAGGGTGGAGCCATATTTTTCTCAAACGCATTTTTGAATATGTGCATCTCAGGGTGTCGACGTGTGCAGACAGTGTCGAGTCTAGTTTTCAGGCAGACTACGAGGGCACGCGTGCAGAAAGTGTGGAGACGAGTTTTTCCCAAACACGTTTCTAAACGCCTGCAAAGCTAAGGGCATTCGTGACCCTGGTGACATGCATGCAAAACATCCATAGGTTGAGGGTGTCGGTGACCTATGCTGAACGTAGTTTTGGGCAGAAGTCTGAAAACATATTTTGAAGGGAACTTTGAGGATTTACATCGATTTTTGAGTTTTTGGAGAGCATTGTAGCTCAGACCAAAATGCAAGTGTTGAAGCACATATTGGTAAGAATTTTAAGTGGCTTACATGGGATTGGCACTGTATAATTATTGTAAAATTGTACATTTGAATTAAAACACTATAATATCCCAAAATGGGAACTGTCAGCAAGGCATGACTGGAAAACGCATTTTCCAGGAATGGCTGCTACAAGATTTGAAACCAGCACTTTTATCCCTTTTATTTGAGTATCTAAGTCCTAAATCTGAGAGGATATCAAAAACAAATCCTTCTAGGTGGGGCAAACAGACCTCCAACACCTAGTATGGCTTGATATATGCCTAATGAGGGACTGCAACAAAGTATAAAAAAAATAATGAATTATAAGCATCAAATAAACTCATAGGACATGTTAAAAACACATATCCATCAATCCAAGCTATAGCAGCAAACTGTACTTCATTTTATGAGCCAAAAGTTGGGGAAAAGCAGAAATTTATGCCCTAAAAAGGTTAATTTCAGAGATGAGCATAAAAATAAAGGCAAGGGACGGTGGTATCTTGTTTCTTAGGTCATGTGGGACTCACATACCAAATTTCAGCAAAAAAAAATGACTCTAGCTATATTAAACAGGTCTCCCATTCCTGGTATGGCTTAAAAAGGCCCAATCCCCATGACTTAATTACTGCAGAAATTACTAAAGCACAGGAAACGTGATTTTCTGAAGGTTATGGATGGAATATGGTATGGACATAAGGAAATCAGATCTATAGCATGGTTCATACAATTTACAATATATAAACAGAAGAATTACATGAAGAAACCCTCAAGATTGAGGTGTTGCAACAACAAAATGGGACAGAAAAGCCTGACAGCGTTATTTTATTGATGCTACAGCTAATATATATTACACATAATATCTAGAGAATATATTTGCACAAAAATATAGATCCAATATAGAACTGTGTATTAGATGGGCTCCTTAATACACTCCCCTTGGGGATCTGAGAAAATCATGAATAGGAGTGAGTAGATCTGAGATCTAAGATGCAGTCCTGCAGTAATATTTAGGAATTCTGTATAAATAGAACCAGATGAAATTCATATCTGAAATGAACATGGATTGGATGGCCAATCCATGGATCACCACAGTGCAAGGAGAGCCCCTTAACACCAGATATCACTCCTCCAAAACGTTGCTCAAACACCCTGCAACTTCCCTCTTGCAGATAACGCAATTATGGGAGAGAAAATGTGTTGTTAGATTCATTACTAAATAGGCCCGATTCCTAGATCTGAAAGTGCAGCTCTAATGATCCAATACACTAGTCCAGGAGGTTAAAAGACATACTCACTAAGAAGAGGCACTAGATTTTCCTAGATCTGAATAGATCTAGCTTCCATTGCTGCACCTTAAAAAAAAAATCAAACCCTCAATAGGATCTGAATTGTGTTTGGAAGATGAAGCTTGGCCCAAGCCTGATAGTGGACAAGATAGAATAAGTCTCCTCCAAGAGCTTCTCAAGGAATGAGGTAGGATTCTTGACCAGGAACACCCAAGTGCTAAACAACACTATTCTCAGCTAAATATCCAGAGAATAAGGAATGTATAAACAGACAGCCCCTTGAGAAATATAAAATAATCAACCCTCTCCTTGGTGTCCTCCTCCTCCTTTTATAATTTGGAAATCTTGTCAAACCCTAAACCATCTTGATGATTTAGCCTCATTCACATGAGTGACCTCCAACATGAACTGTGTTGTGCCTTTAGGAGATACATTGTATGTAGACAACGTTGTGGATTTGGTCCTGTTGACCCAGTCAATTGGCCCAGCCTCGTTCACACTTAAGTGTGTTTATGAAAGTAGCTCAAATTTAGCTTATTTCACATTGAGCATTGATTTATTTTGATGTTTAGGAGTTATTATTGGTCCTCCTTTACAATTTTATTCATAAGCATGAAAAACAAAACAAAATTGAATATTCCTATTAGCTTGGGCTAATTAGGAATATTACACAATATAAGGCAAACTCATATTCAGGATTTACCCCTACCTTGTATGTATGGGCGTACATGTGGATTGTATATTGACGTTTAATGTTGTATTTATTTCCGTTTCATATTGTTAAAGAACGCTTGAAGATAAATTAAGTAAGTGTTGAATCAAGGCATAGGCTACTCAACATATTGATAAAAAGAAAAAGTGAGGCAGTGTCAAACCTGCTATAAGTGGTTGAAAGAGGACCACAAGTATATGTCCGTGCACGTTGGTATTAGAGCTCATTTTGAAGTATTGATCCCACTGCTACTACGTATCAGTTGGTATCGAAGCTCTTTAAAGAAGCTTTGAGGAAGGAGGCAGGAATATAGTTGCAGGGTTGCAAGTGGTATTAAAGCTTGACGGGTGAGTCCGTTTTGTAGAAAATGGACTTTAAAGAGATTTAAGAGACAGTGGCATGATTTGGAAGAAGGTTGGATGAATTAATAAAAGAGGTTCATGAGACGAGACAAGTCATTCTTACATTGCGCAAGGAAGGGATATCCGACACGAACAGGGGTGAATTCTTTCGACTTATGAAGAAGATGACCGATCTTGAAGCAAACATGAAGAATGAGAAACAAGACTGAGGTAGGTTTTGGGAGAAGCTTATCGAGCTTAGAGACCTTGGAAATATGAAGCATAGTGGCATGGAGCTCACTATAGGCGGACCAAAGGATGTTGCAGATGTGATAGGGGTCAAGGAAGAACTTCATGAACAAGTTGGACCGAGACCAAACACATTGCAAGCATTGATGGTGGATGATTCTCATGAGGATGTTGTAGATGTGGAAGTGATCAAGGAGGAACTTGTTGAACAAGTTGAACCGAGGCCAAGAACATTGCAGGAATTGGTGGTGGAAGAACCACATGAATATTTTGTAAGTGTGACAATGATCAAGGAGGAACTTGATGACCCGGTTGAACCAGGATCGAGCACGTTGTAGACATTGATAAGGATGGAGGACACTCACTTGGATAGTCTTCATGGAGGTATGACTTGTGTTTCATTTGAGCATTTGTAGGCCTAACCGTATGGAGGAGTGAGAAAAGAGATGAATTCTTTGCCAATGCCATGGATGATCTCTCCTTGGATGACTATGATGAGACCTTGTACATTGGAGGAACAAGGAGCATTGTTTGTTGCATGACTTGTTAGGGCTATTTTTGACCTCATGATATAAGGTTCAAATGCACGTGACAAGTGTGGAATGTGATGATATTTGTGATGGATGGGTCATGCTTAGCCATATAGAGAATTTTTTAGGTGCCCGGGATGACTCATGGACTGCTTGAAGAAAGGGCACACACCGAAGTTACATATGATATATATATATATATATATATATATATATATATATATATATATATATATATATATATATATATATATATATATATATGGGTGGACTTCTTCATGGCTGGAAACTAAGAAGGAACTCTTGGTGGACCTTTAGTGGGGGAGGCAGCAATGATGGAAGTACTCATGATGATTTCTGATGGTAGAAGTGTCTGAGGGAATTTTACCTGGATGATGACTAGAGTTGTGTTGATTCCACTCTTGATGGACACATGAACAATCAAATTCATGTACATTGACATGAGGGCATGGTATAACATTACGTAGATACATTACGTAGGTGCTCTTATAGAGATGCCACTTATGAGCATCATGGAGGAGTGTCAAAGCAGGATGGATTTGCTAGTGCTACATGGAGAAATTTTTAGGTGGATAGATGGAGATGTTGTTCACATTTGAGTAACTAGAACATGGATGGTTGGGTGAGAAACCTATGAGGATATTCATATGAATTTTAGGGCATGAAGAAACTTGTGATGGCACTCATGACCAAGATAAGTATGCTTTCCAAATATTTGGATGGAGGTTCATAGGAGTTCATGATGAGTTGCATTCATTAGAGACTTCATATTATAGTCATCTTGGAGTATTTGGTTCATTGAAGAGCCGAGATCATGATTGGTCTTGATTTTGATGCATTATGGGATGCATACCTTTGATCACATTATGGGGTGTGTTCATGAGGAGTATTTGATGGAGATGATCATGACAGGGCACTTTGGAGTTCGATGGAGATGCAACGATGCAGATGCATTGGTGAGGTAAACTTGGGCATACGTTGAGTCTTCTTAACTTAGCCACAGTTTGATGGATAATGAGGCAATGTTGGGCTTTCCCTTTGATTGATTTGATAAGAGGATGTTCTCACACATGGATGATGATTCTTGATAGTTGTTACTATCTTCGAGCAACACATGGATATTAGCATCATGGGCAACATATCATGGATATATATGGCTTGATATTTGAACATCGTGTTGTAGATGAGATGGAGGGAGTACTTCATGGACCTAAGCATGGCTTGTTTTACACTTGTTAGGGATGGATTCTTGATTGAGACAATGATATGATAGGATTCAGGAGAAAAAATTGACCGATGGCATGAGGATGTGCATTCTCACGATGAGAGTGTATGGTTGGATTGGCCCTCTAACTAGTTCGCTTCATGAGGGCTAGCAGTGCACAAAGTTATGTTGTATACATAGCAGATTATGTTATGTTTGGTTGTGTTGGAGTACCTTGGAAATGGATTCACATGATGATTGATGATATATGATGGGTCGACAAGATATATGTTGCAACAGCATGTAGCTTGAGCTGGAGAGATTGACTCCCCACGATGGGCAGAATGTGGAGATAGCGACGGATGTGTTGATGATCATAGATTGAGGAGATTGTTCCCATGGATATCCTTATAGAGACATATACCTTAGTGTTTTGTGAGATATATGTTAGAGCAGAGGTGGGTAGCATGGACATTGTTGGAGATGTTTGAGCCAGTGAAACTTTGCGACGATATGTTGTGGCGATATGTTGTGACGAGATGTTGCGATGATATGTTGCGATGATATGATGCGATGATAATGATGATGGTTTTTTCGAGGAAGAAAACCTTATTTTATAGTGGGGGAGGATGTTAGGTCTCCACATTTCGGTTATGATGACAGAGTCTGGCGCGCGATGGGAAACCTACTTGGTGGATGTGCGACGAAATGTTGGTTACAGTGCGACGAAAGTTCAAGATGAATGATGGGTGCACTTGGGCAAAGTGCGATGGTGGATGCGCTTCAGTGAACCATGTAGCAGGTGCCCCGATGAACGCGCGCGCCCGACCCAACACTTGGCAGTATTATGGATGAACATTCCACGATGGTCATGTAACGTTTCAATGGTGGTTGTGCGACGTTTGAATTGCAACGAGCCACGAGAGAGTGGAAAAATGACTAAGTATGGAATAGCCTGAGGATGAGAGTTTATAGCAGGCAAATGAGCAAAATACACTTTGTAAGAAGCTTTCCGGATTATCCACAGTATTGAAAAACATGTGTCGACGTTTCGAACCCCAACTGGGATCCATCATCAGGACTATTTTAGAATGAAGAATTTTAAATACACTTGTTGGGCTGACATGAAGAAATATGACCAAGCTGACCCATGGGCATGGGCGAAGGGTCATGACTTATGGAAAAAAGGGACCACAACTTGGCATATTAATATGGACGAGTAGAGAAGGTTCAAAGGAATCATTAATTCATCAAAAATCACTTGGGAAGAGCTCTGAAGTAGTCGAGCAAGTGTACGTGCCCACAGGATGAGTGGATGAGTGAAGGAAAAGACTAAATGTGTCACAGGTCGAATCGGGTTTTTCTTGAACACGTTTCTGAACTCGTGCAACTGAGGGCATCGGCATGTGCATACAATGTCAAGTCGAGTTTTCGAGTGGACTACGAGGGCACGCGTGCAGAAAGGGTGGAGTCAGGTTTTCCCCAAACACGTGCAGCTGAGGGCATCAGTGCGTGCAGACAAGGTCGAGTCGATATTTTGATCAGACTGCGAGGGCACGCGTGCAAAAGGGGTGGCGTCAGTTTTTTCCTGAACGTGTTTCTGAACGCGTTCAGAGCTGAGGGTGTCGGTGACCCACGTGTAGAACATGCATAGGTTGAGGGTGTCAATGACCCGGGCTGAACATGGTTTTGGGAAGAAGTCTAAAAACATATTTTGAAGAGAATTTTGGGGATTTCTATGGATTTTTGAGTTTTTGGAGAGCATTGTAGCTCGGGACAAAACACAAGTGTAGAAGCACGTATTGGCAAGAAGTGTAAGTGGCTTACACAGGCTTGGCATTGTATAACTATTGTAAACTTGTACATTTGAATTGAAAAATAATATCAAGCAGACTCATATTAGGGAGTTGCCCCTCCCTTGTATATATGGGTGTACATGTGGATTGTATATTGATGTTTAATTTTGTATTTATTTCCGTTGCATATTGTTAAAGAACACTTGAAGATAAATTAACTAAGCGTAAAAGTAAGGCGTAGGCTACTCATGACCAAGTATTGATAAAAATAAAAAGTAGGGTAGTGTTGCACCCGCTATAAGTGCTTAAAAGAATACCACAAGCATATGGTCGTGACATGACCCGACCCGACCCGTCTGAGCACATGACCCAACCCGACCCACCCAAACGCACGACCTGACCAAGGGGGGTCGATTATGAGAATCAGTCCCCCTACTAGGAAGAATCTCCCCCCCTCCCTGGCAGGGGGGCGATTTTGAGAATTCTCATAAATGTTCCCCCTACCGGCCAAGAGGGGTGATTCACACAATCATCCCCCCTACCATCCATGGGGGGATATTCTCATAATTGGACCCCCTGGGTCAAGTTGTGTGTTTGGGAGGGTCGAGTCGGGTTGTGCATTTGGGAGGGTCAGATCGTGTCGTGCGTTTCGGCGGGTTCGGTCGTGCATTCAGGTGGGGGGGGATCAAATCGCGTCACGCATTCGGGTGGTTAGGGTCAGGTCGATTCATGTGGGGCTCAGGTGAGCACCCCCCTCTAGGCATGACCGCACACAAGATAGTGGCACATGCCTCGAATGGACAACACGACCCAACCGTCACAAGCACACGACCCATCCTAACCCGCTCGAATGGATGACCCAACCCAAGGGGATCAATTCTCATAATCGTCCCTCTTGTAGGCAAGGGGCCCTCTGGCATGCAGGAGTTTGATTCCCCCTGGGTTAGGTCATGCATTTAGGTAGGTCAAGTCTAGTCATGTGCTCAGGCGGGTCGAGTCAGGTCGTGTATTCGGGTGGGTTGAGTTGTGCATTCAGAGGGGTTCAGATGTTTGGCAGGGGGTTGTTTACAAGAATCAGCCCCCTAGCAAGTAGAGTGGCTGATTTTTAGAATCGATGCCCCAACAGGCAAGGGAGTTGATTCTAAGAATCCAACCCCCTGGGTCGGGTCATGTGATTCGACGAGTCAGGTCAGGCCGTTTGTTCAGGCGAGTCGGGTCATGCTTTCGGGGGGCGCCCACCCGAGACCCGCACGACCTGACCTGACCCACCTGAACACACAACCCGACCCACTGGAACGAATGTCTCGACCTACTCGAACATACACCTCGTTGTGTTGCGGGCGGGCACACCCACATGGGGGTGCCCACCCAAGCAGGGGAGCGATTCTAAGAAATTTCCTGCCAGTTTGTTCAGGGGGGTCAGGTTTCCTGGCAGGGGCCCGATTCTCAAAATCTACCCCTTGTCAAGTAGCCTGATCCCCCAGAATGCATGACATGACATGCTCGAACGCACGACATGAACCGACCCTCCCGAACGCATGACCTAACCCACCTAAGCACACAACCCGACCCGACCCCCCTGAATGCACAACTCGACCCACCAAAGTGCACGACCCAACCCAAACAGCTCGAACACACGATCCGACGTACCTGAGCGCATAACCCAAATTGACCTGCCTGAACACGTGACCCGACCTAGCGAGGGCGATTCTAAGAATCGGCCCTCCTAGGTTGCATAGTGTGTTCGAGCGGTCGGGTCGGGTTGTGAGTTCGGGCAGGTCGATTCATGTCATGCGTTCGATCAAGTTAGGTCGAGCATTCGAGGGAGCAGGGGGTCGAGATGCCTGGTGGGGGGGAAATTTTGAGAATCGGCCTTTCATGCATTCAGGCGGGTCGGGTCGGGTTGTGCGCTCGAGCGGGTCAGTTCATGCATTCGAGCGACGCTCACCCGAGTCCCGCATGACCCAACCTGACCCCCGCCCACACGAACGCATGACCCAACCAACCTAAGCGCATGACATGACCTACTTGAAAGCATAATTCGGTGTGTTGTGGGTGGGCATGCCCACAGGGAGTGCCCACTCAAATAAATTGGACCCTTTCCATGCATCCGAAACCCCCCCGAAAGCACGACCCGACCCGCCCAAGCACACAACCCAACCCGACCCTCCTGAATGCACGACCTAACCCAGGGGGGTCGATTCCCAAAATTTTCCCCCGTGGGTTGGGTCGTGAGTTCGGGCGGGTCGTGTTGGGTCGTGTGCTCAGGTGATTCGGGTCGTGTCGTGCGTTCGGGCAGGTCGGGTCATGACTTCGACGGGAGTCAGTGTCACACCCTTGAGTTAGAGTCACAACAATCGAGTGGTGGCGGGCTCGCCTTAACACGACATAAGCCCAATTCGGGCATGTGCGACGATGATGTGTGACGGGCACACCCATAATGGCAAGTGAAGTCGTGCGTTTTGGTGGAACGTGGTGAGTGCAAGTGTTGATCAAGCATGCGCCCATACCGGATGCGTGATTCAAAGGTGTCGGGCGAAGTCATTTTGGTGAGCGCATTTAGTGATATGGGTGCGCCATGTAGCGGTTGGGTGAGTTGGGCACGTCGAGCATGGGTGGTCGAGTTGACCCAAGTGACCTGAGCAACCCACCAGTGGAAAATTATTATGCGATGTCCACGCACGTTATTATTGGAGGGGCCGACATGTTATCATTGGAGAGGCCGACACATTATTATTGTGTGTGGGTTGATGTGATGGTGAGTAGGCCGACTCATGTAGAGTCGTGACCCGACTGAACGGGTCCATGTGTAATGCATATATAAAGCGATGAAGGTGGGAGTTCTAAACATCATTCAACAATCAACCAAGCGAAGAGAGTTCAGAGAAGCATCAAATTTTGTAGTGAAGGGGTCGAAGCAAAGGATATTGGAGTCAAAGAGACAAGTAGAAAACTCGTGTAGAGGTTCGGGAAGAGTGGGGTCGTAGGTCGTGCATACCATGCGGCTGTACTGCGAGCTAAGTCGGGTGTAAGCAGGGCGGGCATGTAGAAGCATCAGGCGAAGTCAGGTGACCCACTAGGAAGCGTATTCATGAATGTGTTTCAGGAGTGTGTTCAGGAGGTCAAGAAGGCGCGATGCATGCAACACGTGACCCAGCTGACCCGAGCTACATGGCAGCAGGTCAACTTGGGCAGAACACGTGCAGAGCGTGACCCTAGTGACCCAGGTTGCACGAATTTCAAGAAAACTTCAGAATTTGGATTTTGGATTTAATTTTTGGGTTTCTAGCAAACTTGACTATGGTTGAGAGGCATTGTTTCCCAGCTCAAAACACAAGTGTTGGACCGTCTTGGAAAGAAGTGTTGGTGCCTACTCATGCTTTGAAACTTGTATTATTGTTGTAAAATTGTACATTATTGAACTGTTATTATTATTTGGTAGAATTTTCGGGATTTTCCCCTCCCAAGTATGTATGGGCGTACTTGTGTGATGGTTGTGAATGTTTAATAGCTAAAATATCAATTATTGAAGATTAATGTTTTTCCAACTCATTGTTAAGAACGCTGAATTGTAAAATTGGCTAAGTGTTGAAGATAGGCGTAGTCTAAACACTTGAGTATTGATAAAAGGAAAAATTCTAGTAGCTTCGCACCCGCTATACATGGTTAAAAGAGCACCAAAAGTATAGGGTCGTGACACATGGTATCAGAGCTTGATTCAGTGTGAGTCAAGTTGCATTGATTATTTAGGAAGCAGGAATACAATTGCAGGGTTGCTGGTAGTATTGAAGCTTGGAATTATATTGATTTGTCTTATTGAGACATTGGGGGAAAGACATTGGTCAGGGTTGAAGCTACAAAACAATACATGGCAAGTTGGGAAGATGCCAAGAGAGGCTCTTTGAGACCTTACACAGGTTGAGGCGTATGAAATAAGAGAACCCATAGATTCGTGTTGAGCTTGAAGTCTTGGAGGAGAATGTTGAGGTAGAACTTCTTAGTCCTGGTTGGGCAATGGAGTAGGATAGAGCTGCAAGTTTCTATGAGGAAGAAGAGGTTGAGACATGTGAAGATGAGGATGTTGCAGGTGTGTCAATGATCAAGGAGGAACTTGATGAGAAAAGGGATTACTTCTTTTTCGATGCCATGGATGATCCCTCCATGGATGACTATGATGAGACTGTGTACATTGGAGAAGAAAAGAGCCTTAGTTGTTTCATAACTTGTGAGGGAAATTTGGGACATCGTGCTAGAAGGTTAAAATTCCCGTGTCTACAGTGGAACATGATGAGCTTTGTGATTGATGGGTCATGCTTAGCCATAAGGATAACTGGCTAAGTGCTCGACATGATCATGGACTGATGGAGAAAGGGCACACTGAAAAAATATATGATGATATTTGGGTAAAATTCTACATGGTTGAAACCAAGAGACATCTTGGTGGACCTTTAGTGGGGGAGGCAGCAATGAAGGAAGGACCCATGATGATACATGAAGGTAGAAGTGACCGAGGGCACTTTACCTGGATGTTGGATAGATATGAGATGACTACAATTGTGTCGAGCCCACTCCTGATGGACACATGGACAACCAAAGTCATGGACATTAACATGAGAGCGTTGCGGACATTATGTATGTGCACTTATGGAGATGCCACTTATGAGCATCAAAGAGGAGTGTCAAAGCAAGTATGTTGAGCAGGATGGATTAGCTAGTGTGACATGGAGACACTTTATAGATGGACTCATGGGCATGTTGTACACTTTTGAGCAACAAGACCATGGTTTGAATAGAAACCTATGAGGACATTCATATGAATTTCATGGTAGGAATAACTTGCGATGGCACTCATGGCCAAGACAAGTATGTTTGCGAAGTATTGGATGGAGATGATGCATCGGATTTCATGATGATTTGGGGATGGTTGCAGCTATTGGATATTTCATATTATAGTGGTATAGGAGGATCTAATTCATTAATGAGTTGAGGTCAGGATATGTCCTAATTTTGATGCATTGGGGGATGCATACCTTAGGCACATTATGAGGTGTGTACATGAGGTGTGACTTGATGAATATGATCGAGACAGGACACTTTAGATTTTGATGGAGTTGCAGCGATGGAGATGCACTTGGGCATTGGTTGAGTCTTTCTGACTTAACCACACCATTGATAGACATGGTGGCTGATTAATCTAGAATCAGGGGAAGCACATGGATGGTTGATGAGGCAGCATTAAACTTTCCCCTTTGATAGTTTTGATAGAGTGCATATTGCAGATGAGATGAAGATTGATTCATGGACCTAGATATGGAAAATTAAACATTAGATTGATCAGAGGAGTTCCTGACTGGTTTGAGGAGGACCTCTCACACATGGAGTGCATTCAGGAGTGCATGAAGGAGGTTAGGAAGGCACAACGTGTGCAGTGTGTGACCCAGCTGACCCAAGTTGCACGACAGCAGGTAAACTTAGGCAAAACGCATGCACAAAGTGACCCTAGTGACCCAGGCTACATGAATTTCAGGTAAACTTCAGAATTTTGATTTTGGAGGTAATTTTTGGGTTTCCAGCACACTCGACTGTTGTTGAGAGGCATTATTTCCCAGCTCAAAACACAAGTGTTGAACCTTCTTGGAAAGAAGTGCAGGTGGCTGCAAAGGCTTGGAAACTTGTATAATTGCTATAAAATTGTACATTATTGAATTTTTATTATTATTAGGTAGAATTTTCAAGAGTTTCCCTTCCCAAGTATGTATGGGCGTACTTGTGTGATGGTTGTAAATTTTTAATAGTTGAAATATTAAATATTGACGATTAATGTTATTCCGTTGCATTTTTAAGAACACTCAATTAGAAAATTGGTTAAGTGTTGAAGATAGGTTTATTCTATACACTTGAGTATAGATAAAAAGAAAAAGTGTAGTAGTGTTGCACCTGTTATATGTGGTTGAAAGAGCACCACAAATATAGGGTCGTGACAATCGAGATGCTTGGCAGGGGTCCAATTCTCCTAATCAGCCCCCCTGGGTTGGGTCATGCATTCAGGGGGGTCTGGTCGGCTTAATCCAGGTGGATATTGGTGTCCACCCACCTATTCCATTTGGACCCGCACCATCAATTCTTTTAGTCTTTGACTTCCAATAGCTTACTATTTTTAGCATGTTTTCGGGTCTTGCACTCCCGGAGCTATTTTTGGGGCATAATGATCCAGGTGGATATTGGTGGCCACCCAAATATTCCATTTGAACCCCCACCATCAGTTCTTTGAATTTTTAAGTTGCAGCACAACTTACTATTTTTAGCATTTTTTTGGGTCATGAACTTCTAGAGCCATTTTGAGGCCCTAATTGACGTTTTTTGGGAAAACGTGGAGTAACATGGGTCATAGATCGTTTTTGCTCACTCAAAAGTTGTATTCCTCGGATAGATATTTCTAACAAGCTATTGAGAGCGTCAAATGGAGATTGGATGCCAAATTTACATCCCTAGGAAGTTGACACACCAACTTACCCAAATGGGGCCAACAATTTTGGCGCTTCATCTCCTAGGGTTAGGTTTTTGGACGTTTTGGGTTTTACATTGTTTCTCAATAATAAATAGGCCTTCGAGCCTCATTGTAACATAGTGGAGGGGCTTCTAGCTATCACATCTCTTCTCATAGATACACTACCAGTGCCCTCACCTGCTCATTTCCATTATGCCTCATTGTAACCCAGTTCAGGGGCTGGTAGCCAACACATCTCTTCTCAGGGATATGCTACTAGTGCCCTAGCTCATTTATTTCCATTATTTCTATAAGCATGTTTTGGTCATTTTTTTTTTACATAGTTCAAAGGCCTGTAGTTGTCACATCTCTTCTCAGAGATATGTTACCAGTGCCCTCGCCCGCTCATTTCCATTATTCCTGTAAGTGAAGAGTAGTGCATTCACGGGGGTGCATGCCCGAACCCTGCATGACTCAACCTGACCCGACCCACCCGAACGCCACTTGAGAACTTTTGATGTCTAAAATGGGCCTCCTAAGAAAAATGTACAACCAAAATAAACTTTATAAGAACCAATAGGATTCAAGATGATGATGTCAACCATGGGGGATGATTAACCATTTTTTGGGTACAAAAGTAAAAATATTAAAAAATTATAAAATTATAAAACTAAATTTTCAACTTGTATTTTCAACTTATCTCCCTAAGGTTTTACTCAAATTTTGAGTGGGAGTACTTGGTGGATGCAAAATTTAATTCCTCATCCAAGGAGTACCCATGTTGCATACTTTCAATGGACCCTACTACACGAAAAATGAGAAATACATGAAAACATGTCATTGCAATCACATTTTTCATGTAGTAGGGTCTATCGAAAGTATGCAAGATGGGTACTCCTTAGATGAGGAATCAAATTCTACATCCAATGAGTGTTCGCTCTCAAAAGAGTAAACCAATAGGGAGATAAGTTGAAAATACGAGTTGAAAAAGTATTTTTTTCTTTTTTTCCCTCTAAAATTTGATGATGTAATCTAATATTATTTTATTTTTTCTACTACTATTTTATAATTTCCTTAGCAGGCATATTTCAGACCTCAAAATCCCCCTAATGCATGACCCGACCCGCTCGAGTGCACCACTCGACCCTTTAGAATGCACATGTTGTTGTGTTGTATGCGGGCACGCCCACAATGGGGTGTCGCCCGAACCCCGCGACACTCGCCCAAACAAATCACCCTCCTGCCCGAATAATCCACCCTAGTGTTGGGTCGTCTGTTCAGGCGGATCAATTCAAGTCAGGTCGTGCGCTTGGGCGGGTCAAGTCATGTTGTACGTTCGGGAAGCTCGGATTATATGTTCAAGGGGGGCGGAGGGTTGCATCGGGTTGGTTCGTGCGGGCCATAGGAAGGCACACCCTAGTGGGTGTGCCCGCAGCATAGGACCATAGGGGGGCACACTCTCGAGCCCTACATCACGTGTCTCAGGCCTAGGTGAGCAGGCCCAAAAGGGGGCGGGCATGCCCACAGGGGGGCTCCCTCATGATCCTGCATCATCGTATCACAAGTCTCAAGTAGGCACCCCCACTTGCGCATGCCCGCCAATAGTACATCGGCACACATCATTGTGCTGCGAGCAGGTACACCCATAGGGGGGCACCCGCCCGAGCCCTACGACACTATGTTGTGGGGCTCGTGAAAGTGTCCACCCGCAGCACAGCGACACAAGTCGTCATGTTCTGGGTGGGCAAGGGGGCACCCACCTAAGCCTTGTATGACCCCACCCAATCCGAATGCACGACCCAACATGAACGAGCGCATGACCCAACCCGACCCTCCCAAATGCATCACCCAACCTAGGGGGGTCTATTCTGAGAATCATCCCCCCTGGTTCGAGTGGTGCGTTCGGGAAGGTCAGGTCAGGTCAGGTCAAGCGCTCAGGTGGGTAGGTTTGTGCGTTAAGGCGAGTGATCGAGTCGAGTCATGCATTCGAGGGGGTGGGTGTGACCCTAAGTCTAAACTTAGGAAAATAAAATAGTTTAAGTGAATTAATAGAATATGGATGTGAACATTCTAGAAAAAGTAGATCAAGTCAAAATGTAATCTTAGTGGTTTATTGGAGATCTAATCTCAGTCGTTGAAGTCCCAACACGAATACTATAAGAAAATATTGAGGGTCATTTGGAAAGACACAACAAGAGATCAAGAGATCAAATTTTCTGAAGTGAGCAATGTTTAGAGGAAATTTGATCGAGAGATTCCCACGTAGAGAGGGGCAGAAGCCGTTTTTGTCAAAGGATCTTCTCCAGGGCCAAGGATACTTAGAAGAGGGTTAGAGAAAGACATAAAGGAGACATCACAGTGCCCAAAGAGGGTAACGCAGAGCCACGAAGGCCACATGTAGAGGCAGTGCAAAATTCCTAAGTAGAAGTCTAAGATTCAGCTAAGAGATCGAGATTCTCAATCGGCATGGATGGGATCAAGTTTCCTGAGGGTTGAATGATCCACCAGAGTATGTGACGTAGTCTTTCAAATCCCTTGACTTAGGCCCATGTACTTACTGCGTGGCAGCGTAGAGGTTTTCAAGTGGACATTGGTTTAGCTACCGTATCAGCCGGGACTTACAGTTTAGAGTGAGGTAATCTCACTCTTTTTTCTCTATCGAGTGATATTCTCTATATTGGATTGCTAGAAAGGCATCTAGAGACTATTTTCAGATATAACTGTTGCTTGATAATAAAACCCTCAAATCTGTTGCATTTTTTTTCCGGCATTGGGTTTTTCCGGGGATGTTTGTCCAAAAACAACGGTGTCCTTTGTAATATTCTTTTATCTTGCTCAGTTTCTTGTTTCGGTATATCAATTTAATTAAGTTAAGTTTGTAGCAGTAATTACTTCAGTGTTTATGGAAGAAATCAGTAAATAACTTTTTAATGTAATTTAAAAGTAGATGAAGGAACTTCAGTTGGTTGCATTAGGATTCCGGACTTGGAATTTTCACATTGTATTAGAGCATTGCAGGTGAGACAAGAAGAGAATATCTAGCACTAAGCAGGAGGCTGAATAGCTACAGAAGGAAGCAGTTGGAGTTCCCAGATGGATTGCGCAGTCTAGGTGAGAAGGGCTGAATTTTCGAGAAAATTCTCTCTTTGAGTGAGTCAACAGAGAGGAAGGGCTTCCAGATCAAGATTTTTCCGAGCTAGAGGGAGCAGCGTAGAGCTTCAACATAGAGCTAGTGGGATGCAGGTTTTCTTCTGGAAATTTTCTTGGCAGAAAGTCGTCATGAGAGAGACAAGAAGCACAGTGAGGGAATATTCTTCCTCAGGGAATTCCTATCCAGGGATTTCTATTTTTCGAGATCTAAGAAACAAATAAGGGAGGTTGATTTACCACCTCCAGCAAGGAGTGTGTAAGCAAGTCCAGTGTTGCGCAGAGGAGAAAGAGAGGGAGCAGATTCGACATGTTATTTTTGAAAGATATATCATCTCAAGTGCTTAGAGATCAGGAATGGTTGGAGGGAGTGTCCAACTATGTGATCTGGAAGGCAAGAATCAAAGATCACATAGTGTCCCACATAGCCATCAAGGACACAGTTAGGCAGATGTGGGAAGCCTTAGCAATGTGATATCAAGAATATTTCGAGCAGCAAAATATGTACTTAGAGCATAAACTAAGGATGATTCATATATAGAAGGGGGAGCGTATTTTTCGTTCATGTGAAGACTTTAGGAAACTCATGATCAACTAGCAGTCGTGGGGTCCACCCCTTCTCCTATAGCAATGGTGAGACTAGCCCTTAACGTAGTCACAGAATAATGGCAGGTTTTCATCCAGAGTATCTTGGGAAAAGCAACCTTGTCGGGCTGGGAAGAGATGTGGGTTGCTCTTCAGCAAGAAGAGCTAAAGAGGGAACTAGTCAAGTGCAAAATTTATGGCAACAGTGCCAGTGGGTCGAAGACAAAAGAGGAGGAGGAAAATGTAGCCCTTACATCTAAGGGATAGAAGGATTAGTGGAGACAAAAGAAGGACATCTCGAAGATTAAATGCTTCAAGTGTGGTGAGCTCGATCACTACGCAACGCAGTGTCCTTTGAAGAAAATGGAAAAGGATGAGAAGCATGATTTGAAGGTTGTATGAGTATGCCATGAGCGCCCACGCGTCTCCTCAAGGGAAATGGGGCAATATTTAACAGTAAGAAAGCAAGAACTTTAGTTGGGCAGGATCCTTGAGAAGTCCACCTATTGGATCATGACCTTGATACGGGTGCCCAAGGTCAGCAGTAGTAGGCTGGAGGAGTTTCAATTGGTGCAAAGGAGTGTTGAAGTGACAGATGCAGTGGTTAGCAGTGCCAGAATCTGAGAAGTGTAGTGCAGAGTTGCAGTAGTGTAGAGAGACATAGTGCAAAAACAACAAAATCACAGTGGTTCAAAGGGACAGTGTGGGACTAGCAGCAGTCAAATTTTTAGCATCCAAATGTATCCATATTGAACACTTGTTCAAATTTTGGATGTTTTTCATTTGCTTCTCTGAGCAACTAAGGTAAAGTGCAGAGTTAGCGGTGGTAGTGCAAGCAGCAGATGCAACATTTGAGAGGGAGTTGTAGTACGGATGCAGTGTTGATAATGGCAGGGTCAGCAGCAATGCAGTGGTTGGTAGACAACATCAGCAACGTAGAGGGAGATGCTTTAGAGTCAGAGCAGTGTGCAGAAGGGCATATTGCTAGAGCACATTCCTCGCTAAGAGGGAGTGTTTATTTTGGGTAGCATCATATGTGCTATAATTCTGAAAATTTGTGTAGAGGCTTAAACACATTTATTCCAGATAACAAAAAAAATTTAGGTCTTAACTATCTACAAAAGAATCTTAAAAAAGAAAACAAACAATAGCGAGACCATAAAACATAAAACAGATAAACACAGAGTATTTCCCCTGGATCCCAAATCGGGACGACCAGCTTGATTTTTCATTATATTCCTTTTAGTGTTACAACACATATATATACATGTTGAAGCATACATAAACCCCAATCCATTAACCCTGGATTAGAACATAGCCGTAGTTCCCTTGACCGGATCTACAAAATACCAAGGGCCGAAAACCATCATGCCCCAAAACCATGTGCAAACCCATGCACAAAACCATGGGCGGGTCCGCCCACCAGAAAATAAAGCCCAAAAAAATTTTCCTAGGGCGCTCACCCGAACCCCGACAGGGTGGCTATCGCCCCCCCGTGCATGACTAGTCGTGGAAATAATATAACACAAACCCAACATTCTCCCACTTGTTGTTTTCTTTCCGTAGAGGGCCACAGGAGAGCTGAGTCATTAGCCCAACTTTGCAACACCCATTATTTCTCTAAACCAAGAGAACTTCTGAGTGCTCACAGACTTCGTCAATGCATCTGCAAGATTCTTCAAAGTGTCCACCTTTACCAGCAACACCCTTTTATTCTCAACCATATATCTCACAAAGTGATATTGAACATCAATGTGCTTTGCCTTTGAATGATAAGCAGGGTTCTTAGCCAAGAAAATTTCACTTTGGCTATCATATTCTATCCTTATAGCTTGTTGCACCAACCCCATACTTGAACACAATCTCTGCAACCAAATTGCTTCCTTGCTTGCATGAGTGGCTGCCATGTATTCTACCTCTGTAGTTGAAAAAGCCACTACAGACTGTCTTTTACTCATCCAACTGACTACACCTCCAAATAGGCTAAACACATACCCACTTGTAGATATTCTTTGGTCCAGATCTCTAGCCCAGTCTGCATCAACAAAACCACGAATTTCCAACACTCTTTCCAATCCTGGTCTTGCCTGGTAGCACAAGCCATAATCACTAGTGCCACGCAAATATCTAAAAACCCGCTTCACTGTTGTCCAATGCTCCTTCCCTGGGTTTGAAATAAACCTACTTAATAATCCCACTACATGTGCAATGTCTGGTCTAGTACAGACCATTGCATACATTAGGCTACCCACTACACTTGCATATGGAACACGGGACATATCCTCTTCTTCTTGTGTATTGGGACACTATTCATCAGATAGCTCTGTACCTGCAGGATTCGGAACATTCACTAGTTTACTATCCTGCATATTGAACCTCTACAATACAGTCTCGACATACTTCCTCTGGTTTAACCAGAGCTTCCTCTTTTCCCGATCTCTCTTAATTTCCATGCCCAAAATATAGTTTGCAGCACCAAGATCCTTCATGTCGAATTTGGAGAACATTTGGGTCTTCAAATCTTGGATAATTTCTTTGTCATTTCCAATCAACAACATATCATCCACATACAAGACCAAATAAATAGCATGGTCACCAATTAATTTAAAATAAACACAGTGACCCTCCTTGTTTATGGTGAATCCAAGTCCTCGTATATAGGTATCAAATTTCTGATACAACATCCTTGGTGACTACTTTAACCCGTACAGAGACTTCTTTAACTTGCATACCAGTTCTTTCTTGCCCTTCACCATAAAGCCTTCAGGTTGTTTCATGTAGATCTCCTCTTATAGATCCCCTTGAAGAAACATTGTCTTCACATCCATTTGTTCTACCTCAAAATCAAATGCAACAACAACAGATAAAAGTAATCTAATAGAAGTAACTTTGGCAACAGGAGAAAAATATCCCCAAAATAAATTCCCGGCACCTGGGAATAACCTTTTGCTACCAACAGAGCTTTGTATTTCTCCACCTTGTCTTCTACATTCATCTTCTTCTTAAACACCCATTTTCTCCTGATGGGCTTCCTTCCAACTGGAAAATCCACTAGATCCCATGCCTCATTTTTATGCAAGGATGCCATTTCATCAACCATGACCTCCTTCCAAATTTTTCCATCCTCTGAATCTACTGCCACCCTAATGGTTTTGGGATCATCATCAGTTATAGTTAAATTAAAATTTGAACAGAAAGCAGATGGACTATACCTTTCTAGTTGTCTTCTTTCCCGAACTGATCTTCTCACAGCTGGAGTTTGTGGCTCTTCCTCTTCTAATTCTTCTTCTGTTGTAGAGTCCGATTCATCCTCCTTTAGCTCAAACTCTATCTTCTCAGGTTCCTTTGGTATGAATTCATGTTTAACAACATATTTCACCTCTCTAAACACCACATCTAAGTTGTACACAACCTTCCTTGTTTCCGGGTTCCAAAGCTTGTAGCCCTTTAAACCATCCTTATACCCAATAAATATGCACCTTTCAGATTTATTATCCAACTTGGTCCTTTTCTCCTTTGGAACATGTTACACCATTTTTTGGTCATCTAACCTTTCATCATTAGATGGACCCAAGTACACCATGTAAGACCAGTTTTACCCTAAGTAAAACTGCTTTCACTATGTTAAAATAGGAAACCCCAAAAGGAAATATTAAACAAACCTATATTTGTTTGATTTTCCTCATGGAATAATTAATTAAACCATAATTTAATTATTATTCCCAGTCATGTTTAACCCAAAAACAAAGAAATTAATAAGATAAACCCATAGTTATCTTATTATTTTCTAGGAATAATTATTTAAATAATATTCCTTGTTAAATATGACCAAATCAACCACCATTAATCAAATAAATCATTATTTGTTTGATTATATCCCAACCACTTCCTTAAAAAGATAAATAAATCATTTATTTATTCATTTTTCACTAATCAAGGGATTTGACCCAAGTCAAACACCCTTTCCCTCCAACAAATAATAATAAAATATTCCATAGAGGTGGATCTAGATGTGATTAACATTATTTTAATCATGCACCAAGATCTAGAAGGACCCAATATTTTGTTATAAATAGGAGGGATTTCCCCATCATTCTTCACCTTTTGTTGCATACTAGATCACTCTGGATCTATACACTCGGTCTCATTTTCTGCCATTGTTGCTCCCATTGAGCTCTACCTTCTACATTAGGTTTTCTACATCTACAAGAGAGAGAAAGCTTAGATCTGAAGTGCTGAGGACTACAAAGAACCCATCCCATTGAGGAGATCTGGATACACCTTCTTGTTTCCTCCCGGGTGCCCTGTAATATAAAAATTCATTCAAAAATCGTGTTCTTGTCTTGTCTGTTGGATGCATGGAGCAAACTCTTTACTTTACTGCTTAATGTCTTTCCATTTATAGATCTATTTGTTGCAGCATTTTAACTACTAATCACAGATCTGAAGATGTTTGGCAGCCTCTATTGTTGTTAGGGCTATTAGTTATGCGTAGCTAAAGTGATTCTTTTTCGTACACTTCGACGAAGAATTCATACTAACAAATGGCGACTCCACACGGGTTTTAAATTACGACCGCTGTCGTTTTTCATATTCCTGCATATCCAGCTACTTCAGGCCCTAGGGCTTCTTTTCAGCTGCTTAGTTTTCCTCTTTTTATGTCATTTTCTCACATAAAACCCTAAAAACTTAAAATTTCTAACTTCCGTGTGTTTCTGGCCCTATTGCGCAGGTAAGCGACACCAGCCACAACTGAGACGGCAACTTTTCTGAAAATCACATGAGACAGCGAAGACGGGAGTCGCACTTTGGCCACTAGCCTGCGGCACAGACCTCAGTGCTTGCCACCCGGCTTGTTTTCGGCTGCACTGGGTGGATCGGCTAACGGCTGCTCTGACATTTTTCACAATTTTTACGGGTTCTGGCTGCGGCTTACGTCTCGGGGTCTTCAGCCTCTGTCTCGGCCAGCCTTGACCAAGTTTTGATCTGTTTTTACTCATACAATTTAAGACATTTCCCAGGGCTTTAGTACCCTCCACTTTTTGTGGAAGAGTTTTAGCTGTTTCAGCCGTCGGTTTCAGAGCTTCAGCCCCTTCTTTTCCAGATCTGTTACCTCCCTTTCAGATCTGTTGAAATCAGCCTTTTTTCCTTTCAAATCACCTCTTGTCGTTTTGTTTGGACCTCCTTTGAAGGCCTCCGCCTCACCCCTCCGGTTTTTTGCTGATTTCCCTCCTTTTTTCCAGCCACCTTGCCTCTGTCTCTTGGCTGTGATCTGCACCTCTTGCCTACAGCTCTATCCTCCAGATCTCTGTCCCTTTTGACCCTAGATCTGTTGAGCTCCCTTTATGTGTGTTTTACATAGTTTTTCCCTTTCTTTTCAGCCTAGTTGTGAGAGACCCACCTTCTCGGGTTAGATAGATGCATACGTAGCTGTTATTTTTATGTTATTTCAGTATTATATTCTGTTCTCTGTAGGTTTATTTTCAGCTACGCAGCACACTTTTTCTTGCTCTCAACAACGGAAAGGGTTTAAAAATTAAAATTAACGCACGCCACACACTGACCCTAAGTGAAGAAGCGCCTGGTTAACACCGCCTGGCAAAGACTCTAAAATCAATTGTCATTACACCTTATCTGCCCTTGACCTTTCTTGATTCTGTCCCTTTCTGCCCTTGTCGGTTTCCTTCTTCCTGTCATCATTATGCCCCCAAGGCGCCATTCCCGGAGACTTCTTGGCCTTCACCCTCAGTTTCCAGTTGATCGACCTGCTCCGCACCGCCATCGTCGAGCCAGTCCACCTTCGAGTCTGCACTCCAACTCCTCTCCTGATTCATCGGGTCCCCCTTCTCCTTCTGGTTCTCCCCCTGTTACCTTCACTATGTCTGGACCAGGGCCTAATGCTAGCGGTTCTCCCGGCCCCAATGCCGGCCCTACTTCTAGCGGAACCGCCACAACCACTACCCCGGCCACCCCTGTGCTGTCGTACATTGCAGGCCTCAGCCTCCCCGATTTCCATCAGTTGATTAATGACCCCATTCACCACAATGCGACCTGGCCCGTTATGCCCACCAAGCTGCCCTCTGATATCCCTAAGTTCGAGGGCCTTAGTGGAGAAGATCCAACCAATCACGTTCGGTCTTTTCACATGTGGTGTTCCTCCAATTCCATTACCGATGACTCCATCCGTCTTCGTTTGTTCCAACGCACGCTTACCGGCGAAGCTTCTAAATGGTATGTCGAACAAGCCACCTCTTCCCATACCACATTCGAGACTCTTGCCCAAGCCTTTTTTTCATACTTCCAGCTCCCTCTCCGATACGACACTGGCACGGAGCTCTTGACTTCCTTTAAGCAATCCTCTTCCACACGCCTTTCTGCCCATGTTCAGGAATGGCGACGAAGACGGAGCTTATGTCGAGCCCCTCCCTTTGAAGATCGGGTTTACATGGACTGGTTCCTCCGCACCCTTCCGTCTCCC
Organism: Pinus albicaulis; assembly: GCA_034641835.2. Lineage (NCBI taxonomy): Eukaryota > Viridiplantae > Streptophyta > Pinopsida > Pinales > Pinaceae > Pinus > Pinus albicaulis. Next base: position 18,242,992 of record CM076582.1, on the reverse strand, counting down.
ATCGGCAAAGATGTCACCTCTCACTTTCCTCAAACTGAAGAAGCCGCCCTTCAAATAGCCTTAAAATATGACCTGATCTATGCTCAATCTGGTTATGTTTATACCGTCCTTCCTGACATCCCCAGGCCCGGTGGCGCTAACGCCCCGGGGGCATCTCATTCCGTCGACGGTATCGTTGGATCTCTTTCCCATCCATCTGCTCACCCTCCTATGGGCTATGGTCTCCCTCAGGGAGGGGCCAGCACCTCAAGCACTCTTCCCCCTCCCGGCAACATGTATCCAGGATACGGCATGCCTCCTCCTTTTGCTCAACCTCCTGCTTACCTCAATGTCGCCCAACCCAACCCTTACCTTTATCCACAGCCTGGTGCGCCAGCTCCTCCAGCATATGCGCTTTCGCCTCCCTTGCCTCCTCACAACCCGCAACAGCACTTACAACCCCCTCCAGGGCAAGTATTTGCACAGCAGGGCGCGATTAATCCCCCTTCTTCTCAAAGAAGGCGGAGAGGCAACCAGAACCAATCTGCCCCTGGTAACCAAGGACCCAATTCTGGTATGGACCCTAACACTAGCAACCAGCAACAGGGCATTCCGCCCAAGCCGGACAGGCCGCTTCGCACAAACAAGCCCTGTTCGTGTTGCGGTGTTTATGGCCATTACACGCACGATTGTCCTCTCTTACCCCAGATGCGGCAGATGTGGGATTCTTAAGCCACATTGCGCGGACATCACGCTTCCCCTCATGCTCCTCCTAATGTGGCCATTTCCCAGCCAGCTGTGTTCACTGATCCTTTCCCTCAACAGGGATTCGTGGCCACCCAACCGCCCGACAGCCAGGTAGCCGCCCCCCCTTCCATTTCTGGTTCCTCTGATTACCAGATCCTTATGATGCACTCCGATCCTTCCCCATCCGTCGACCTTCACCTTCAAACTTGGTCTCGCCAGTACCCCAAGCCTCCTGCTCAGTCTGCTCCCGAGCCTCCCTCTTCAGGTTCTACAGAGCCTCTTTCGACATCCAGTGGCCCCTTACACATCCCTCAACCCAAAGTTGAGGTTCATCCAAAGATTCCAACGGGCCCATTACGCCGAAATGCTGCTTCCGGTCGAGCCGCTCAGTCGTATAGTATAGTAGATGATTTGGCGCAATCCCCTGCTGCCATTTCCACACTGGAACTCCTCCAGTCGTGCCCTTCTCAAAAGAAGGCTCTACTATCTGCCGTGGGCGCTGTTGATCCTGCCGATGACCAAATGATTGTTTTCGACGCCACTCAATCGGACCACCCTCCTCTTCCTCCTTCCGTTGCTTTCCAAATCCCAGTCAAAATCCGGAACGCCACTGTATCCCGGTGTATAATTGATGAGGGGGCATCCACCTGCGTGATGTCTGCTTCGGTTTGGAAGCAACTCGGATCCCCTGAGCTGGCCCCTTCCATGATCACCCTTCGAGCGTGGGACGGTCATGCCTCCCAACCCATTGGCCTGTTTCGTAACTGTCCCATCACCCTCGCCGGTAAGACCGTTTGCGTTGATGTCGAAGTCATTGATGCCCCTCTAGACTACAAAATTCTATTGGGGCGAAGCTACACCTACGCCATGTCTGCTGTCCCATCCGCGGTTTTCCGCAAGATGTCTTTCCCACACAATGGGAAGATAGTCACTATTGACCGGCTATCTTATCATGAGCCGCCGTCTCAGACCTCCTCCGAGACGACCATCTCTTCTGTAGCCAACAAGCAAACCGTCGATTCTCTGACCAGTGTCTCCCCCGGCGTCTACAAAGATTCCACCTTGCTTGGTACTTTCCCTCATCTTCCCCCTCCTCCGGTCACTGATCCCAGCTTGTCGAATTTTTTCATGATGCAATCCTCTCAGGCTGCCCATAAACGGCCTGCCTCGGCTAGTCAGCAACCTCCCCCCCGCCCTCCGCAACCCGCTTCTAGCCATTCATCTCAGCCAGCCGGACCTCCTCCTTCTGGCCCTCCCCCTACAGCTGGTATCCCTGAACCCCTTTATCCTCCCGGATCAGTTCCCCCTGGCCTTAACCATCTTGGAGCCGTCCCTCCTGGTCATTTCCCTGCTGGGCAGATCCCTTTCCTAGCTCCCCCTCCCGGAGTATATTCTGTCCCCGTCATGGCCACCCTCTCCCTCCCTAATTTGACCTTGGGCATTCCGGTTTGGTACCTTGATCCCCCAGCCGCCACTCCCCCTGGTCACCCCAAACCTTACATGGCTTCGACACCGGTTCAACCGGTCCCCCTCGCTTCCTCCATAGCCACTGTGCCCCCAGCACCTCCACGGGACCCTTCTCCTGTTGCGACGGCTCCCGGGAAGAAAGGCAAAGCCCGCAAGGGGGCACCCAAAGACACGACCACCACAACCGACCCGGCTCCTGCTCCGCCCGCGAAGCCTTGCGCCTTATGTGATGTCACCGGTCATGCCACCCATGCTTGTCCCGAGTTACCCTGTATCCGGCCCATGGTTAAAGTCGCGTTCCACGAGTCTATGGCCCTTGAAGCCCCTACTCCTTCTTCGTCCGTGACCAAGAACCCCAAGACTCTCCGCACCAACAAACCCTGTGCCTTGTGCGGTGCCCATGGCCACTACTCCCACCATTTTCCTCACCTGACGCATTACCGTGCCTCCCTAGAGGTGATCCGCGAGTATGAGGTTGAACAAAATCAATCCGCCTCTCCCATTCTCGCACAGTATGCTTCAGGCCAGCCTGAGGATCCCCCCGCTCCCATCGACATTCCTCCCCCTGATGTTCAGATGTCGGAGTCTACGGTAACCATCCTTTACCTATCTTCCTCTGCACGACACTCGGAGCCTAGCCCGTCTGCCTACTCCCCTGTCGTGTCCCTTGACCACCCTATTCCCCCTCATACCCGAGATCCCTTCACTTGTGTCTCTGTTGACCTCCGCAGCCCGAGTCTTCACCATATTTCTGATAGCCCTCATACACCACCTTGTCTGAGCCTTGGTCATCCTTCCCCTTCTACTCCCTCTAGCGGTCACCACCCGATGACTTCTGTACAATCACGCTGCCCTCATTTCCGTTCCTCCCCTCATTTATTGTCTTGTCACACCATTCTGCAGGACCCCCCGTCCACACCCTTTATCGGTTACGCCGATGGTGCAAGTCGCTACTCTAGGAATCTAGCCTCGGCAGGTTGGGCCATCTTCACCCCCTTGCATGACCTTGTTCTTTCTAACGAGGTATGCATTGGTTCTGCCACCAACAATCAGGCCGAATATGATGCAGTGCGTGGCCTATTAGTTGATGCCCTCTTTCATCGCATCCTCCATCTGCACGTTCGTTTGGATTCCTCGCTTCTTGTAATGCAACTAAATGGTGTTTATCGTGTGCATAACCCTGTGCTGTTTAGACGCTATTTACGAGTGAAAGTCTTAATACGTGCGTTTGAAACCATAACTTTCAACCATGTACCCCGAGACCAAAATCACTATGTAGATAGTATTGCAAACAATGTTCTAGATTGGCATTTATTACACACATTTCATACAAGACAATAACATTAAATCAACCATCAAAAGACGATACATATCCATACTATGTGTCGCAAAACATATATTTATAGTCCATCTACTCTGATACATATGACATGCCCATAGCATGTTCCAAACCAAAATACCAAAAATGGGGGCACCACCTGCCCGTATATACATCATAGGGGGCACCACTTGCCCCTACATACATCAGAGGGGGCACCACTTGCCCCCGCCCCTAATCACTATCTGGAGGCTCCCGGGCCAATGGCTCTGCCCCTGCAGCATGTAGATCACGCATAGCCTGACCGGCCATCGCCATGCGCCGCATGATACCTCGCCACTCCGAGGGGAGACCAACACATGGCTCTATGTACTGGTCGTCTAAATCCTGCCATCCGCGCTCTGATACTCCAGTCAACAACTGCTCACATCTACGACGGATGTCCTCCAGTAGGGCGGCTGCATCCTCATTCTGCGCTGCTCTCGACCCACTTGGACCTGTAGCTCCAGACGCTGTTGGTCGTCCCATATATCCGGCCGGTTTTACCGGTGCTATATCTGCATACCAAAAGTCCATGAATCAGTATCATTATTTACTATTCAAAAACTTTAACATGCCCACACAAGAATAGCAATTTGTCACTTACCATCGGGCCCCCAGACTCGACCAGGCGGAAGTGGCAGATCCGGATCCCCACAATAGCTCATCCCACTATACGGGTAGTCGTCTATGTACAACGGCATCTGATCCCAATGGGCAAAAAACTCCGGTCGAAACACTCGCCCGACCGCCCCTCCTCCTCCCCTGCAGAGTAGTCGTCCCCAACGGCGCATCCTGGGCTCTCTCGGGCCCCCATCTGGAAGCTGCACACGAGGCCTCAAGGTCGAGATCTTCTCAAAGAAGAAGGCGCACAATAAAGTCCCATATGAGCAATCATGATTCACCTGCCGCCTGCATAGCGACAACTGTCGCTTTAACGACACCAACATCATTTGGGCCCACCCAAAGTAGGTCCCACCCAACACACTCTCCACTATCGTCATCTGCCCACCGGTGATGTGATGGAACGCCTGGCTGCCCAGGATTCGCAGCACAGCTGCGGCCACTGCACGGGTTTCTAGCCTCTCTAGATCCTCGATCGGTATTCGAGTCCCCTTGACTTGGAGACCCGGTCGACAATGGCGTTCCACGAACTCCATGATATGCCGCCCCCGCGGCAACACTGGCTGTGTGTTTCCCACCATCCCCAGTGGCGGGAGACCAGTCAGGAAGTACACATCCTGGACCGTCAGCTCGATCCTGTGCCCCTGCTCTGAATCTCTGATACGGATCCCGATAGCCCCGATATCCGGGCCGATGGTTCCCACTGCTCATCCGCGGGTTCTCCAAAAACTTGAGAACCCCAAATCGCTTTGTCCCTACGACGGACATGTGATCCTTTGATCCCGGCTCCCGGCGTTCCCGGATCTCTCTCCAGGTTGACCGCAACTACGCCGCCTGCCTGAACACATCATTTTTGTCGGGGTACAGATCGGGAAAATAGCAGCAAACACCAAAGCTGACTCCGGCCATAAAACGACACCCAAAAACCCCTCGTCTCGGGTCGCGGTTTTACGCCCATTTTCTGGACAGTCGCACTTTTGCACGATACTGCGTCTGGGTGCTTTCCCACATTTAAAAAAGTGCGACGGCCCACGTATAAGATGAGGGAGGGGCATTTACGGGTTACGGGCCCTAAGCTGCCAAATGTAATCATCAAAATGCAAAGAGCTAGGTTGAGCCTCTTATCTCAAGCTAAATAGGATCTCGATTCCAACGGTCGGTTTGTCCGCTACGTTCGCCGCAAGATTTAGGGCCTTCTCTCCTCTCCACATTCACCACAGCAACAATAGCAACTGAATGATTTTGGAGGGAACACTGCCTTATTAAAAGAGAACCCCTGTTTCTTCATCCGACTGCTGTGACCACACCGTAGCCCCGTTCGACGAACCGTCAGCACCGCTGGAAAGATCTCACCGAGCTCTCAAACGGGTTTCGATTAGTTTTTGGTGATTTGATACTTCACCCGGACACATTTTGTCCAAGAAGGGTCACTTCACCGCTCCTTAAAATCGAATTTCCTCACTTACGACACTTGTACTTGGGGCACCATATTGCTCCCTTACTTGTCCATGTTCGTGTCGATTTTCGTCATGAGTGCCCACCTTGTACTCATGTTTCCATGGTCCCCCATTGGGGCCTTTACTGTGTGGCAGCACTATCGAGTCGCCCTTGTTTCGAGCATCCAAGTTGAGTCATCATCGCATCCATGGAGTCTATCCTACGTCCCTTTGTACCCCACTATAGTCCTCCATTCTTCATTGCTTGGTTCCCCTCTTGTGTCGCATGTCATGACCTTCAGCTCCACTGTCCCCTATCCCTTCTGATATTGTGTCAGTCGCTACCATGTCATTCATGCCCTTTATTCTCTAACAAGGGAAGTCATCCATTCGCCACTCCATCCTTTCCATTTCGCCATCATCATTAGTGTCAGTCTGTCCGTCGCTCTACTATTTTCTCACGTGCCTTAGTTGAGGATCTCTCATTGCCTCACCTATGGCGGACCTCCTTCTGTCGACATCAGCTCATTCATTCCAGAAGCTAGGTCTAGAGGGCGGTGTACCTTGGTTCCAGCTTCCACTCTTGTTCAGTGCCTCGGATCAGGCAAAGGGATCTCTTCTTCCGCTTTGACTTGATTGTTTCTCCAGCTCCTTTCAGCATGATTGAGATCCGTATACTTGATGGTCCAGTGATCCAGCAGCAGCTCTTGATGATTCCCGGGTGTGTGTGAGATGTCTCAACCCTCATGAGGGGGTGGCCCTGCAGGTAGCCCCCCACATGCCCGGACGACCTCTTCCTTCCCGCCTTCGATGCAGCTCCAGATATTTGATGATGTTGGCCATAGCCACTTGCAGCGCCTCTTTGATTTGCATGTATCAGTCAGATTTTGTGAGCCCTTCCCCATTTACAGGGGGAATTTTGGGTTGTATTTGTCTCTCATGTACTCAGATATTATTGTCCTAGTCCTGGCTGTTATCCCAGGCACAGCATGTATGTGGGATTCCTCATTGTATTTTTATCTGGCTCCTGATTATGCCAGCTGTATTTTATAGTTCGGTCCCTTGATTACTGGACACATTATTCTTTTGTACTTTGTCTCGGCGGGCATAGGTATGCCTCCCCCGTCGCCTTCAGCACAGGTACCCTCTCATAAAAAGAGACTTGTTGCACCTGCGATTCTCGTCTCCTCAGGGTCTAGTCCTTCAACACACTATCTACCTCACCTTTCTCTCTCTGCCACCCCTTTTGTTGTCTAGTGATTGTGTTCTTACAACGTACTTCGGTCATACGATTTGCTCCTGACACTCGCACGTTGGGGGGCAATCTGTTACACCATTTTTTGGTCATCTAACTTATTACCATTAGATGGACCCAAGTACACCATGTAAGACCAGTTTTACCCTAAGTAAAACCACTTTCACTATGTTAAAATAGGAAACCCCAAAAGGAAATATTAAACAAACCTATATTTGTTTGATTTTCCTCAAGGGATAATTAATTAAACCATGTTTAATTGATATTCCTTGTCATATTTAACCCAAAACATGAAAATTAATTAGATAAATCATTATTTATCTTATTATTTTTTAGGAATAATTATTTAAAACATTATTTAAATAATATTCCTTGTTAAATTTGACTAAATCATTTATAAATAATTGAATAAATCACTATTTATTTAATTATTACTCAACCACATTCTTAAAATAATAAATAAATCATTTATTTATTTATTGTTTAGAAATAAAGGGATTTGACCAAATTCAAATTCTTTTTCCCTCCAACAAATATATTAAAATATTCCATAAAATTTGGATCTAGATTTGGTTAATAATATTTTAAGTATGCACGAGATCTAGAATGACCTAATATTTTGTTATAAATAGGAGGGTTTCCCCATCATTCTTCACCTTTTTTGCCTACTAGATCACTCACCGGATCTACACGCTTAGTCTCATTTTTCCATCACTTGCTCCCCATTGACTTCATTTTTGCATTGGGTTTTCTACATCTACAAGAGAAAACAGATCTAGTATTGAGGACTTCCAAGAACCCATCCCACTGAGGAGAATTGGATACACCTTCTTGTTTTCCTCCCGGGTGCCCCATTAATATAAAAATTCTTTCAAAAATTGTTCTTGTCTTGTCTATTGGTATATGGAGCAAACCCTTATTTTTTTTGCTTAATGTCTTTCCATGCATAGATCTGGTTTTTGCGGCTCTTTTATATCTAACTAACCACAGATATGAAGATATTGGCAGCCACTTTTGTTGTTAGGGATATTAGTTATGTGTAGCTAAAGTGATTCTTTTTCGTACCGCCGACGAAAGATTCATACTAAACGAGAACATGTAAATATGCATCACATCCAAATACCCTTAAATGTGAAAGAGAGGGTTTATTACCAGTCCATACCTCATGTGGAGTCTTATCCTCCAACGCTGATGAAGGTGATCTGTTAACTAAGTAACATGCAGTCTCCACTGCCTCTGCCCAGAATTCTTGTCCTAATCCGGTACCACTGAGCATGCTTCTTGCCTTTTCCATCAGTGTTCTATTCATTCTTTCTGCAACTCCATTTTGCTAAGGTGTGTATGGAGTAGTCTTCTACCGTGCTATACCACACTTCTTACAGAACTCTTCAAATTCCTTCTTGCAGAACTCCCCACCATTATCTGTCCTCAGTGCCTTTATCTTCTTCTCTGTCTGGTTTTCCACCAGTGCCTTAAATTCTTTAAATTTGTCAAAGACTTTAGATTTCTTCCTCAAGAAATATATCCATGTATTCCTTGAGAAGTCATCTATGAATGAAACATAGTACATAGAATTTCCCAGTGATGGAACTGACACAGGTCCAAACACATCACTGTGCACAAGTTCTAATATCTTGTTTGCCCTCTTAGCACCAGAAGGAAAACTCACCCGATTCTGCTTCCCATATACACAATGTTCACAGAAATCAAAATCCAGAGAACAATTATACATACCTTCTACCATACCATCTCTATGCAGTATCCGAAGGCCCTTCTCTCCAATATGTCCAAGCCTTTGATGCCATAGCATGGTCTTTTCTCCAGAGACAGCTAGACTTTCCGTCCCACTTTCAGGAACCACAGAACTGTTACACCCATCAATAACAGTGCTACCTTGTAGCTTGTATAGAGTTCCAGTCCGAACTCCCCGCATTAATACCGGTGCTCCCCGAACCATCTTGCAGGCATCTTTCTCGAACACTGTTTTTACACCTGCATCATCCATCTTGCTTACAGAAATCAGATTTCTGGCCAATGCAGGAATATGCAGAACACCGGGAAGTGTTCTAATCCTTCCACCTTGCAGCTTCAGCTTGACCTTTCCACGTCCGATGATTCTGGCCTTCCTATCATCCCCTAGGAAGACATCACCACCATCATATTTCTCATACTCGCAGAACCACTCCCTATGGGGAGTGAAGTGAAAGGATGCACCCAAGTCAATCAACCATGACTCATGATCTACATGTGTATTTGAAGAAGAAGCCAAATACACATCCCCACCTTCATCCGAGGTGGTTTTTGCCTCTGCAGAAGGAGCATCATCAGATCCCTTTCCTTTCTCAGGAGCTTTAGATCTACAGTCCTTTTTGTAGTGCCCTTCCTTTACGCATTTCCAGCACACCTTTACAAACTTTCCAGGAGATTTAGATCTCCCTCTAGATTTGGATCTCCCACTCGAAACCTTATTCTTTTTTCTGTTCTGGGACCTTCCTCATACAGATAAGGCATCTCCATTATGACCCTCCATATTTCTCCGTCTCATTTCCTCCGACAGCGAGGCTGAGACAATGTCATCATAATTCAAGGTTTTTAGGTCCCTATATTACTAGTATAGTCCCTTATTGTTGTTAGTGTAACCCCCTTATTGTTATTATTTTACCCTTGTAACCCCCATTTTATTATTACTATGCCCTTAAATTATTATTGTTAGGTCGGCTAGGATTACATTGTGGCCCACTAGGATTACATTATGGCCCCATGGACTCCTATATATAGAAAGGAGGTTTTGTAAATTGGATCATCCAAGAATTGTTCATTTATGTAATGTATTGGAGGTTTCCCCCTCGAAGTGGCTTATTTATAAGGTGTTGATATCTCTTTTCTTATATTTTTGGAGCTGGTTACACAACATTTGGTATCAGAGCTTTGGATTCTAGGGTTTCGCTACTCCGAACAGGTCATCGTGGCATTTTCGCTATAAATTTTTTTCTACAAAGTTTCAGAAGCAGAAATGTTTAGGGTGCGAAGCCGAAATCCTGAGGAAGATTTTCTAAAAATTTCAAAGCTTGGTTCACAAAATTTTCGGAGATATGATCTGTGGAAGTTAGGACTTTTTTCAGGATCCTAAACAGGTCATCGCGGAATTTGCGCTATAACTTTTTTTCTACTAAGGTTCAGAATCTAAAATTAGTATGGTGTGAAGCTGAAATCTTGAGGAAATTTTTCAAAAAAATTCAGAGCTTGTTTCGGAATATTTTTGGAGATATGATCTGTGGAAGGTAGTGCTTTTTCAAGCTCTTGAATTTCATCTCAAAGAGGTGATCGTGGGAAAAGTTCAATAACTCTCTCTCTGGGCATCAGATTGGAGTGCCGTAAAAAGTGGTTGCAAGTACACAGACTGTAGTTTCTTGGTTATCAGTTTCAGAGACAAAGGATGAAACAGTGACATGTGTAAATTCGTACAAGTTCACTCTACTGAACCAGTCCATAATTAGGTCATTGTGGGATATTGGACACAACTTTGTCTTGGAGAATCCAAATCAGGTCAGACCTGTGGCATTCGAAAGATAATTCATAGGGATACGTCAGTACCAAAATTTAGATATTGAAGTGCTGCAATCATAGAGATAATCCAATTTCAATATCGAGCTCCTCAAAAGCAAGAAAAAGGTGTGTATTTTTTTTCCGAATTGCATAAGTCTTGTTTGAAGAATCAATTTGAATTGATTCCAAGGGCATATTGTAGAATAGATATCAGTATTGGGTTCTAAAATATGCCTCGTAAAAGTAATTCAACACCCATTAAGCCTTCAGAAGGGTCTACTATGACTCATGAAGATGAAGAACTGCAACATGATCTATCAAAATTACAAGAGCAAGTGCAACAAATTTCACTCTCGCAAAGAGCAACAAAAAATGAAATGGAAGTTTTGAAGAAAGTTGTGGAAGCTAAGATGGATGGCATGGAAGCTGGCATGGAAGCTAAGATGGATGACATGAAAGACAACATGGAAAACAACATGAAAAACATGAAGAATGATCTAAAGGCAGACATCGAAGGTTTGACCAAGTTGATACAAGAAATGTTTCCTAATGGTGAAAATATAGTAGAAGAACCTCATGATGAGAACAAAATAAATGTTAATCGCGATTTCATAAACTCTAATGTTGGTGGGAAGAACCACCATATTCCAAAAATGGATATGAGGAAGTTTGATGGGAAGGATCCTGTAACATGGATACTACAGATGGAGCAATATTTTGATCTCCATAATGTACAAAACACACAAAAGGTATGCATTGCAACTTTACATTTAGAACAAAATACATTTGTATGGTATCGATGGATTTGCTCCCGTAAAAAAATTGTCACTTGGTCAATTTTTACGGAGGAAATGATAGCACATTATGAGGATACAAAGAGCAACACCTTCTTTAGCCAATTGATAAATCTCAAACAAAGGGTTTAGTGGGGCAGCACATTGAGGACTTCCAAAAATTGAATATAAGGGTAACTGATATTCCAGAGGAACACAGGATTGATCTCTTCATAGGCACTTTAAAGGATAACATCCAACATGAAGTTCGCGTTTTGGAACCTGATTCATTGGAGAAGGCATTCGGGTTGGCAAGAAAAGTTGAATGTAAAATTATGGCGACAAGGAAGCCTACCACTCAATTCTATAAAGAAGGAAGTGTTGCTACGCCTAGATTTCCACAACCTACAAAGTTGACACCACAACAATTGGAAGAAAAAAGAGCAAAAGGGCTTTGCTACAGTTGTGATAGAAAATACACTAAAGGTCATAAGTGTGCTGAGAAGAAATTATTTTACATAGATTGTGAAGAGGAAGAAGAAAATGAACAAGAGGATATACACCAGGAACCAGCCCTAGAAGAGGAAGAAATGAATCCGACCATATCATGTAATGCACTGGCAGGAATTACCACTCCTCAAACTCTCAAGATAGAATGACAAATCAAGAAGAAAAAGGTAATAGTGTTGATTGATTCAGGTAGCACCCATAATTTTATTCATTGTAAGGTAGCCAAGGAATTAAATTGTTTCCTATACCCAGCACCAGAATGTCAAGTGATGGTTGCAAATGGAGGAACTATAAATTGCTCTAAAAAATGCCATAATATCAAGCTAACCATGGGGGAATATGTATTGACTAGTCCAATGCTTGCCATTCCTATGGGAGGTGCTGATGTTGTACTAGGAGTAAAATGGTTACAATCTTTGGGGACGGTAGCTTTTAATTTTCAAGAACTTTTCTTGAAATTTTTTTCAGAAGGAAAGGAAGTCGAATTACGGGGTATTGAAGGGAAGCCGGGAAGGATAATAAGCTCTAATGTCATGACAAAGCTTTTAAAGAAAGAACAACGAGGCGTAATTGCACAATTATGCTCACTAGAAGTTCCGACATCAAAATCATCTATTTCTGCAGATCTCCAACAAGTCTTGGACAATCATTCCAAGGTGTTTGAAACTCTGAAAGGACTCCCACCTATTCGTGATCATGATCATGCTATTCATTTGATTCCGGGAAGTGTTCCTCCAAACATCAGGCCTTATAGATATCCTTACTTCCAAAAGAGCGAAATTGAACGTATGATTGCAGAAATGTTAGAGGCGGGTATAATTCAACCTGGTCAAAGTTCTTTCTCTGCTCCTGTAGTATTGGTACACAAGAAGGATGGATCATGGCGAATGTGTCCGGATTATAGGGAGCTCAATAAGCTCACCATTAAAGATAAATTTCCCATTCCTGTGATCGATGAATTATTGGATGAATTACATGGAGCAATTTATTTTACCAAGTTGGATCTTCGTTCAGGATATCATCAAATTAGAATGAAGGCTGAAGATATTCCAAAAACAACATTTCGAACTCATGAGGGTCATTATGAATTTTTGGTCATGCCTTTTGGCCTTACCAATGCACCTTCTACATTTCAAGGGTTGATGAATTCTATTTTCAAACCCTTCCTTGGAAAATTTGTGCTAGTATTTTTTGATGATATACTAATCTACAGCAGGTCTTGGAAGGATCATGTTGAACATGTTGACAGGGTGCTCAAACTATTGCAGGAGAAACAATTATATGCAAAAAAGTCCAAATGTTTCTTTGGAGTACAAGAGGTGGAATATCTGGATCATATTGTATCTCACGAGGGTGTTAAAGTGGACCCTAACAAAATTAAAGCCATTAAGGAATGGAAAGTTCCCACAACCATAAAGCAGTTGCGAGGATTTATCGGGTTAACAGGGTATTATCGCAAGTTTGTTAAGAATTATGGGAGAATAGCAGCACCTCTAACAACATTATTGAAGAAAGATGCATTTTCATGGACTCCTGAAGCAACTAAGGCCTTTGAATGTCTTAAAAGGGCAATGTGCCTAGCACCGGTCTTAGCTACACCAGACTTCACAAAAACCTTTATTGTGGAATGTGATGCCTCAGGAAATGGAATTGGTGCAGTTTTAATGCAGGAAGAAGACCCATTGCTTTTGAAAGTCGTCCAATCAAAGGAAAGTATTTACAGAAACCTATTTATGAGAAGGAAATGTTAGCAATACTACATGCACTAAAGAAATGGCGAACTTACCTAATGGAAAGACACTTCAAGGTAAAAACTGATCATGATAGTCTTAAACACTTTTTGGAACAAAGACTATCGTCGGAAGAACAACAAAAATGGGTCACAAAGATGTTGGGTTATGACTTTGAAATAATCTACAAAAAAGGAAAGCTTAATGTTGTTGCAGATGCACTCTCAAGAAAGAATGAAGAGGTGGAAGCATTGCTTTGTGCCATTTCCATTATCCAACCAGATTGGATAACCGAAGCAATAGATGAATGGAAGAAGGACAAAGATGTATGGACACTCATTCAAAAGTTGCAGCAAGATCCTAGTACATCTGATACATTTAGTTGGAAAAATGATTCCTTATGGTACAAAGATTGCTTATATCTTTGTAAGAATTCCCATCTAAAACAAAATATTCTTCTGGAATTGCACACTTCTCCTCTAGGAGGACACTCGGGATTTTTAAAAAATTACCACAGGGTGAAGAAAGAATTTTTTTGGGATGGCCTTAAATCTGATATTCAAAAGTTTGTGGCGGAATGTTTGGTTTGCCAGCAGAATAAAGTGGAAACAATTAAGACCCCGAGACTTCTACAACCTTTATCCATTCCAAGTCAACGTTGGGAGGAGATTTCAATGGATTTTATCACGGGTTTACCTAAGTCCGAAGGAAAGAGTGTCATCATGGTGGTAGTTGATAGACTTACCAAGTATGCACACTTTTGTGCATTATCTCATCCATTTAAGGCAAGTACAGTTGCTACTACATTTATGGACAGAATTCAAAAGCTACATGGAAGCCCAAGGGTTATTGTGAGTGACAGAGATCCCATTTTTACTGGAAATTTTTGAATGGAGTTATTTTCTTGTTTGGGTACTCAATTAGCTCATAGCTCATCTTATCATCCTCAATCTGATGGTCAAACTGAGATAGTAAATAAATGTTTGGAAGGATATCTTTGTTGTTTTGTATCTGATAAACAAACACAATGGGTCAAGTGGTTACCTCTTGCTAAATGGTGGTATAACACTTCCTTCCATACTGCAGCAAAAATGACCCTATTTATGGCACTTTATGGATATCATCCACCATCCATCACATCATCTTTAAGGGAAAATTCGAAGGTTCAAGCAGTAGAAGATCACATCGAGCATCAGCAAGAAGTTCTCCAACTCTTAAAGGATAACCTGAATTTGGCACAAAATTGAATGAAACAACAGGCAGATCAACATCGCAGCGAGAGAAGTTTTGATGTACGAGATTGGGTATTTTTACGGCTACAACCATACAAACAAATGTCCCTCAAGCAAGCAAATAAGGATAATAAATTATCGCCAAAGTACTATGGTCCTTACAACGTGTTGCAAAAGATTGGTACTATGGCATACAAATTGGAGCTTCCTGCTTCTTTGCGAGTACATCCAATTTTCCATGTTTCATGCTTAAAGAAGGTTATAGGTGAAAATCTTCCAGTTCAAACAGTATTGCCAGAACTTGATGGGGAAAGGAAAATCATATTGGAACCTGAAGCAGTCATGGAAAAAAGAACTCGACAACTACGGAATCGATCAATTTCAGAGTATCTCATCAAGTGGAAGAACTTACCCACTGAAGATTCTACATGGGAGGATGAGAATTTTATACAGAAGCACCCAGAGCTACTCAAGTGTTGAGGATAACACTTTTTTGAAGGAGAGGGGCATGTTAGGTCCCTATATTACTAGTATAGTCCCTTATTGTTGTTAGTGTAACCCCCTTATTGTTATTATTGTACCCTTGTAACCCCCATTTTGTTATTATTGTGCCTTAAATTATTATTGTTAGGTTGGCTAGGATTACATTGTGGCCCACTAGGATTACATTATGGCCCCATGGACTCCTATATATAGAAAGGAGGTTTTGTAAATTGGATCATCCAAGAATTGTTCATTTATGTAATGTATTGGAGGTTGCCCCCTCGAAGTGGCTTATTTATAAGGCGTTGATATCTCTTTTCTTCTATTTTTGGAGCTAGTTACACAACAAAGGTAGTTGTATTGCTACCTATTGCAATAACCAGACTGTCCCATGAATCTGTTAGAGAACACAACAAATTGATGCACTTATCTTCATCTAAGATTTTCATATCAATAGATGATAGCTGACTTACCACAGTATTGAAGGCATTCAGATGCTCTGTCACTGATTTTCCATCCTTCATCCTTAGGTTATACAATTTTTTCCGCAGGAACAATTTATTCATCAGATACTTAGATTGGTACAAAGTCCCTAGTTTGTCCCACAAGGTCTTCGCCGTAGATTCCCCAGATACATTCAACAATATTGAATCTAAGACACACAACTGTATTGTGCTTTTTGCCTTCCGATCTAGCTTCTTCCAGTCTTCATCTGACATTGCCATTGGTTTAGTACCCGAATCTACCGTGATCCACTGATCTTTATCCACCAGCAGATCCTCCATTTTGAAATTCCACAACTCAAAACTCTGACCATTAAATTTCTCGATCTCTATCTTCCCACCGCTCACCATCTTCTTTCACCACAAGAATCGATCCCACAGATCTCCCACTAAACAGGGTCTAGAGTCAGGCCCGAGCAAAAAACCCTCAGCAACAAAGGCGCCCCTTTGAAGCTGAAACAACTCTGATACCAAATGTAGGTTTTAAACTTGTACATAAATTATCTACGAACGAATCTTAAAATAGAAAATAAACAATTGCGAGAGCATAAAACATAAAATAGATAAACACAGAGATTTTCCCCTGGATCCCAAATCGAGACAACCAACTTGATTTTTCATTATATTCCTTTTAGTGTTACAAAACATATATATACATGTCGAAGCATACATAAAACCCAATCTATTAACCCTAGATTAGAACATAACCATAGTGCCCTTGACCGGATCTACAAAATACCAGGGGCCAAAAACCGTCATGCCCCAAAACCATGTGCAAACCCATGCACAAAACCATGGGTGGGTCTGCCCACCAGAAAATAAGGCCGAAAAAAATTTTCCCAGGGCGCTGCCTCAGACCCTGACAGGAGGGCTACCACCCCCCTTGTGACCCCCCTACTACGTCCGGCACAACGTACAAAAGGAACGATCGCCCTCCCACACATGACTAGTCGTAGAAAGAATATAACACAAACCCAACAAAAATTGTTTGGAGAAATTCCACCCGCATTGTATTTTATTAAGAATATTAATTATTTTAAAATGACCCTAAGTATAAACTTAGGAAAATAAAATAATTAAAGAGACTTAATAAAAATGGGTGTGAATGTTCTAGAAAAAGAAGATCAAGTCAAAGTGTAATCTTAGTCGTTGATTGTAGATCCAATCTCGGTCATTGAAGTCTCAATGAGAAGACTATAAGAAAGGCTTGAGGGTCATTTGGAAAGACACACCAAGAGATCAAGAGATCAAATTTTTTGAAAAGTGAGTAGTGCTCAGAGGAAAAATTTGATCGAGAGATTCTCATGCAAAGAGGGGTAGAAGCATTCTTGGTTGGAGGATATTCTACAGGGCCAAGGAAACTCAATAGAGACGTAGAGAAAGACGCAGACGAGGTAGTGCAGTGCCCAGAGAGGGTGACACAAAACCCATAGAGGGTGACGCAGCACCCAGAGAGGATGACATAGGGCCACGAATGCCACACCTAGAGGCAGTGGAACATTCCTGAGCAGAAGTCTGAGATTCAACTTGGAGATCAAGATTATGATTCGGGAGGGTTACGATCGAGTTTCCTGAGAGCTAAATGATCCAGCAGAGGAGGTGACACAGTGTTCCGAAGCTCTTGACACTGGCCCACGTACTTACTACGCAAAGGTGGTGCAGAGGGTGCCAAGAGGACGTTGGTTTAGCTAACGGATCAGTCAGGACTTACAGTGTAGAGTGAGGTAATTTCACTATTTTTTCTCTTTTGAGCAATATTCTCTACACTGGATTACCAAAAAGGCATCCAGAGACTGTATTCAGATATAACTGTTGCTTAATAATAAAACCCTCAGATTTTTTACACCATTTTTCTCGCATTGTGTTTTCCCTGGGATGTTTTTCCAAAAACAACGGTGTCCTGTGTGATATTATTTTCTCTTGCCTGGTTTCTTGTTTCATCATATTAATTTAATTAAGTGAAGGTTATAGCAATAATTACTTTAGTTTTTACATAAGAAATCAATAAATAGCATGTTAATGTAATTTGCAAGTATATGAAGTAACTTCAGTTGGTCGTAATAGGATTCCTGACTTGAAATTTTCACAGTCGGGTCGTGCGGGGCTCGGGCAGGTGCCCCCCTTGGACCATGTGAATTTTTTATTTTTTTTGAAAAAAAAATTATTGAATTGGTTTTATTTGTTATTCTGGATGAACCTACAAACCCAGATGAAAGGTAATCACTAGTAAACTTATGGGGGTTTCAAACTGTTAATTGAATTGAGAATTTTTCATAAGGTAAAGGTTGGTTTCCTTCTTATTGGACACACTCACGACCATATTGATCAGATGTTCAGTCATTTTTCTGTAACATTGAGGAGGAAGGATGTTGGGTGCTTTCCATCATTAACTAAATGTATTAAGAAATCATATATGAAAGAGTCCTTTTTCAGTTTGATGTTGTTGATTCAGTTTGGTGGGAGTCCTTTTTCAATGATCTCAGTGATATCCTTTCAAGATCAACAAATGAAGATATGATTTTGAAGACTCCATATATTTGGCCACAAAATGTGTTAAATGAAAATGAGGAAACAAACATTGTTGAACAACAACAATCTCAAGGTATTATTAATTTTACACAGGTAAAGGAAATAGAAATGTATATTGGTTCCTGAAGATATTATGCACGACGTTAAGCCATGGAAGACCTTTACAGGGGTTCAGTACAGGTTATTAAGGAGGGTTGCATGATCATAGTGCTAGTAGATGGAGATGCACATGGCTATCCATTCTAAGTTGCCAAGGTTATAAAGTTCATTATAGAAAATGAAGATGTTACAAGTGTTTAACTACATTGATATGCCACAAACACACGCCCATTCATTAGTGTGTACAAACCAGAGATGGTAGTTGATAAAAAAATTGGCGAAAAGAGAAAAAAAAAGGGTACAAATATAAATCTTCATCGCACAGACCTCTTAAAATTAGATTAAGTTGACATACTTTTCTATGACTTCAATTTAACAAAGAGAGGAAATATTCACTCCAAGACGATAGATATTCTTAAGAGGTTGATACCAAAAGAAACAATGTTGAGATGGGAGTATGTTGAAACCATTCGTAGATCTAGATGACTTTTGAAACCTCAAATGGTGGGCATGCATGTTGACTCATATGGGGCAATAGTTGATGGCATAGAAGAAAATAGAACATCTTCATCTGCATCTATTCATTCATCTAAAGGTGTGAATTCTGATGGTGTGCAAGAAAATATGAGTGATTTTGAATAATTGTGTAAGAGAATTTATATAAATGATGTTTGCACTGAGCAATGAAAATTATATTTTAAGTTCCATATGATCTTACATGAAGTTATGAGTCATTTTTATGTGTGTTGTATTATATGTTTTAATTATGATGAATTCATTTGTTTAAAATATTCACAATGCAACAATAACCTAGAGAAATAATTTATGTTTCATTGGGTTATTTTAGTCAAATAAGTTGTTCATAATATCACGGTTGAAATATGTTGAAAACTTAATGTTTTTAATTCTATGGGTGAAAATTTGTGAAATATTTTTTATCTTTAACATTATGGTTGAAAACAATTAGAAATTTAGGGATTTTTAGTGTCATGAAATTATATGTTAAATGACATGGATAAAAATTGTTGGAATTTTAATGTGCATAAAATCCCATTATCTAATGTCATTACTACAAAAATGTTGAAATTGTACCCGAAAAATAAAAAGGGTATTCTAGAAAAACAATTAGTGTGTTTTTTCCATTTATTTGGCATAGGAAAATTGGTTTTACTGCAATTTTTAAAAAATGTTGCAAATTAACCATGAAAAAAATAAAACCTCGTTCTAGAATACACACTTTTCATTTTTGGGTTGTTTTTCATGTTTTTTGGGGGGTTTTTGGCTAGAGTTCCCATTTTCAGTTTACAATTCTCATTTCAAATTTTACATTATTACATTCATAAGCCATGTGTGAAGAACATTTTGGCCTTGAAAGGCTTTTATTATTAAGTAAAATTTCTTAGACACATATATACAACGAACATCAATAGCTCCAATAGTGGAGTGTTGGAGCCACTTATTGCTCCACAAAAGAACCAAATATTCTCTCTATTGCTTTACTAGTGGAGACAAGGTGAAAAAGTCATTTTCTCATACAGTGAGGGAGTATATATAACCAAGGGTGACTCTTTGACTACCCTCATGACTGTTTGACTTCCCATGGCTGTTCCACTTACACAAACCTTTGAATTCATGTGTGTCCTTTGGACTTCCACTTTACAATACATTTGTTTACAATGAATATAAGATACAATGGTGATGTGGCGACATGACCACTAATGACATACCATGACATGACACTCTTGGCATGGATTGCTTAATGACATGGCAATGCCAGGCTATTGTTGATGTTGAGAGTTAAGTGTCTTCATGAAAGAGCTCTCCTTTACTCCTTTGCAAGCCTTAGTGATAGGGAGTCTTCAATGATCTCAATTCTTGAAAGTGGTCGAAAAATAGTGTCATTTTTCTTTCCCTCGATCAATCATCTTGTAAGTTCAGCAACAAGAGTGCCTTTGAGCATGTTTTCGTCCTTCCTTTATTTCTTCATCATCTCACCATGAATTTATGGAGAACCTATTCCTCCAATTCACTCATGATGGGACAACATCAATCCGAAAACCCCTAGTCTAAGATGAGGCATTTTGATCCATAAACTGAGCCTAAGACAAGTGGTAGGCTATGCAAGGAGGCTCAGTGACTTTGATTGCCTTTGATAACAATAAATCTTCTTATCATTTGTGACATCTCCTATTACTCACACACCGAACACTGTAATTTGTGACATCCATACACATAAAGCCACTTCAACCAGGTACAATGTTCAACACCTTCCACCTCTTCTAACTGAGAGCACCACCAAACATTTAGCCCCTCAATCTGTCTACACTGCAATACATATCATATTCTATTTAGCTTCACACAATTCCAAAGATACCAATGTCTCAATACTTGGTAGCTCTTCCAATTCCTTGCACCTGTGAACATTTAACATTTTTAGTTTCAAGAGACCACAAAGCCCTCCTACTTTCCTCAATGCACCACAACCCCTCAAGTTCAAACTTATCAGTGTTGTTGGAAATGCTGCAACCTCCACCAGAGCATTACAATCAACAATTTTGACATGTCGTAGGTTGAGGCAAACATCTTCAGAATAGGATACCTCCGAAGTGCCCCTTGAAATTCCAAATATTTCAATTTCTCCTCCATCTTTTATTAATGGCAGGTCGCTTGGCTAACAATACTATATTTTTAACACTTCAAGAGTATTCATCTCTTTTATTTTCAACATTTTCAATTGGGTCAACATTATAATCAAGTTAGGAAAACATTCGTATCCTCGGAAAAACTTGAGCTCCAATTCCTCCAAATTACTTGGAAAAATGAATGACAGTATTTCTAATGATTTTCTTCCTAAATACAAAATTTTCAAATTATTGAGATATTCAAGATCACTAGGAAATTATTTTAGGCTTTTACCTAAAAAATTCATTCTTTGAAAGTTTTTTAAGTTGCAAAAGGAATCTGGGAGCATCTTCAGATGGGGGTAGTGGAAAAAGTCAATAGTTTGGAGGTTTGTTAAATTGCAAAAGGAATTTGGTAGAATTTGCAGATGGGAGCAACTAGACATATCAATAGTGTGGAGGTTCGCTAAGTTGCCCGAAGGAATTTGGGAGCATTTGTAGATGGGAGTACGTAGACAACTAAATAGTTTGTAGGGTTATCAATATGTCAAAGGAATCTAGCAGTCACTCAATCTCTAATAAGCCCCTTAACTCCAAGTGTTTCAAGGACTGTAGATCACACAACTCATCAAGAAAAGTTTCCAAGCCAGTAGTGTCATATTTTTCATTGTTTTGCACAAATTTCTCATGATGCTTCAGCTTCCCAATGGACTTTGGAATATTGGGATCTCAAGCATCAATATCCAACTCCCTAATCTAAACAAGTACATGGATTATTCACTATTGCAAAGTGGGTTTGACGTTGGATGTCTGCTTCTATGGACGTTCCTAGAGCAAGAAAAATTTTACAATAAAGAGGAAAATAAAAATAAAACAAAACTTTTAGACAAGAAACATAAATTACATGATTACCCGAGATTCTTATGTCCAGATCATTTTGAATTATTACCTCTTTATTTGTAATAAATTTTCAGCCCTCTTTATTTTTAAAACTCTTAAATTCTATGGTGGAATTCATGAAGGTAGGGAGGGGTACAAACAGTTATACCTACATATCCATATTAGTTTGGGTGTTTGTGCAGCACCGAATATGCTCCGCATAGAATAGCCCTTAGCCCTAACTAGCTGCACATTGCTGATATGTTTAGCAATATTTTCAAATGATTTCGGAGGCCATTTGGGAACCATGCTAATACCTCGCACCTAAAACATGACTGATAATTTATGTGAATTATGCACCTAAAACATGATTGATATTTATGCAAATTATTGTATGTGAAAATGGCAGGTAAATCAATTAGTGGAGCGTTGGAAGAGACGAGAGAAGTGCCAGGAAATTTCATTTAGTGGATTTGTACTGTTAAACTTTATCAACACGGTACACTGATGGGTCACCACACATGATTCTTTGAGTAAAATTGACATGTGAGTTTTCTATTCTCATAATTCAAAGATGATTTTATTGGTTAGTTTCAGCGAACCTTTTCTTCTTGAAATAAATATATTATGGATAAAAATTGGAATGCTTTTACACGAAGATTTATGGAGAGAAACTAGATGGCGATGGTTTCACAATGTTTTGATGTTACAGTTATCATCAAGACAATATTTTAACAATGCTTTTATTAGCATCAGACAAGATATTAAAGACACGTCGTGATTACAAAGGAGGCATTTTTCTCCAAGAAAGTCTTAAGAAAAATAAATAAAGAAAGTATTTTTAACGTCCACGAGGCTAAAAATAGCCTATGGGACAGATTTCTTCTTCATATGGTTCATGTATTCATCCCTTTTCCTGTGTATTTTTACATTAAACCCTCCCAACTTCTCGACAAAATTTTCGCTAAATAGATTACCCCAAGAGCTAGCTGCCAGAATACCTGCATAATTTTCCCTACTGTTGTTACACAGTAATTCATCAACATGCTCATTTTCCCATCCCTGATCCTGAAATGCCCCTATGAAGAATCCTGTGCAATGTTTCCATCATCAAGAAATATGCTAACATATCCCCTTGAAGATCCAAAGAAGAATTCCTTGAAAGATTACTGAAGAAACGTGGTCAATTTCCTAGTTTCCTAGATCAACGCACTTCCTGGTACCATGACCGCATTGATGTCCTTATCCCAGTTCTGGCCCAGCGCTGTCAGCACCCTGATTTATTGGAAAACCATTTTGATCCCCTTTTTGGCAGTGCTTCCTCAAATGGGTGAGAAGCTTCAACCTCTAGAAGCTCAAGGGTGGCGAGTTGGTTGTTGAAAAGAGATGATAAGCTCGAGCTCTCTCATTTTGGAGCTTTGATCTCATCAATGGGGAATAATCCCTTAGAAAGTGGGCCTTCCTCCTCCTTTCATGGGCTCCCAACCTCCTTATCCTTGCTATAAATTCACATTCCTCATTCCCCTAATTTTAGAGCTTGGTTAGTCCTTGTCAGATTTGTCTAAACTCTCATCCCTTCGTATGCTTGCATCGTGATTAAGCCTAAGTGCACAAGAGAAGGAATGCTTTTGATCTAGGTGAAGGACTCAAATTTTCACCTAAGGACACCTCCAACATCAAGGCCTGGTTGTAAGCTATCCATTTGTAATTTATCAATAATAACATCTGATGTTTTCTTTCTATTTTTGTCTACATGATTATGCAAATATTTTGGTACTCCTTGATCTGCTAGATAGCTAGTGTTTACATTTATTATATATTGTATGACGTTTGATGTTGTCTCCCAATCATCCACAGGTATCTGTGCACCATCAATAATAGGAAGCGGGCCTACAAGGATCGTGGATAGAGGTCACCATTAACGGATCCAAGGATAGCAATTGGAAAAAGGTATTTATGTCTCTTTCCTCCTTGTGTTGTAAGCATTAGTTAAGAAAGCTTATGTTAGAAATAATCTCATGTTGCTAGACCCACTCTAGGGCTAGAGAGATCATCTCTGTCCATAGAGGGGATTTATCTTGACAACAGAACTGGTGAATCCGTTGGGGAGCTTTAGCCTTTTAAGTCCTCCTTCCTCGAACTGATCTTGGATCAGTTTCTCAGATTTTTGAAATTTAAATCTGCTTAGGACTCTGTCAACTTGTGTAAATACTGTTTTTCACTTCATTGTGTCAGGTCTGGTGTGTTTGTGAGACTCTTTTGTTTTTTTCCTTGTTTTTAGTAACCATCACCCTTTCTGTCCTCACAGTAGATTTAGCGGCACTGTTCTATATAGTAAAGTTGCGTTGATTTGCCTCTTAGAACCCTTCTGCTCAGTACAGAAGCATTGATCTCAACCTTTGAAAAAGTTGAGTTTCCCTCCTGATTATCCAGTGGGTATTGAACCTTGAAGGAGTCTATGAGATCTCAGTGATCTCCTTGTCGTGTGTTTGACTTACATACCTCCTCTGAGCGAGTATGTTTTGTCTCTTTGAGTTGTTGTTATTTTGGGAAATTTTTCCATTTCAAACACCCTTTGTCACATTTTTCTTGTCTTGTTTCGAAGAGATTTGGTGTATGCTTTGGTCATCTTTTCATTTCTGAATATTTCCCTTCATTTTTGTGTTAACCACAAGATTACAATTTGTTTGACACAAAAGTCTAGAAGAGTATGTTTTTTCTAAATTAAAAACAAATTGGAAGTGATTTTATTTTTCGTTTTGATTTAGATTATCCTTGTCATTTTAACAAAATTGAAAATCATTTCATTTGTGCAATCTTTAAAGTGATTTTTGTTTGGTTAAATGGAAAGAAAAGTAAATAGATTTTGCATTTTTTCCTTCATTCATTTGTTTTTCTTTCATTTTAAAATGAGAAAAAAATTTATTTTATGCATCTTAGTGAAAGGAAAGGCATTTTCATTTTCAATTAATTTGCATTCGTCGAGAAAGTGAATTCAATTTGAAAAGCATTGCATTTGCATGACTCTGAAATAGTTTGGGGGCATTATCATTGTTGCATTGAGTGCATTCTTGTTTGTCTCTCTTCCTAAGTAGTTTAGAATTCATCGAAATTGAAATCTTATTTTCTCGCATTTATTTTCCATCATAAGGAATCATGTAACATTCGTTTTGAGCCTTGAAACTGAAGCTTTAATTAAGATCAACTCAAAATTAACCCAATTTACCTTAAGGAGCATTGGAATTAACAATAATATTTAGTGGTCTAGGCTAGAGATGTGTTCTAGCATCGTTAAGCGTAGGAGTTGTCACTAACGGTCTGCATTACAACCCAGGGGTGATATCCCATCCCACGTATCGAAGTATATTGATGTATGATAAGTATACTTGGGACGCTCTCATCGAACGGTTACACATTAGACAACACTAATATGAACTGGACCCCCACGTATCTTCGTGTATATTTTTGGAGACACCATTGTTGATCAGCGGTTGTCATTGATGTCAACCCAAGCAGCACCAGGGGCTAACCCAATATTGCATGGTAATTTTGACCTACCAAATTAATATATTCTGGGTCAATAATTCCTTTGATGGTTTCTACTTGTCGAGATGTTTCCGTTGATATATGGCACGCCATGTAATTCTTCACGGTTTGAGAGATATTCATGTTTGAAGTTTGTACCCCTAGTTACTGGGCTAAAACCCCATGGGGTTGGGGCATAGTTCATTGAAAAGTCATAAATAATATTTTTTTGCTCCTAAAATCCCTCCCACATTCACTTGTTGAAGCCCCTCTCAACCTAAGCATTTATATAAATTGTGATCTTCATTTCCTCCTTAGGTAAGGGATTTCGCCATCTGAAACAGGTCATCATGGAATTTGCACTCTAACTTTTTTTCTACGAATGTTCAGAAGCTGAAATTTTTATGAGGTGAATCCAAAATCTTGAGGAAGATACTGTAAAACTTTTAGATCAAGGTGCGCAATATTTTTGGATATATGATCTGTGGAAGTCAGGGTTTTTGCAAGCTCCTGAAATTCATCTCAAAGAACTGACCTTGGTAAATTCGTCATAACTCTCTCTCTGACTATTGGATTGGAATTCTATAAAAATTAGTGGATATTACACAGTCTTTAATGTTTGCACTATCAATTTCAGAAGCAAATGAAGAAACAGTGACACGTGGCATGCCTTACAAGTGCGCTCTGCTGAAACAGTCCATAATTAGGGAATTGTGAGAGATTGGGTATAACTCTCTCTTGAAGAATCCAATTTGGGTCAGACCTATGGCATTGGAAACAAGACTCAAAGGAATACTATAGGACCGAAAATCAGATACTGAGGATCTAAAATAACAGAGATACACTAGATTCAATATCAAGCTCCTAGAAGGCAAGAAAAAGATAGATCATGTGTTGTGAAGGGTTGCAAAGGACTAGACTTTCTACGGCAGAAAAGAAAAGCAAGGTGCAGCAGAGGGTAGCATGACAAGAGCAGCAACCAAGGTTCATAACAGTAGCAAGAAGTTCATCCTATGAAGTCTTCAAGTGGGCAACTCTACATACAATCATTGTAAAGGTATCATTGTACTAAGTCATTGTAAATACATTATTGTAAAAATTGTACTAGTGTCTATCTGCCAAGGGTTGAAGAGGCACTGTTGGGAGGTCTAGGATCATCATTAGGTGGTTGTGTCAAATTTGGGGTTATGGTCTAGTATATCTTCTTCTTCTACATCATTCTATATCATTGTAAAGTGGACCATTTTCCCTGGTACGGGATTCCATTCTTATTTTATTCTTCTATAGGGTGGTAGGGTGGTGCTAGGGTGAGTTATAACTCATTGGGTGTTGGGGCATCCATTCAGTTGACTACTGAAGAATCTCAGGCATTGGAGCATCCATCCAGTGGGAGCTGGAGAAGAATGCTTTTCTAGATTCTAAGAAGTTGGAGCTTTATTTTCAATTGGAGTTGAATATTAAAGAACTATTAGAAAAGAATTGGGTGGTTTTTGTCCCGGAGTGGGTTTCCACCTTAAAAATGGTGTGCTTTTTTGTTCCTCTTGTTTGTTGCTATCATTGTACAAACACTGATAATAATTGAATATTAACTAATGATCTAATTGAAAGGAATACTGATTCACAAACCCCCCCCCCCCCCAGTATTGCCAACAATTGGTATTAGAGCTTGGTTCCTTCAATAGCAGTTTAACAGCTGGAAGGAGGTCATGGAGCATACCAAGAATGGTGTACCTCTATTAAATGAAAATAATTATGCACTCTAGAAAGGAAGAATGGAGGTCTATCTCTTGGCGCAAGGTTACGAAATATGGGACACTGTTCAAAATGGATTTACATCAACTACGGATGAACAAGGTAAGAAGAATTTGGTAAATGATGCAAAAGAAAATAATATTATTATCAGTGGACTTATTGAATCTGCTTATCATAAGGTGTTGGGTTGTAAAACCGCCAAAAATGTATGGGACAAGCTTGAGAATATATATGCAGGTGACTCAAATGTCAAAGAAGCAAAGCTTCAAATCTATAGAGCAAAATTTGAGCAACTCAGAATGAAATAAGATTGCAACATTGCTGCATACTTCCAATACGTTGATGAAATAACCAATACTCTGGAAGGATTGGGAGAGCCATTTGACGATAAGACTATTATACGAAAGATTCTTAGAACGTTACCAAGGAGATTCAACCCAAAGGTATCGGTCTTAGAATATAGTGCAAATCTGGAAAAACTCAGCAAAGAGGAATTACACGGAGTTCTCATAGCATATGAAATGAGACTTGATGAAGAAGAGGGTAGTTTGCATCTAGAAACTGTGTTCGTTGCATCTAAGAAAACCAATAAGGATAAACAACCTTCAATTGAAAAGACATGCACCTGCAAGTGTGAAGAAAAGGGAGATGATGAAGAAGGTCTTTCAGATGAAGAATATGCTTACTTCATGAGAAAACTAAAAATTGGTAAGGGAAAATTCAAAGGTAAACTTCCATTGATATGTTTCAGCTGTAATGAGGTTGGGCATTTTGCAGCAAAATTTCCAAACTGAAGTAATGACAACTCAAAAGGAAAGAAAGGCTTTAAGAAATTCAACAAGCAAGGATCCAAAAGGAACTTTCTCTCTAAAGAAGATAGCTCATCATCCGATGAAGACAATGACAGTGAAGAAGAAGCCAATGAGAGAGTATTGTTTATGGTCAAGCACAATAAACAAGAGGTATCAAACAACGAAGAAGAAGGATGGACCATAGAAGAATTTTATGAGGAAGAAATCAAGCTTATAAAAGATCTCAAGACAGAGAAGATTCGTTCCAATACTCTTGAAGAACAAGTTCAAGGTCTCAAAATTGAAGTTGAAGAACACAAATGCATTAAAGAGTCACTTCAAAAGAAGTTGGAAGAAAGCAACCAAGAAAGGGAAGAATTAGAAGCCGAAGTAGTGTCGATGCGTGAGGAAGTGAAGAAAGGAAAAACTATCCAAAACTATACCAACAGCTCAAGGGCATTGGAAGAACTCATCAACAATCAACGATCTTACAACAACAAAACTGGCATCGGTTACAAAGAAGATGTAGGACCTTCTACAACAAAATACAATGAACCTATGAGATCTAACATTCATGTAGACTTCATTGGACAAGATTCACAAGAACAACCTTGGAAGACAATTCCTAGACGAAAATTTCCATCTAGGTACCAACATATTTTTTATGGCTATTGTTATTCATGTGGAAAATTTGGTCATAAAGCTGTATAATGTCGCATGTACCCTAGGAACGAATACAATTCTAGGACATCTGTCAAATATGAACCTCTCGGGGCTCAGTGAAACATCAATAGATTTGAACATTTAAGAAATAATATTGAATGTTACAAATGTCAAAACTTTGGACACATAGCCAAAGATTTGTTTGGTCAATTTAGTGTGTCCTAAATTGCTGCATTTAATTTGTCAATTCGGGAATCGTAAGCTGATGAAGTGCGGCGCACTATATGTGCAAGATAACCTATTTCTTAACTTTTTGTCGTTTTTGGTTTTCTAAGGTGAAATAGAAATTCTAAGATGAAAAAAATTTTGGTTATGTTTGTTCAAGGAAATGATATCCCCTATAATGATTTACCAACTTGAAACCTTAAAAGAAATTTGAAATTTACAATGACAAGACTTGAAAGGAAATGAAAATGTGCTGCTGAAATGAAAAGGTGCTGCTAGTCTAACAAATCAAAACAGTGAACTATTGAGCATGAAAACCAAACTATTCTTGCTGCTGACTAAACACAAAAGAAACTATGCTTAAGGAAATTCAAAATTGCAACAAAATAAATCTAAATCAGATTACATCAATTTATCTTATGATCCTTCATCATTAGTCCAGCTATGATTTTCGGAAGTAATCATAAAAAATTTGAGTAACTGATATTTAATTTGCAGAAAGTAAACTAATACTAAACCATACACTCATGATTCAATCCCTCACCATCAGTCCAGCTGTGGCTTTCAGAGGCAACTGAAGATGTCATGCATGATTTAATATATCTAAATTTTGCAAAAAAGAAACTAATATTAAACTACACATTTCACAATTCAATCCCTCACCATCAGTCCAGCTGTGGCTTTCGGAGGCAACTGAAGATGCTATGAGTAGCTTAATATATCTAAATTTGCAGAAAAGAAACTAATACTAAACTACACATTTCATAATACAATCCCTCACCATCAGTCCAGCTGTGGCTTTCGGAGGCAACTGAAGATGTTATGAGCAGCTTAATATATCTAAATTTGCAGAAAAGAAACTAATACTAAACTACACATTTCATAATACAATCCCTCACCATCAGTCCAGTTGTGGCTTTCGGAGGCAACTGAAGATGTTATGAGCAGCTTAATATATCTAAATTTAACTACTGAAACAAATAAGCAAAACTGAAATGAACAAAGCAATACTGAAATTAAACAGAAACTATGAAAAGCAAATTAGCAGCAGAACAATTTTAGTTCCATGTCATTAGTCAAAAAGCTATGAAAATGCCCGGGCTGCCTATCTATAACCTGAAACAAGAACACTGATCAGTGATTAACAACATAAAACATGAAAGAAAGAAGTGAAATGGAAATTATGGAAGTTTATAAACAGAAATGAAGTAAATGCAATGTATAAACATATGAATGGATTATGGCACAATGAGCTTTAAAGAAACGAAATGAGAACTTTACACTAATGCACAAAACCTTATCTGAGCAGGGGCCCTCTACACCAGCCTTGGCAACGATCTTCAAATACAAATTTCGGTTGAAAACAGAGTCTTCTTATATTAAAAAGCAGTCATTACAGAAAGGTGATGTTATGGCACAAGTGCAGCGTAATCACACTACAGAGCAGACTTAAAAAGATAACAGAGACTAACATCAACTAACTCTATATGCGTATGCAAACGCATTATATATAACAAAAGAAATATAACTATCTCCTAAAGTTCATGCTGGTGGAGAGCACGTAGACCACTACGTCCACGGATCTAGGATCATGGCTGTGTTGGAAAGTAAATCTACGAGGAATGGATGCTTGAATTCGACTAAGGAGCCATGTACAGATGTCGATTTATCCTCCGCAACTTAGAAACGGCCGTATGAATCTTCATATGACACGAAACAGAGTCCGGCCGACATGAGACTCTATGGTTGACTTCCATGTGGACGCCTTTGACCGTGGCTTCTTTAGATGAGTTTGCTCGAACCAATAGGACACGAACCATGTCCACGTCATTCCTGACCTGCCCATGTGGCTCGTTTTCCTTGTAGACACCTGTAGCATAGAGTTTCACAAAATAGCTGCGGAAAGTTGCAGCAGCTGCGGAAAGTGGCAAGATTCCACGGCTGAATGAACAAAATCTAAATCAAATAGCAAACACAAAAATATAATTAAAAACCATGTTAGATGCTCTTTTGCACATGATATTGACAACTTGGGAGGTTCAGGTGAGTGAAAAAGGTATAGAAAAGTGTATGGAAAAGATGCACACTTGAGACTCAACATACCCCCACTGTGAAGGTGTTGCATGTCCTCATGCAACCAAAATTTTGATAATCTTTCTTCAGTTCATGTGCCTTGACACTTCAGCCAGCACATCCAATCCTCTCCTCTTCTTCCTTGGTACTGCCAACATTCTGGGTTTCTTCATTAAGCACCTAAATTTGATATTAATGAGTGCTCTGCTCAACTTCTGGCATTTCCTTTTCAATTTCTTATTCTTCTTCCGCCATATTCCCAAATGTAGCATGGTATTATCATGGATGATTTTGTCCAGTTTGCCTTGTTCTTTCAATGTCTCATTTTCATTTTTGATGTGCCTATTTAAAAGCTCTAGCTCAAAAATTTCTTGTTTTAGTGATTGGACTAAATCATCCTGTAATGTATGAGGCTGAATGGACGAAGTACTTGGACCTGTAGCTGCCTTTTCCAAAGATTCTATATAGTCATATACTTCCTGCTGCTTGGGGTCTATTTCAAGTGTCATTTTTATTGGGCTGTCCCCAAAATGCCGTGAAGGAGAGTTATCTTCAAAATCTGGCTCAGAAGGGCTCACATCAATATCTTGCTGAGAATGGGATGGAGTATGTTCAATGTCTGATTGGGAATGAAATGAACCAGGTTCACTAACTGACTGAGATGGACTATGGTCAGCTGGAGACTGTTCAGATGTCTCCTCACCCAAATCAATGAAATGAGGACCCTTAATTTGTGTTTTCCTCAATTTTCCCTTAAGTCTGCTGCTTCTCCTCACACGCTGTGGTACACTATCCTTTTGTTTTTGTTTTCCTTTCTCTGTCTTCTTTGGTATAGATGATTGTTTTTGAAGATAAACTAATCTTTCAGATAACACTTGATGATCTTATTCTTCAGAAGAAGGAGTTTTATGTACAGCCTCAATAATTTTTCTCTCTTTTGGTGTTATTGGCTTCTTACCCTTGATTTCTTTCTTCTTCCTCTTTGACAATATTTCTTCCCTATCAGTTCTTTCAATTGCAGTAGTAGGAGTATTTTGGATTTCATCAATTATTCTTTTTCTCCTACTTCTTCTTGCTGTGCTACCTTCAGGAATTCCCTAAGTAGGAGTAATTTGGGTTTCAACATTTATTCTTTTTCTTCTACTCCTTCTTGTTGAACTACCTTCAGGAATTTCCTGAGGTTCCTCAAAGAAATTTCTAACTAGAAATTGTTCCCATGTGTCTTTATTTTCTTTTAACTCCTTTTCAATTAGAATTTTTACAAGGCCGTGGTGATATAGATGGGGTTCTACATCTCCCAAATGTTTCTGAACAGTCACGGACATTTTCTTCAAGCTATTGAATAGAAAATATGGGAGATTGAGAGTTTGATTTTCTAGAAAATTCATCAATAGCCTGGTATGGTACATATACATGGACCCAAAACGGCCTTCACATGTAATGAATTTCTGAACAACTAGCAGTAAAGTAGCCCATTCTTCTTTTAATGCATGCACAAGAATTCCTCTTTTAAAAATAGTTATGTCCATACCTTGGTTTCGTAAGATTGTTCTCCATGCTTCATCACTAATGCTTTTATTCTTAAACCAACGCTCACCCTCCTGAAGAAGTTTCGTGGCTGTTGCTATAGATGCTTCATTGACCGCAAACTTAAGGTCTCCAATCTCTGCTTCCAAGCCATTAAACGACCTTGCGAATGCCTTCGTCACTTCTTTATGATAACCTCTGAATTTCTGGATAAACCGTAGCCAATTTGCTTTCTTCAATATCTCCTTTACTTGCGGATATCCCTCTATAAACTTAGGTCCTTCTGGCTCTGCTCTTAGCAATTTACCCATTTTTTCTTCCTGCTCTTTCACAAATTTGCCTGCGTGAGGGTTCAAATGGAAATAGAACGGTTGAATGCACAGGAAAAAGCACAATGACTGTGGGAATGTATCATAAAATGGGAATGAGCACCATAAATGGAATGGAGTGAGACTGTGGGTAGATATCCGAGAGTGAGAATGAGCACAATGAACGAAATGGAGTGAGACAGAACAGAGTGGGGTTTCGTAAACACGGCAGAGACACGACAGAGAGATTAACAAAGTATAACACATTCGGCAGCGTTTTGAATTTTGGTGGTTGCACAATAAATATGAGCACGTTTCAATCAACGGTTATGAATTTATGCGGCTGTAAGAGTCCTTGGTCAAATCAAATACGTCTCATTGTCACCGGTGGAATATTGGAACATGAGTGAAAATCGGGAATTTAATGATGGAACCGTTTGTAAATGAATGCGAGAGGATAATATGGAGATCGTGAAGGGTTACGGAATTGTCAATATAATCATTGCACGTAATGGATAGAGCTCATGGTTCAGAACTATATAAAAATGTGTTTTTCAATGCTATTTGAAATAAATTTTATTCATACCTTTGGAATCTTTGCCTTTTCCCTTGGTCTTCAACTAATTGATCTCCATTGGTGTCTTGAATGCTCCATGTATTCATTTTTTATCCTCTCACCTGCATTTTATTTCATAATTATGGAAATAACGTCTGACTGTACATTCTTTTTTAAAACAGAGTAGTAGCTGCGGAATCTACTTCTGGCTGCGGAAACTGGAGTCAGCTGCGGAAACAGATGTCAGCTGCGGAAACTGACATAGCTATTACTTGGATGAATGGAAATGAACAAATGACAAATGACCAGATGGAAATGGTCATGAAAAAGATTTTTATTGATGGAATGGAATGAAATGGATAAAATGAAGTGGAATGGGGTGAAATGAAATGAAATGAAATGAAATGAAATGGAATGAAGTGGATGGTGACAAAACTTGTGAAATGAAGGAGAGATTTTTTTTTTTTTTGGGAAAATATAGAGTGTCAGGTGTTCCTGATTTTCACCCTATATTTTCTGTATAAGACTGCCAATCAATGATTGGTTTTCAGGCTTATACCATTTTTTTTTTTTTTTTCGAAAACAACAAAAGCTAGGCTGGTGGAGAAGAAGAATTCTTCTGTACCAGCCTGATTGCAGAACTTTCTTGAAACAATTTGACAAAATCCTCTTTTGAGAGTGGCTTATGATAAATTTTCAATCTATGGCCATTCACAATAAGAGGAGTTTGAAACTTATCAATGGTCTTGATTCTTACCGCTCCATTGCTAAAGATCTTGTCAATTTCATATGGCCCAAGCCAATGAGTCTGAAATTTTTCTTGAAAATCTTTAAACTTGGAATCAAATAACAATGCCCAATCTCCTTCTTGAAACTTCTTCTCCTTGATATACTTGTCATGCCATTTAGCTCTTTGATATTGAACTAGATCAGTTCTTAAAATTGCTTCTTGTCTGGTCTCATCTAGCGCATTCAATTGCTCCATTCTATGCTTTTGGGCTTCTGATAAGTCCATCCCCAACTGAACTGCTATCTTGAAGGTCTTGATTTGAAACTCAATGGGAAGCAAGACTTCTTTCCCATAAACAAGTTCATAGGGAGAATGTCCTGTTGTATTCCTCCATGTAGTTCTGTAGGCCCACAAGGCTTCAGGAAGCCTTTCTACCCAATCTCTTCTGTGTAGATGAACAGTTTTGGTGATGATACTTTCAAGAACTTTGTTTGTAGACTCCACTTGACCATTTGCTTGCGGATGGTAAGGAGTAGATCTTCCGTGCTTGATTTTGTATTCTTCCATCAACTTCTCCACCAAGTTGGATGTGAATTGGCTTCCTTGATCTGTCACAATTTCTCTTGGAACACCAAAGCAAGTAAAAATATCCTCATAAAGAAAATGAACAACTGAATTTTCAGTAGCAGATACTAATTCTTTGGCTTCTACCCATTTAGTAACATAATCAGTACAAACCAATATATACTTCTTTTGCTTGGATGGTGGATTAATAGGTCCAATGAAATCTAGAGCCCACTTTTCAAAGGGTTCAATGAGTACCTGTGTTTGCAGTGGCATTTCATTTGAAAGGGTAGGTTTCCCTACTCTTTGGCAGCTGTCACACCTTTTGACATATTGTTTTTCATCTTTGAAGAGGGAAGGCCAATAATATCCTAAAGAAAGGATTTTATAGGCCGTCCTTTTGTCTGCAAAGTGTCCGCCGCATGGTTCATCATGACATGCCTTAAGAATATCAGGCATTTCATCTTCCCCGACACATCTTCTGATCACAAGATCTGGCCCTGTTTTAAACAATTCGTTAGAAATCCATGAATATTTTGAACTCTCCTGAATAATCTTTCGTTTTTCTCTTGGAAATAAATGTGAAGGTAGTTTCCCCGTAACCAAATAGTTAGCAATATCTGCATACCAAGGGGTCTTAATAGTTACTGCAAACAAATATTCATCAGGAAACTTATCTTCTACAGGAGAATCTTCTTTAGTATTCTGAATCCTAGACAAGAAATCAGCTACTGTATTCTGTTTTCCCGGTCTATCCAACACAGTAATATTGAATTCTTGCAAAAGTAAAAGCCATCTTGTCACTCTGCCATTAGTAACATGTTTGTTCATTAAATATCTAATTGCAGAATGGTCAGTATGAATAAAAGTTTCATAGCCTGTTATGTAATGTCTAAACTTATTAATTGCATGAACAACAGCTAAAAACTCTTTTTCAGTCACAGTATAGTTCAACTCCGTGGGAGTCAAATTTTTACCGGTGTAATAAATGGCATAAGGAACTAAATCTTTTTGACCCAACACAGCTCCTAGAGCTGTATCTGAAGCATCCGTAGAAATATGAAAAGGGAGTTTCCAATTTGGTCCTCTCAAGATAGGTGCTTCAGATATTCTTGTTTTCAAAGTTTCAAAAGCCGATTGACAATCAGGATCCCATTTAAATTCACAGTCTTTTGTAAGCAATTTGAAGAGTGGAGATGCTATTTTAGTGAATTTTTCTATAAATCTTCTATAGTAACCAGTAAATCCTAGAAAACTTCTAACATCTCTTTGACAATTTGGAATAGGTAACTTGGAGATGACTTCAACTTTTGATCTATCAACCTTAATCCCATCTCCCGAAATATGATGTCCTAAAACAATACCTTCAGTAAACATCATAAAGCATTTTTCATGGCTTAATGAAAGGTTTGTTTCTTTACATCTTATAAGAACTTTTTCCAAGTTTTCTAATGCCTCTTCAAATGAATTACCATAAACTATAAAATCATCCATATAAACCTCTACACAATCATGGATTAGATCAGAAAAAATTCCTAGTACTGCTCTTTGGAATGTTGTGGGTGCATTACATAACCCAAAAGGAAGCACTCGGTAGGCAAAAGTTCCCCATGGACAAGTAAATGTGGTCTTATCTTGATCTTCAGGTGCTACCTGAATTTGATTATAGCCACTAAAACCATCCAAGAATGAAAAGTACTTTTTACCCGCTAATGTGTCTAATACTTGATCGATAAAAGGCAAAGGAAAGTGATCCTTCAAAGTTGCTTTGTTCAATTCCCTGTAATCAATGCATACCCTCCATTTACCATTCTTTTTAGGTACTATAACCAAAGGAGAAACCCAACGGCTATCTGAAATTGGATAAATGAAGTTTACATTGAGAAGTTTTTGGAGCTCTTCTTTCACTATTTCCCTAAGATTTGGATTCATCCTTCTTTGAGGTTGTCTGATTGGTCTACTGTTTTCCTCAATATAGATATGATGGATGCAAGTCTTAGGATCAATACCTTTCATGTCCGTATACTCCCATGCAAATGCAGTAGAATGTTTTTGCAAGATTTTGGTTAGTTCTTCTTGTTGTGACTTTTCCAAATGTTTGTTGATATTCAATGTTTTTCCCGGAAAAATCTCAATAGTAGAACTACCAAACTCTTCCATAGAGTAAAGAGACATTTGTCTTGATGATAAATATTCTATGTCAGATTCCAACTGAAATTGTGTGGGGTCATATTCTGAAGATGTCTCAAAATTTTCTAATGTGTTCAGAATTTGACTATCCTCACCGATTTCAGAAATGGTAAAGACAGGTTGTATAATGTCCTCATCATCGACCCATTCATTGTCTCCTACTTCTGTGATTGCTCTTGCTGGAGGATACAAATTGAATTTCTTTGTCGAATTACCATTAGAAATGTACATGTCTCTAGATCTACAACTAATAAAAGCATCAGCTGTGGCCAGCCAAGGTCTTCCTAAGATAATTGGATGTCCTCCTAGATTACTTTTGGGAGTCAAAATCATAAAGTCTACCGGATATTCCCAAGAATCTAAGGAGACTGAAATATCTTCTAATACACCATCTGGTTTAATAACCGATCGATCTGCAAGTTGCAATAAAGTAGGTGTAAAAAGAAGGTTAGGAAGTTTTAACTGTTCCATAGTCCGTCTACTCATAATGTTGATAGCAGCCCCTAAGTCAATCAATGTGTTTGGAATTTCTATCCCATTTATATGTGTCTTGACAATTGGACTTCCTGGATCTACATACTTCTGCATGGTAATATTTCCCATCATAATATCTGCAATCTTTCCTACCAGGTGGATTCTTCTTGTGTCTTTTAGTTTCCTTCCTGGTCTTTTGAAACTCAACTCCTTTATTGTTTTTTCTAGAATAGGAATTTCTCGAATGGCTTGTAGCAAGGGAATCTTGATACAAACATTCTTCAATTCATCTATAAAGTCATAGTTAGGCAACAAGATTTGTTTTTCCACCCCCTTGTCAATTTGTAGTCTTTCAGGAAAAGGAGGTGTAGATGAAGATGCGGGTTGCTAAACTATAGGAGTTGTGGATGTTAACTTTTCTTTTTCTTTTTCAATGTTTGAATTTTGAAGAGATTCTTCCTCAGAACCCTTATTGACTTGAAGAGAATCCTCCTCAGAGGTATCTTGCTCTTGAATATCTATAGAAGGTTTTTCTAAAACTCTACTAGATCTGAGTTGTACATCGTTGAGAGGAACAATCATATAGGTAGGAAATTGTTGCCCTTCTACCATGTAAGTATTCTGAGGATTCTTATTATTGTGGATTTGCAATGGCCGAGCCTGGAGGTTGATCTGTCTTCCGTTGG
Source organism: Pinus albicaulis (assembly GCA_034641835.2). Lineage (NCBI taxonomy): Eukaryota > Viridiplantae > Streptophyta > Pinopsida > Pinales > Pinaceae > Pinus > Pinus albicaulis. The sequence continues at coordinate 18,205,158 of CM076582.1, read as the reverse complement.
TATGGAAGCATGAGTTGAGGATTTGTATTTTGTTGAGAAGGTTGTTGTTGTGGAAATGGCAATGAAAGTTGTGGATTTGGGTTTGGAAGTTGTGGAGATTGTTGATTTTGAAAAGATGGAGGATATTGATAAAATTGAGCAAATCTCCCATAAGGATTTTGCATCCCTTGTACCCATGGCTGATATGAATTTTGATGTTGGGGCCAAGGTTGTTGCCAAGGAGTCCAATTTGGTGGGGTTTGAAGATTCATAGGGTTATTAAACCCTTGAGATTGTTGTCCCTGCCAAGGTCTCCTTGCGACAAAACAAAGAGATTCTACTGAATTTGGATCTTCTTGAAAAACAGCTTTGAGTCCAGGAATTGAAGGACAATTCTTGATCTCATGATTTTCTGAGCAAATCATACATGTTTCTACAACTTTTGCATCCAAGGGACATTCCCTTAAAGCATGTTTCTTTCTACATTTCGGACAAAAGATGGCTAAAGCATCTGTTTCTGCTTTTTGCTTGTTTTGGATTTTAAGGGTGTCTAGTTGTTCACTAAGGCTCCCTAAGATATCAATTTTGAATTCATCAAGCATATTACCAATCTCTGCCCTACTTACTGATCCAGTTGCAGATTTGTTAGCCCTAATAAGAGAAGGATCCCTAGGCCCTTTTCCCGTTTTAGATTTTCCTCTTGAGAGATGGACACATAGTTCTGTTATGTCACGAAGTGGAAGTTGAGAAATGTCTCCTTTCCCCATCATGTTTAAAATATCCATCCATTCATCTCTAATGGCTTTTAATATGAGGGCTTTCAAGGTTTCATCATCTAAGTTGCTCATCTTTGCTCTTTTCAAGTTGTATTGAAATATTTCAAGTAAGTCTTCCAAATTTTCATCTTCTTTTTGCATCATCTTGAATACCTCATCCTTGTGATTGGTGGGCATACAATAGTCCAAGTATCTATCCAAAAAATTTTGTTTCATATCATTCCAAGTCCTAATAGATTGAGTGGCTAATCCCATGAACCATTTCAAAGCAGATCCCTTCAATGTTGAAGGAAACAGTTTGAGTTTTTAAGAGTCTTCCATATAGTCATAAGTTCGGCACACGACTTCAAACTCAAACAGAAATGTTTCAGGATCCTCACTTCGCAATCCATAAAAGTTAGGGAGAACAGATGGTGAGATATTTTTCATTTTTGCATGAGTTTCCTCATCAACTATAGGGAATCCAAACAAATTGTCTCCTTCCCTATTTCTACCATTATTTCCTTCACCATTGTTGTCCCCATTGTTTCCTCCTCTTCTACCTCTACCTCTACCTCCATCTATTACTTCCTCTGCCATGATAGTTTCTTTAGAGTCCTTAAATTCCTCTAGTTCTTCTACCAAGGGAGGATGAGAGAGAGTCTCTTTGTTTTCTAAATGGGTTTTAGTAGGTGGTATAGGAGAATCCTCTAATTCAGCTGTTCCTTGAATTCCAAAAATCTTAAGGCTAGGGGTAGATGGTGGTGAATCTGGTCTATGCCTTGAAGAAGATGGAGTTGTGAAAATCGAACTCTTGGCTTTAGCTATAAACCTTCCCCTAGAATATCTTGCTCTATGCATGTCATTTTTATTTATTTATTTATTTATTTATTTATTTATTTTATTTTATTTTATTTATTTATTTATTTTTTATTTTTTTTTAAGTTGGGCTAATAATTCTCTTTCTGATCTTCCAGGTCACACTAGGTGCAAGAAGAGAGCATACTTAAGAAATTACTGAACCAATAATTCTCTTTTCTGATCCTCCAGATCACACTAGGTGCAAGAGGAGAGCATACTTCAAGAAGTTATCAGGTTTTCCCTTCTTTTTAGAATTTTTGTGTTTTTTTTTTTTTTAAGAAATTGGCTACCTAGTTACACTTCCCCGGCAACGGCGCCAAAATGTTTGGTCAATTTAGTGTGTCCTAAATTGCTGCATTTAATTTGTCAATCCGAGAATCGTAAGCTGATGAAGTGCGGCGCACTATATGTGCAAGATAACCTATTTCTTAACTTTTTGTCGTTTTTGGTTTTCTAAGGTGAAATAGAAATTCTAAGATGAAAACAAGTTTGGTTATGTTTGTTCAAGGAAATGATATCCCCTATAATGATTTACCAACTTGAAACTTTAAAAAGAAATTTGAAATTTACAATGACAAGACTTGAAAGGAAATGAAAATGTGCTGCTGAAATGAAAAGGTGCTGCTAGTCTAACAAATCAAAACAGTGATCTATTGAGCATGAAAACCAAACTATTCTTGCTGCTGACTAAACACAAAAGAAACTATGCTTAAGGAAATTCAAAATTGCAACAAAATAAATCTAAATCAGATTACATCAATTTATCTTCTGATCCTTCATCATTAGTCCAGCTATGATTTTCGGAAGTAATCATAAATAACTTGAGTAATCGATATCTAATTTGCAGAAAGAAAACTAATATCAAACCATACATTCATGATTCAATCCCTCACCATCATTCCAGCTGTGGCTTTCGGAGGCAACTGAAGATGTTATGCACAATTTAATATATCTTATATTTGCAGAAAAGAAACTAATACTAAACTACGCATTTCATAATACAATCCCTCACCATCAGTCCAGCTGTGGCTTTCGGAGGCAACTGAAGATGCTATGAGCAGCTTAATATATCTAAATTTGCAGAAAAGAAACTAATACTAAACTACACATTTCATAATACAATTCCTCACCATCAGTCCAGCTGTGGCTTTCGGAGGCAACTGAAGATGCTATGAGCAGCTTAATATATCTAAATTTGCAGAAAAGAAACTAATACTAAACTACACATTTCATAATACAATCCCTCACCATTAGTCCAGCTGTGGCTTTCAGAGGCAATTGAAGATGCTATGAGAAGCTTAATATATCTAAATTTGACCACTGAACCAAATAAGCAAAACTGAAATGAACAAGGCAATACTGAAATTAAACAGATACTATGAAAAGCAAATTAGCAGCAGAACAATGTTAGTTCCATGTCATTAGTCAAAAAGCTATGAAAATGCCCGGGCTGCCTATCTATAACCTGAAACAAGAACACTGATCAGTGATTAACAACATAAAACATGAAAGAAAGAAGTGAAATGGAAATTATGGAAGTTTATAAACAGAAATGAAGCAAATGCAATGTGTAAACATATGAATGGATTATGGCACAATGAGCTTTAAAGAAATGAAATGAGAACTTTACACTAATGAACAAAACCTTAGCTGAGCAGGGGCCCTCTACACCAGCCTTGGCAACGATCTTCAAATACGAATTTCGGTTGAAAACAGAGTCTTCTTATATTAAAAAGCAGACATTACAGAAAGGTGATGTTACGGCACAAGTGCAGCGTAATCACATTACAGAGCAGACTAATAAAAGATAACAGAGACTAACATCGACTAACTCTATATGCGTATGCAAGGGCATTATATATAACAAAAGAAATATAATTGTCTCCTAAAGTTCATGCTGGTGGAGAACACGTAGACCATTACGTCCACGGATCTAGGATCATGGTCGTGTTGGAAAGTAAATCTACGAGGAGTGGATGCTTGAATTCGACTAAGGAGCCATGTACAGATGTCGATTTAACCTCCGCAACTTAGAAATGGTCGTATGAATTCTTCATGTGACACGAAACAGAGTCCTGCCAACATGAGACTCTACGGTTGACTGCCATGTGGACGCCTTTGACCGCAGCTTCTTTAGATGAGTTTGCTCGAACCAATAGGACACGAACCATGTCCTCATCATTCCTGACCTGCCCACGTGGCTCGTTTTCCTTATAGACACCTGTAGCATAGAGTTTCACAAAATAGCTGCGGAATGTTGCAGCAGCTGCGGAAAGTGGCAAGATTCCGCAGCTGAATGAACAAAATCTAAATCAAATAGCAAACACAAAAATATAATTAAAAACCATGTTAGATGCTCTTTTGCACATGATATTGACAACTTGGGAGGTTCAGGTGAGTGAAAAAGGTATAGAAAAGTGTATGGAAAAGATGCAGATTTGAGACTCAACAAGATTGCAGACTCGAAAATCCTCCAGAAGAATCTTTGAAGCCACAGAACAAACGAACATGGAAGAAGGAGAAGAATGATAATTGTGCTTTCACTTTCAAGGCTCAAAAGAACAAAGATGTGTGGTATGTTGATAGTGGTTGCTCAACGCATATGACTAGAGATAGAAATAAATTTGTATCTCTGAAAGAGAAGAAGGATGGAACCGTGTCCTTTGGAAATGATGGATCTTCAAATTTTATAGGATTAGGTACTGTCACTCTCGGAAGCAAAGATGCCCTATCCAATAATGTTCTATTGGTTGAAAACATGAATCACAATCTGCTCAGTGTTGGACAAATGTGTGATCAAGGACACACAACACTATTCAACTCCATGAAATGTGAAATCAGGAAAGGCGTGTATGGTGAAATTGTGGCTACAGCAAGTCGAGATCCAAAGGACATATATGTTCTAGACGAAGCAACTAAAACATGTCTAATAGCTAAAGAGGATGATACAATAATTGGTAGCAATAATGATCGACTAAGTAAGAAGTTTTCTACAAATGTGCAAAGTGATTTCGAGATGTCTTTACTTGGTGAGCTGACATACTTCTTAGGGCTTCAAATATCTCAGCAAGAGAAAGGAATATTTATATGTCAAGCCAAGTACATCAAGGAAATGCTCAAGAAATTTAAAATGGAAGATTGCAAACGCATCCTTACTCTAATGGTAACAGGTTGCAAATTGAGCATAGATGACTCATCTAAGGATGTGGATCAAAGGTTGTATAGATCTATGATTAGTAGTCTTCTATATGTAACAGCCTCCCGACCAGATGTTATGCAAGCAGTTGGACAAGTAGCAAGATTCCAAGCAGCACCAAAAGAATCACATATTAAATATTCACTAGCATTGGAATATCTTCACCAGAAGCTTGGGATTCTCCCAAGTTCTCATTAGATTTTCCTTTTTTAGAATATAAAGGGGGAGTGGAAGTAGATTACAGGTCTGCAGGACGGTTGTGTGTCAGGGGGAGTGGAAGTGTGTACAGGTCCACAGGATGGTTGTGTTTCAGGGGGAGTTACCCTTTTCCATTGATGTCAAAGGGGGAGAGAATGTTGTAGGAAGAGGTGTCATGATCGTAGGGGGAGTACTTGTGTTGCCATCAATGCCAAAGGGGGAGATTGTTGATCAGCGGTTGTCATTGATGTCAACCTAAGTAGCACTAGGGGCTAACCCAATATTGCATGGGAATTTTGACCTACCAAATTAATATATTCTGGGTCAATAATTCTTTTGATGGTTTCTACTTGTCGAGATGTTTCCGTTGATATATGGCACGCCATGTAATTCTTCACGGTTTGAGAGATATTCATGTTTGAAGTTTGTACCCCGAGTTAGTGGGCTAAAACCCCATGGGGTTGGGGCATGGGTCATTGAAAAGTCATAATTAATATTTTTTAAGCTCCTAAAATCCCTCCCACGTTCACTTGTTGAAGCCCCTCTCAACTTAAGCATTTATATAAATTGTGATCTTATTTTCCTCCTTAGGCAAGGGATTTCGCCATCTGAAACAGGTCATCGTGGAATTTTTGCTCTAACTTTTTTTCTACGAAGGTTCAGAAGCTGAAATATTTATGAGGCGAAGGCAAAATCCTAAGGAAGCTGCTGTAAAAATTTCAGATCAAGGTGCACAACATTTTTGGAGATATGATCTGTGGAATTCAGGGTTTTTGCAGGCTCCTGAAATTCATCTCAAAGAAGTGACCTTGGTAAATTCTTCATAACTCTCTCTCTGAGTATCGAATTAGAATTCCATAAAAAGTGGCAGATATTGCACAGTCTGTACATTTTCTCTATCAATTTCAAAGCCAAATGAAGAAACAGTAACACTTGGCACGCGTACAAGTGCGCTCTGCTGAAACATTCCATAATTAGGGCATTGTGAGAGATTGGGTATAAATCTCTCTTGAAGAATCCAAATTGGGTCAGACCTGTGGCATTGGAAAGACGACTTAGAGGACTACTACAGGACCAAAAATCAAATATTGAGGATCTGAAATAACAGAGATACACCAGATTCAATATCGAGCTTCTAGAAGGCAAGAAAAACCTAGATCATGTGTTGTCAAGGGTTGCAAAGAACCAGAATTTCTACAATAGAAAAGCAAAGCAAGGTGCATCAGAGGGTAGCATGACAAGAGTAGCAACCAAGGTGCATAACAGTAGCAAGAAGTTCATCATATGAAGTCTTCAAGTGGGCAGCACTGCATACAATCATTGTAAAGGTATCATTGTACTTAGTCATTGTAAATACATTATTGTACAAATTGTACTAGTGTCTATCTACCAAGGGTTGAAGAGGAAGTGTTGGGAGGTCTAGGATCATCATTAGGTGGTTGTGTCAAAGTTGGGGTTATGGTCTAGTATATCTTCTTCTTCTACATCATTCTATATCATTGTAAAGTGGACCATTTTCCCTGGTATGGGAGTCCATTCTTCTTTTATTCTTCTATAGGGTGGTAGGGTGGTGCTAGGGTGAGTTGTAGCTCATTGGGTGTTCGAGCATCCATTCAATTGAACACTGAAGAATCTCGGGCGTTGGAGCATCCATCCAGTGGGAGCTAGAGAAGAATGATTTTCTAGATTCTAGGAAGTTGGAGCTTTATTTTCAATTGGAGTTGAATATTAAAGAATTATTAGAAAAGCATTAGGTGGTTTTTGTCCCGGAGTGGGTTTCCACCTTAAAAACTATGTGCATTTTTGTTCCTCGTGTTTGCTTCTATCATTGTACAAACACTGATAATAATTGAAGATTACTAATGCTCTAATTGAAAGGAATACTGATTCACCCACCCCCCCCCCCTCAGTATTTCCAACAACCACAAGGTTCCAAGCCTACCATAGGTAACCGAGTTGACCGCCTTGTATATGTGATACACCTAACACATCATTCGGGGAGATTGGTTTTCATACATTAAGCCCTTGGTCATTTTTCTTTCATTTGATCACCAAGGTGTATAATTCAGTTCATGGATACTTGGTAAACCTTTATGCCTAGCACATCCCTTTTTATTTATTTATTTTTGTTAATTCTAAAATTAATTGTCCACGAAAACATCTCACCGTGCAGTTTTCCAGCTTTTAATGCTTGGTAAGTTGTGATTTTGTTCACCTATTTCCTTTTTTATCTTCTTCTCAAAGGTCATCATGGTTGAATCATCAAATTTTCCCACTCCATCCTCTATAATGAATCTCAGCAACCTCCTCCAGAGGTTCCTCATTTTCCGGTTGGACCCCTCAAAGCATAAGGTCAAGAGCTTGGAATTGTCATCAGTGTTCAACCCATCTCATCTTGAGCACCTCCTAATGATTCTCCCTCACCCACATCGAAATAATCTGAGCAAGAAAGCCTAGAAAAAATTCATAGATCTTGGTCTTTCCTTCAAATCCGCTCTTTGATCCGATTGTAGTATCTCCTGAGAAACCTTACGACGCTTTCAAACAGCTTGGAATCCCATTTCAAGCTTCTCTGGTAGCATCTTGTTCTATCATTCATCATTTTTTTCTAGATGAAATGGCATCAAATGCTGATGAGGTGTCATTCGTTAGTGCTCCTCAAAGCACTCTTCAAGAAACTTTTGGCTCGTATATCCTGAAAGCCTCTTCGTCGGTTTTCCCCTCCGAGGGAGAATTGTTCAGATCCACGCTTCATGATTCGAGTAGTGGAACTGAAATAATGTCTAGCTATGTTGCGTCTATGCTCCCGCACAGTTATACCTCTTTGGGAAACCTCATTTCTGGAGCCTCTAGTGGCACACCCTTATTAACAGATCCCGTTTGATCAACAGGTATTCCTCCATCTTTTGGCCTGTTTGTTTTGAACGTGGTTGCGGTGTCTCAACCTTTTGTTCAACCAACGGTCACCTTTGGTCAAATAACCATGTCGTTTGGATCCTCTGTCCACTTTTCACCATCTATTATTTCTGCAGTCCCACCATTGAGTGGTAAATCCACGGTTTCGTCTGTGCCTAGGGGGCAGTCTAACCCTCTCTATGTACCTCCCCTTTTGGGTGGGGGGCAACCGAGTTCTGGATCTATTCCTGGGGTGATTCAGCCTCATGTTTAATATTCCCAAGTTCAACAACATTTTCTGCAGGCAAACACAGTATATTCGTATGATCAGCAACCTAAAATTCCTTATGTTAAAAGGGTGAATTTACAATATCAGTAGTTAGACCAACATCCCCAGCCTTCAGTTAGTGTTGTTGTGAGAAATCCTCAGTTTGGTTCTTATACCCAAGCTAGTATGAATCTCCTTCTGGGTCAATCAATTCCTTTCCCTCATAAAGTCTGGTACTCAGTTCTAGCCTTTTCCTCAAGGTCAGTACGAGCAACCCTAGACTGGGCCTCAACCTAGTGCTTCATATCAGAAAATTCCTCAATACCAACAAGCTCAGCCAAGACCTCATGTTGGACCTTATGTTCAGCAAGGACCACAGGCTGGACCTCATGTTCAGTAGGGACCACAAGCTGGACCTCATGTTCAACAGGGACTACAGGTTAGACCCTACTTTTAGCAGGGGCCGCAAATTGGACCTTATGTTCAGTAGGCACCTTATCTTGGACCCCATGTCCAGTAAGGTCCACAGCCTTAGTACCCATAGGGGCATATCAAAAACCCCATACAGGTCCCTATCAGCAATATATGCAGTGTAATATTCCCAAATTTTCACATCATATTTGGAATATTAGAGCCCTTGCTTTTATTAATGAATTAAGTAAATAAAAGGGTGGAGGGACCCACAAACCTCAAAGATGAATAAGATCCACTTTTTGTGTATGAATGTGGACTAATTAAGCCTAGATATGCAAAAAGAGGTAATTGAGCAACTACTAATGTGAATGAGATTGGAGATCATGTCTCATTTAATGAGAACGATCATGGAGGGTTGATTCAGTCAACGAAGACCTTGAAGATGTCAAAAAAAGGATAATTGAGAATTTATGATCAAGTGATGGAGGATCATGTGCAAATGAAGCACACATGATGGAGGAGGTGTACATTGCAACTAGATTGTTTGGTTGATTTGGTCAAACAACACAGTCCCACTTGGAGGATCTTGTTCACATGAGACTGCGCAGTTGAGATTAGGACCAAGGCTTGGGAAGGCTCAAACATTATAAAGGATATGGGGGCAAAGGTGAAAGGCATATTGGATTATTTGATGTATGATCTTTTATATCTGGAATTTTCAAGTGACATTCCACTGCATTCTTGGGCTGTTTAGCAGAGATTGCAGGTGTTGTTTAGCACAGGGTGTTCCTGGGCGGGAATCCCACCTCTTTCTTAGAGTAGCTATAGAAAGAGGATTTTACTTCATTATACATCAGGCTTTAAGTGCCATTTCATTTTTCTACTTTCTACAGAACATTCATATTCAGAAATCTACAGATTTCTAAAGATCAGTTTGGAATGTGGAAGTTTTCTTCAGTACTTCAACTGGAGAACAAGGTGAGGGATTATTCCCATCACTTGGGATTATATATCAGCACTCCCAGAGCAACATTGCATATCTGGCATCAGGCCAAAAGTTATTGGCCTCCTAGCAACAGTATTCTCTTCAGGAATAACGTTGTCCATATTGCAGATCTGAAAGGAGGAAGGAAGTTGCTAGTATTTCAGCTAGCAATCTAGTGAAGGAACATTCCTTCACTTTCCATCAGTCTTACCATCAACCTAGAGTTTATTGTGGCATATTTCAACAGGAAGAAGGCCTCTCTTTCCCTCATAGCGTAGTTTTTTTTGGCAACTGTGTTGCAGCGGCTGAATTTATCATTAGAGGATTGAGAAGGTAGATCCTGAGCTTTTAGCTCATAGATCTAATGAAGGGATCAGCCCTTCAAGCATAGATCTGATCTGAGCACACATTTCAGCCATCTATTCTTTAGATCTAGCTTCAGATCTGTATTTCCCAGCAGATCAAGGATCAAATCCTAGGGAGGTGATTTTCCAAAGTTGCAGATCTGGAAAATCCTTTCTGGGTTATCTTAGGAATCCATCACATTGACTAGATCTTGAATATTGGCATCATCGAAGCTCCAATTTTGAGTAGATCTACATTTCCCTTTTCAGCCTACAACTCTATGTTTACATGCTGAAGGGATAGCGCAGTATTTTCTACAGAGCCTCTCCAGTTACGTTGTACCTGTTGTATGCATGTTTTCTGGGTGATCCTAGCTCATATTTTTGGCTAGATCTACCTACATTTTGTACTTGTGTAACTAAATCTCTCCAATATAATAAAATGGCTCAGCTCTTTCTGCATATTCTGATGTGTACTTAAGATTTATTATTTATCTTGCTATAAGTTCTTATATTGTGTGAAGTATTATTGCATTCTCCCTTTTTGGGATATTACAGTGGTATCAAAGCATAATCTTTGGCTCAGCTTGTGGACACTCCATCTTTTACATTGAAAGAAGAACAGATAGATGAGATCTATCATAGAGGATGAAAAATATTTCACTCCTTTCTTTAGATCCATGCAAGATCTCTCCAAGGAGGTCTATCAAATGAAGGAGGAAGAACAGAGAGAAGATCCAAGAAGAATATGTGATGAGGAAAGTACTTCCTATCAGCAGCAAAGAAGACCAGAGAATCCTAGATCTTCTCATAGATCCACTATGCCCACTTTCTTTTAAGAAGGTGAGAGGTATAGAAGTGAAGAAAGGAATGAACCTGATACTCATGAGACTCTCATTCTATATCTTGAAGAGTACAAAGCATAGTATAGAGCTTTCAAGGAGAACCTAACTGTCCAACAATTCTTCCAGATTAAAGAAGAAAGAGGATCCTATAGCAGCAATAGAAGGAAGAGGCATAATAGATTCTATTTTCCTACATTTGATGGATCTTCCTCAAGCAATGTCAAGCCTTGGAGGAGGGAGTTAGATTCATTTTTCAAGTTACATCTTTTGGCTGAAGAGGAGGTTGTTCAAATTGCAGCACTTCATCTCTTAGATGAAGCAGAAGATTGGTGGTTTGGGCACATAGAGCATGCAAAGGTGACCAAGTATTCAGATTTATTTCACAAGTTGAGGAAGAAGTTTGATGAGAAGAAGACAGAGATGAGCTACAAAGAGACATCCCCCAAGGAAACCAAGGAGGATGGCAATATTTTCACTCTGGACAAGAGGTCACTACTTTCAACACCTGCTGCAAAAGTACTTGTATCTAGAGAAGAGACACTTGCATCTTTTCAAGGTAGTCTTGAGCTCTTGACACATAGAGTCCCATTCATGATTCAGGAGATGCATGAGGAGGAGGACGAAGATACCAGCACTATTACACTTGAAGAAAAGAGGCCATCACTCTTACCAGCAGTTGGAGACACTATTGTCCCGGTTAGAGGAACTCATGTGTTTTATCAAGAGGTTCCCACATATCAGTTGATCCAAGGTATGCATAAAATTTCAGCACATATTGTTTCAAGACCAATGCATAACCAAGGGTTAGAGCAAAATGCTGATTTGAAGCAGAGACATATCACAGCGCAGAGGACCCTTGATATAATCAAGGAGGAGACTATAAAATATCCATGCTCACCATTTTTGAGCTACATTCAACCCTTTGAGTTGAGATGTAGAGTTTCAAAAAATGGGATTAGCATTATCTTATGTACAAAGGCTGGTTGTGAGATTAGTGTTGTAACTTTCTTTGAGACAGTGCATGTATCACCCTGCAGATCTACAACGTTGTCACTTAGTAGCTGTGACAAAGAAAGGGCTTCATAATTCTTGGAGCATTTTGGAGGTAGCTTCACTTATGAAGCAATGGAAGCAAAGATGACAAATGGTAGACATCTTTAAATGAGAAACATTTTCTCCCTTCTAGATGACCCTTTCTCAATGAGAATCTCACTGCTCAAAGAGAAAATTCTACTTGCAGCAAATCCAAAACTTCTTTGGTTTTGGAGGGCCTTTGATGGAGAGAGAATCTCATTAAGATATCTCCTTAGAGATGCATTTCAACATTTCATGAATTGAAAATTTCTTCAACAGTTTTGGGGGGGATGGTATTCTACAAAGGGAGGATACCATGATTATGCAGTACCTCATTCATCATCCACATGGGAGTGAATGGGTGAGGATGATAAGCAAGGGGTTGCATGACCACTTTCAGATTTTTATGGGCCAGCATGCTTGGTTACGTTGGTTTCCATTGGGAGATTTCTGTCACTCTCCAAAGGCTCCTGTTTTTCTGATCCATGCCTTGAAAAACACATATGAAATGAAGAAGGAGGCATGGCTGCTCTTGGGTGAGTATGGATACCACCCAATAGCTCGTAATTTTCTGAATCATGCCTTTTGTTTCAATGATAAATTGTAGCAAAGGAAGGCATGTTCATTTTCCTTTCACTTGAGAGAGTTTGGCCACCACATGACATCTCCTATGTCTATGTGTTTTGTATTGTGTGAAACTTGGCATAATGATCTCATGATGTGCATTGATGATGTTTCTTTGTATGGGGCTGATGTGACATATCATATGTCCATTAGTATGCTTTTGCTTCATGATGCACATAAGGAGGAGAGGAAGCAGCAATATCTTTTGTTGCTTTGGTTGCTTTTGGGGGAGTTTGGCTTGTCCATTTTACATGGAGGAGATGGAGGATGGCAGCAAAGGGCCTTACTCCGGTGGTTGCTCTTAGGAGAATATGGTTTGACATCTTTTTCTACCCATATAACTCCTTCCCTTCTTCTTTTGCATAACTTTGGAATGATGAAGTTTGGAACCAATAAGGCCAACAGGGCTAAGGATGAGAGCATAACAATGCTTAATCAAATTCATGAAACATGGGATGATGGAGTGTATTGTATGATGAAGCCTTTCCTTTGTGGGGAGAACTACCTTATTTTATGTCTCTCATGTATTGATTATAATCTTGGACATCATATGGTTGTCACTTGGTACTTCATGATGAAAGAAGGACATCTAACCAAAAAGTTGGAGGTCATTCTTTATGCTTTTAAAAGACAAATTTGGAACAAAACATGCATAACCTATTGCAGCAAATGGAGGAAGCCTTCCTTATGTGGATTCCATTTGGAGGGGAATAAATGGCTTTGCATCTACCTTTGGAGTTTCTTGAGGACAAGCAACATTTTTCTGAGGGGGGACTATAATATTCCCAAATTTTCACATCATATTTGGAATATTAGAGCCCTCGCTTTTCTTAATTAAGTAAGTAAATAAAAGGGTGGAGGGACCCACAAACCTCAAAGATGAATAAGATCCACTTTTTGTGTACGAATGTGGACTAACTAAGCCTAGGTCTGCAAAAAGAGGTAGTTGAGCAACTACCAATGTGAATGAGATTGGAGATCAAGTCTCATTTAATGAGAAAGATCAAGGAGGGTTGATTCAGTCAACTAAGATCTTGAAGAATTTATGATCAAGTGATAGAGGATCATGTGCAAATGAAGCACACATGATGGAGGAGGTGTACATTGCACCTAGATTGTTTGGTTGATTTGGTCAAACAGCACAGTCCCACTTGGAGGATCTTGTCCACATGAGACTGCACAATTGAGATTAGGGCCAAGGCTTGGGAAGGCTCAAACATTATAAAGGAGATGGAGGAAAAGGTGAAAGGCATCTTCGATTATTTGATGTATGATATTTTAGATCTGGAATTTTCAAGTGACATTCCACTACATTCTTGGGTTGTTTAGTAGAGATTGCAGGTGTTGTTTTGCACAGGGTGTTCCCGGGTGAGAATCCCACCTCTTTCTTAAAGTAGCTCTAGAAAGAGGATTGCACTTCATTATACATCAGGCTTTAAGTGCCATTTCCTTTTTCTACTTTCTACAAAACATTCACATTCAGAAATATGCAGATTTCTGAAGATCAGTTTGGAATGTGGAAGTTGTCTTCAGTGCTTTATCTGGAGAACAAGGTGAAGGATTATTCCCATCACTTGGGCTCATAGATTAGCACTCCCAAAGACACATTGCAGATCTGGCATCAGGCCAAAATTTATTGACCTCCTAGTAGCAATATTCTCTTCAGGAATAACGCTGTCCATATTGCAGATCTGAAAGGAGGAAGGAAGTTGCTAGTATTTTAGCTAGCAATCTAGTGAAGGATCATTCCTTCTGTAATGTCCTGAAATGGAAATCAGCAGATTTTTTCTCCATTGAAGTGTTCCTTTGTCGGAAATATTAACAAGGCTATGTCAGAGATGGACTGAGAGGGCTTTTACCAGTTATTTTACCTCTAAAGAGAGGATGAGAACCGGAGGCTTCTTGGCCCTTACTCAGACTCTGCCTATAGCTATGCAAATATTTCTTCCTTCAGGAAGATATTTCTCACAAGAGATGAGCTACATCAATACACAAGCATGAGCTGAAAATAACAGTGAGTGCAGAAACTTCAGAAAATGCAATAAACCCTCATAGTCTTCTCATTAATAATATGATAGCAGAAACGTGTACAATATCTTGATGAAATGGTCACTCAAGCTAAAGCAACTCCTTCTCTGAAGACACAAATACAATGAACATGAAATACAGTGCTACATATATTATGACCAACTATGACTGCGCAGTCACTAAAGGAAGACTACTGCAAAATAATGATACAATGAAGATATGGCAATAATAAGCTCAAATAAAGAAGGGGGAGCTGAATCTCAACTCTCGGAAACTATAATAAACAATCCCTAAAGGGATTGGCTACAATACATACAAAATGGCATTTTTGTAGAAATGTCGGAGTAGCTGGAGTAGCTGCTACTCTAAAATGAGAACCTGAAGGAGATGGCTGAATAATGCTGCATAAAATGTATAGACCTCCTCCAATGGAAATCTAGAGTGAAAGGTTGATCCTTTCACCAAATATCTCACTCTCCAAAATGTCGGTGCAACCCTTCACTGCAATTGCACTCAAGAACTGCGCAGTCAAGGAGAGGAACTGCATTGTAGATGATGGGAAGAGTTTGGCCTCCTTCCAAGATATGATAAATGGAGTTGATGTCTCCCCTACTGATCTCCTGGATGCATAAAATCTTCCTCTTCTGAAATATGAGCTCCGGAATGATGGTGTGAGAACCTCCACTGCAACCCCAGCTACAAAATGGCTCTTGCTACAAGAATCACTGTACTGAAAGGAATAGCTTTGGCCTTGAGCCAAGATGTGGGGAAGATGAAGATCAAACCTTCAAGAGCTTCTCAAGAAGGGAGGGAATTCTTGAACAAGAAATCCCTTGTGTTGAGCAGCACAGCTATCACAGTGTGCAACTATGGAAAGCAATTCGAAATATCCAAGCTAGCTCAAAATGGATGCTTTCCCCTCCTTTTATGCCAATGAAGGCTCCTTAGCCATGGACCCCACACATTAGGGTTTTCTCCTCCTCATGCAATTTCATAGTCTTCCCAAGCAAGCCACACCTTCATCTATTGCACAATTTGACTTGTTCAACATGACCTAGCCCTCTTTGCAATTAACCCTTTTCACACATGTAGTGTGCGAACGAGCTCCAATAATGCTCCTCTTTCATAATGTGAGGGATTTTATTGATATTTTTCATAATCATGGGCCTCCTTACCCATTTATTTAGCTGCAATAATATAAAATAAAAATTCTAATGTTCCATTTAGCCATCTGCTAAAATGGGGACATTAGAGTCCTCCCCTCCCAAATGTTGCTTGTCCTCAAGCAACTGCAAGGATAGAACTATAAGAGCCTCCACTCAAGGCATGGAGTCTAAAATATGTTTAGGAATATCTTCCTCATGTGGATCCTCCATCCCCCAAGCAATGATCCATAAAAAGTGAGTTACCTCCCAACATGGAAACTCTTGACAATCATCTTCCTCCTTTGGCTCCCACAATGTAGGTGGGCTGAAAATCTGATCTTGGTAAACAAAATAGCCTACCCCATGCTTTCCTCCTCTTCACTTAGGATAAGTGTGGAGTATATGTTGATCCTGGGCTGCAATAGAGTTTCCTTCTAGTGGCAATTCGAAGACTAAACCTCCAAAGATCTCTTCTCCCGCGTTATGTAACATGTTGTCCAAAATTCATCTCATATGTGATGAGTTGGTAGTCATCATCATATGGAATCCAAGAAATCATATGGCTCACCTCAAATGGAGACAATTTTGTCGCTGTAGTGGCCATATGTCCTCTCATGTTCCCATTAGAACATGCAATGCAAATAATGTGGGAGATTTCTCCCCCAAGGGACACATCCAGCCAATGTGCCATTCTCCCAATCATGCTTTCATCCAATACAAAGACATCATCATTATAGTGAACCATAATGAAAACCATGCTTTCTGTCATATGTGGCAAGGGAGAAAGACAATGGTCCCTCAACTATGACCAATGCAGTTTGACCCTCAACTGCATAAGAGTATGCCAAAAGGTGTGGCCTCTCAACCACTTGCTTGCTGCCCGACTCTCATCAAATGTATGGAGGAAGTGAACGATATATGGTGCAATGTGAGTAGGTCCTCCAAAATAAATTTCCTCCCCAAGTCCTCCTAGGGAGTGGTCACCAATAGTGCTCATGGCCTCAAGTAGACCATGGGGTCCAAAAAGAAAAATGCCCCTCCTTGGAGCAAAATATTGTACATATATGGTTAAGGGATGAGTATATAAATCATCATGCAAATAAACAATTCCTTTACCATAAGTCCTGCTCATGCAAATGGAGTGGCTCAAAAATGAGTCTCCCCTCATCCTTAAAGAGAAAATAGGTGGCTATACTGACTTGTCCACCTGCACATGATCTATGCATCTCCTCATATGTTGATCTGTCAATATCACGCAAGAAAAATGATCCTGGGAAGACTCCACCAACAATCCAGATCTCCCCCATGGATCCATCCTCCACAGTGATAGCGCTGAGATCCCTCATGAAGGACATCTATCACATGGTCATCTCCTTCTTTGAAATCTCCTATGCCAAAGATGCAAGTCAGAAGACTGTTATCCTTCCCCTGCTGCTTCTTCCACATCGCAGAATCTGGAATGAGAGTGAGTACAAATGATATTGAGGGAATGGCCCCCTCCTCCTTGAGTCTACCCAAGACTCTCAGCGCTGTGCAGCTGTCTCCCAAGGTCTCCACTCCTATGAAAACAATGAGTGGTGCCCCAACATGTGAAGCATCTCCCATCAACTGGTGATCTAGTGGTCTCCCTGGAAAAATGTCTCCATGCAATGAGACATCATCCCCATGGGGTGACTACATATATGGATGAACAAGTCTGTCCATGCTTGCACTATGCAATCCAATCACCCTCTTAGGTGCATCACCCTCCAACAATGAGTATGGATGTGTACTCCTCATCTCAAGATTCTGGGTCTTCTCCCTACTTCCTCCTCGTGTCTCAATGGTGACGCACCTCCTCAACAATGGCACATGTGTGCCTTGATCTCCATGCATGAGATCCTGGGGACTTCCTTGCAAGGATGAAAGAGTCCTTCTCCTTGGAGCAAGCTCCTCCTTCCTTTGCATGAGGCACTAGTTAGTATCTAGATAGCACTGCGTTGTTGCCCTCAACTCCCTCAACATAAATGGGCAACCCTCCAACAATGCTGTTGCAAATATGGAATCTCTCCCAACGTGGAAGTAGTTCCTAATCATCAAAAGCCAAGGAGTATCCCCTTTGCACCATGATAGTTCCATCGCCTACTCCTACAACATTGTACATCATTTGAGAGCACATATTCCTTTGCTCTCTCCAATACCCTCCAAGCAACAAACCCCCTTGCTGCCTCCTCCTACTCCTAGAAAGAGAGTATGCCAAGTGATGGCCAAACTCCTTCAAGAGTAACCAGCGCAGCCAAGCCTCTTGCTGCCCAGTATCATAAATCTGCAAGTGGCTCACTAACCCCTTACTTCTTCTCCATCACATCCACTCAGCCATGTGTGGATATCTCTTCCCTTCCTTCATCCTGGTACTCCTCCTTTGAGGACTATCCTCATCCCAAATCAAACCTCTACATTTCATGAGATTCTGAAATACAGATCTCCTGAGGATCAATTTGACCCTATAGGGATCCAAATAGTTGGTAGGAAAAAACCTCCCATCATGATATGTGTGGCACAAGGAATGTCCACCACAGTCATGAGAGAAGCTATCCATCCGAAGATGTCCCCCATCTCCTATTTTCTCCTGTGAGAAGGAAAAACCCTCCTCCAATTGTTGAAAAACCTTATACTCCAAAAAGTGTGGGAGTGCACCTCCATTGAAATCTCTTTGTGAGATCTCCTTTACATCACTGCCCTTGTATAGCGCAGCAATATTCTGTTGTTCTAAGTCACCTGCATGCAATTATGTAGACCCATCCAGAGTGTTTGCTGAAATGACAAGAAATGGATCTCCAATCATACCTTGGTGAAATTTGGAAGCTCCTTGCAAAGCTGCAAATGTTGCTTCCCCATGAGTATTGGCCTCCCAAACTGCTGAAGATGAAGGATGCTCCTCCATGGTCTCAACAACGCTGGTACTTGCCTCATCAAATGGTGGTGAGGGCTTCTCCCTCTTTTTCCAAATCTGTTGATCAAACTTTGGGAAAACTCAACAAGAGGTGAAACCCTTGCATGGTCTAGATGGCTGATCCACCAAATCTTTGCTTCACCTTCTAAGTGCAGCACTGCAACTTCTACTGCCTCTTTTTCTACTATGGGATGTAGCAGGAAAAAGGCCTCTAACTTCTTTGCCCAAACTTCTGCTGCACATGTGAGTGATCCATCAAATGTGGACAATAGAAATCTATTGCCTCTCATCATCCCGTGGTTGTGGGGTCTTTCTTCTTCTTTCTGCTGAATAAACTATGGAAAAGATAAATTCTCTTGGGAGACTCTAGGATTTGCTCAGTATTTAGCTAGATACTCACTTATAATTCCTAATTCCAAGTGTCTTCCATGCTTCTACTCTACTTCTCTGTGAGAATAGGAAGTGCATGGTCCTTCCTCTTCTCCTCCTTCATTTTTCTTGACATCCTTGGAGAGGTCTTCTCTAGATTTGAGAATAGATGAGAATAATCTCATCCTCCTCATCCTTGGGCTCTCTTCTTCTGAAATTTGAACTTCACAGGTTGTGCCAAGTTCGATGCTTTGATACCACTGTAATGTCCCGAAATGGAAATCAGCAGATTTTTTCTCCATTGTAGTGTTCCTTTGTCGAAAATATTAACAAGGCTATGTCAGAGATGGACTGAGAGGGATTTTACTAGTTATTTCACCTCTAAAGAGAGGATAAGAACCATAGGCTTCCTGGCCCTTACTCAGACTCTGCCTATAGCTATGCAAATATTTCTTCCTTCAGGAAGATATTGCTCACAAGAGATGAGCTACAGCAATACACAAGCATGAGCTGAAAATAGAAGTGAGTGCAGAAACTTAAGAAAATGCAATAAACCCTCATAGTATTCTCATTAATAATATGATAGTAGAAACGTGTACAAGATCTTGAGGAAATTATCACTCAAGCTAAAGCAACTCCTTCTCTGAAGACACAAGTACAATGAACATGAAATACACTGCTACATATATTATGCCCAACTATGACTGCGCAGTCACTGAAGAAAGACTACTGCAAAATAATGATACAATGAAGATATGGCAATAATAAGCTCAAATAAAGAAGGGGGAGCTGAATCTCAACTCCTGGAAACTATAATAAACAATCCCTAAAGGAATTGGCTACAATACATACAAAATGGCATTTCTGTAGAAATGTCGGAGTAGCCGGAGTAGCTACTACTCTAAAATGAAAACCTGAAGGAGATGGTTGAATAATGCTGCAGAAAATGTATAGACCTCCTCCAATGGAAATCTAGAGTGAAAGGTTGATCCTTTCACCAAAGATATCACTCTCCAAAATGTTGGTGCAACCCCTCACTGAAATTGCACTCAAGAACTGCGCAGTCAAGGAGAGGAACTGCGCTGTAGATGATGGGAAGAGTTTGGCTTCCTGCCAAGATATGAGAAATGGAGTTGATGTCTCCCCTACTGATATCCTAGATGCATAAAAGTTTCCTCTTATGAAATTTGAGCTTCGAAATGATGGTGTGAAAACCTCCACTGCAACCCCAGCAACACAATGGCTCTTGCTACAAGAATCACTGTACTGAAAGGAATAGCTTTAGCCTTAAGCCAAGATGTGGAGAAGATGAAGATCAAACCTTAAAGAGCTTCTCAAGAAGGGAGGGAATTCTTGAACAATAAATCCCTTGTGCTGAGCAGCACAGCTATCACAGTGGGCAACTTTGGAAAGCAATTCGAAATATCCAAGCTAGCTCAAAATGGATGCTTTCCCCTCCTTTTATGCCAATGAAGGCTCCTTAGCCATGGACCTCACACATTAGGGTTTTCTCCTCCTCATGCAATTTCGTAGGCTTCCCAAGCAAGCCACACCTCCATCTATTGCGCAATTTGACTTGGTCAACATGACCTAGCCCTCTTTGTAATTAACCCTTTTCACACATGGAGTGTGCAAACAAGCTCCAATAATGCTCCTCTTTCATAATGTGAGGGATTTTATTGATGTTTTTCATAATCATGGGCCTCCTTACCCATTTATTTAGCTGCAATAATATAAAATCAAAATTCTAATGTTCCATTTATCCATGTGCTAAAATGGGTACATTACACCTTCACATTGCCATCAGTCTTACCATCAGCCTAGAGTTTATTGCAGCATATTTCAGCAGGCAAATGGTGTCTCTTTCCCTCACAGCGTAGTTTCTATTGGCAGTTGCGTTGCGGTAGCTGAATTTATCATTGGAGGATTGAGAAGGTAGATCTAGAGCTTTTAGCTCATAGATATTATGAAGGGATCAGCCCTTCAAGCATAGATCTGATCTGAGCATGCATTTCAGCCATCTATTCTTCAGATCTAGCTTCAGATCTGTATTTCCCAGCAGATCAAGGATCAAATCCTAGGGAGGTGATTTTCCAAAGTTGCAGATCTGGAAAATCCTTTCTGGGTTATCTTGGGAATCCATCACATTGACCAAATCTTGAATCTTGGCATCATCGAAGCTCTAGTTTTGAGTAGATCTACATTTCCCTTTTCAACCTGCAACTCTATGTTTACATTCTACTGAAGGGACAACGCAATATTTGCTGCAAAGCCTCTCCAGTTACGTTGTACCTGTTGTATGCATGTTTTCTAGGTGATCCTAGCTCATCTTTTTGGCTAGATCTACCTACATTCTGTACTTGTGTAACTAAATCTCTCGAATATAATAAAATGGCTCAGCTCTTTCTGCATATTTTGATGTGTACTTAAGATTTATTATTTATCTTGTTGTAAGTTCTTATATTTTGTGAAGTATTACTACATTCTCCCTTTTTGGGATATTACATGCAGCAAGGTCCTTACCATCCATGGGGGAAATATGCATATCTGGGTCATAATCTGCCCTATTGGAGCTAGAATCCTTATCAATCAAGTTGGAACCCCCGACCTTTCTCGCCTCATCATCCTCCTTTACCGTTTTTTGATAAGTTGGAATTATTAGATGTTTCAAAGCTCACAAACAACCCCATCCAACATCAACTGCATTAGCGGTTGATTCCAACTAAGATTCTAGGACATTGTCCAAAGTTTGAAGGAAAATCTAGGGAAGACGCTCAAACCCATGTTATGACATACCATTTTTGGTGTTCCTATAATTCTTGGGTTGACGATTCTATTCGTCTTCATTTCTTCCATCACACTTTGACTAGTTTTGTGGCTAAATGGTACATTGAGCTCCCTCGAGGAATTTTCTTCGATTTCAATTCCTTGTCCATGTCCTTCCTCACTCATTTCCATTTGCATGTCCGGTGTGAAACCTACATCAATTTTCTCACTTCATTGAAGCATTTAACTACTATGTATATCTCGAATCACATCCATGAATGGCACAATCATTATCGCCTTATCAAATTTGAGATCCCTGATCAGTTGTTGACTGAATGGTTCACAAAATCATTCGTTCCCAAAATTGTAGAAGATATTGCAATGGGAGGGTGTGTCACTGAAGAGGAGGTCATCGCTAGAGCTCAATACCTTGAGTAGGTTTATTCCCAATCTGGGACTCTATATGAGTTGTTACTTTATGCGCCACATCTTTTGACCAATCCTTCATCATCTCAGTTTCCTGCTACGCCTCTAGTAGATGGTGTGATTGGGACATCGGCTCATACTTATAGTAGTGTGCCTAAGACTTCTTCGAAGTCCAAATCCACTGCTTCCATTGTGCCCTCTCCTTCTCAAAATCAGAGTAATCCTGGTAAAACCTTATAGGTAAATGTTATTCATTCTACCACAGCAGACAAATCCTTGAAGGGTAAGAAAAAGGGTAAATGCAAGTCTAAATCTGATAACCTTAAACATGATTCAAATAATTCTTCTATTGGTGATTCTTCATCACGTAAGCCAAAATATCCTTGTATAATATGTGATGACAATCATTACACAAAGGATTGTCCTCAGTGCGCTGAAGTTTCCCATATTTTGAAGGGCATACCCAGGACTCTAGCAATTTTGAAAGAATTGTTTCCTTCCTAGCAGACAAAAATGATATACCAAGCTCAATCATCTGGTAGCTCTCAGGTGTTCATGGCTAGAATGCAATATGTTGCCATCACCAGGAGAACGTAATATTACCCCAATCCATCCAAGGCTCTCGTGGAACCGAAAGTCGTAGATCACTCTTCCTCTTCCACGCCTCCTACCTCTGGTCCTCTCCAAATCAAGAGACTGAGTAATGACTCCAGCATCCAACCACCCCCAAAAGGTGTTATTTGGAAACCGTCTTACAATCTGAATGCGAGAGCAGCACAACACTACAATATTGTAAAAGAATTGGCTCAGGTGCCTTCGGGATGTTGGCTTTGGAGGTCCTTCAGTCATGCACATCAAAACAGAAGGCATTACTCACTACCATTGAAGGGATTGATCCTTCAGATTATAATATGATTATTTTTTATCTCGAAAATTTCGTTCCTCGCCTCCCATCATAGGTAGCTTTTCTGATTCAAGTTACCATTATGGGAAAGAGTATTCATCATACTATCTTTGATGAAGGTGCTTCAACCTGAATCATGTTCGTTGCATGCTAGAAAGCCATTAGCTCTCCCCCATTGAGTCAGTCCCCAAATACCTTAGAAGCTTTCAGTGGTCGAGGTTCTCGATCATATGGCATTCTCAACACATTTCCCATTCTGTTGGAGGGGAAAACGGTGAACATGGAAGTTGAGGTGGTAGATGCCAACTTGAACTACAATCTCCTTCTTGGACGTAGTTGGACAAACGCTATGGTTTGTGTGGTCTCCACACTCTTTTGTCTCCTCCATTTCCCTCATAAAGGGACGATAGTAACTGTGGAACAGTTGGATTTCTTCCCCTCTAAGTCTTTATCAAGCAATGTTACATATGTTCGAAAGGCCAATACTCCTTATGAGAACATCGGGCCGAGTCTTTTCAAAGACTCGTCTCTTATGGGAGTTTTTCCACTTCTACCTCCAAATTTCGCCTCTATCAATATGATCTTATCTGGTCACGATCCATGGATTGTTCCCAATCTTGACTAGATTTAGAGTGTTGGTGATGCCATGCCTCTTAGCCCAGTTGAGCAGATGTATCAATATATCCTCACGACTTCTGAGGCTACATCCAAGACCAATACTCATTTGGTTTTCTCCCTATACACTTATGCGCAGTCTCCCTGGTTTGGTTCTTGGGACTCTGATGATCCCTTAAATGAGACTTTTCCCACTAGCGAGAGTATTGTGGAGGTCATGTCTCTCGAAGAAACTCCATGGGATGGTGGACATCAGTTCCTCATTTCTCCCAATCTCAGGTGACATCTTTGCATGTCTAGGATCCCATGCTTTTCCCACTTCAGAATACGGGTTTTCTGAAGTGTTGTCCAAGGGAAACATGGGAAATATCACTCTGACCATTCCATTCGACATCTCTTTGATTGTCGAGAACATATTTTTCCAAGTTTATTGTTCTCCCCATGAACTCAAGATTTACATTGCTTTCTTCAAAAGCATGACCCTCCCACTCCATTCAACCCTATTCTTCTCATTTTATCGTTTACCCTTGGGGGCATTATTTCCATGCTTCGTAACCCTTACTCAACTAAGGGGCATGGGCACATCATTGATGTTGTGAATCTTCTCACAAAATTGGCCAAGGTAATGCTTACACATGGTGTTAATGGTATAAATATGGGTTTATTTTTGTTAACCGTGGCATATTTCCATCATTTGAGTTCATTTTTGAACTCTATCTAAAGAAATATTACGCTTAATACTAAGTGTGATAAATTTTTACATTAGTGTATTATTCATTAGTGTGCTTTGAGTTGATTTTTGGTGTGATTGTTTTCCTTGCAGACATGTTTCCTCTTCTCACCTTATGTTCCACTTGGATTGCAGATGTCTTTGGATCACTACATTGGTTTTACTGATGGTGCTTCCCGTAGCACACGGAACCTATCTTCCACAGCATGGACACTCTTTTGTTCTAATGGTCAGTTGATTAATTTACAAGGAATTTGTTTGGGACAGACAACTAACAATTTTTTCGAGTATAGTGCGGTGATTGAACTATTATCAAACGCCATTGATCTCGGGATAAGGGATTTAGTTGTTAATTTGGACTCACAACTCATTGTGTTACAATTAAATGGGCATTATTATGTGTGCAATCCTCAAATTTTGCGTATGTATTTATGTGTTATATTATTGGAAATGCATTTTTATATTATAACATAACAACACATTCCTCAACATTTAAATACTTTAACAAATTCATTAGAAAACCATGTATTATATAGACATTTGCACAATATGTAAATCAAGCCTACATCAGTACAAAAATGTATAAACAGGGCTGCTATCCACTCACATGGTGCTCATGGTAGCAGGTGACTGCTCTAATTACTCGTAAGAGTAATCGATGCAGTCTGCCCAGAACTCCGACAGTGTGTCTCTGAAAATGCAGTGGGATCTCATCAAATGTGGGATACTTTGGGATGTCTCGCATGAGGCCGACCAGGTTCCACTCCATCTCATCCAATGTGTTTGCTCCCTCCTCATGAGGATCATCCTCTATTGGACGTGGTACTCATCATGCGATTGGGGACATGCTGGGAGGTCTTTGTGGACCCATATCTGTAAACATATCATACGTTTACGTGTCAGAACATATAAAAAAAAAACATTAAAAAGTAAAAAAAAGCTTAAAAAACACTTTTTACCTACATCGTTCCAACGTGTGTCTGGTGGGATAGTAAGATCCGGATCTCCTCTGAAGTTGATGTCAACATAGGCGTAGTCCTTGACTACGATCAGTTGTTGCCACAGCAAAATGAAGAAGGAAGTGGGGAAATGCATATTTTTACCTCCTCCCTATCTGGGCATTATGTCACACCATCGCATCATCCTCGGATCCCTTGAGGATGGATCATGGATCTCTAACCATTGATACAGGAACATGGGTACTCTCTCCAGAAATAAGGCCACCAAAATTGACCTGTACCCAAAATGTTTCAGTATTCCGGTCTTGCACTTGGTTAGCTAGCTCTTCATGTTAGCCAACAACCCCTTGCACCAGTTGAACATCGTTGGTGCAAAGAAATCCATTGCATATTAGAACTGTGATTTCATTGCCTCATGAAACGCCTAGACTCCTGCCACTCTCGTGATACAATGTAGTATCATGTGTCTGGGGGAGCACTATGATGGAAGATATGCCTACCTTCCCACTCTCTGTCTTTCGTGCCCTAGGATAGTGTCTCTAGATGAGCATGCTCGTGCTCTCACCCCTTGGGTGAGCCCTAGGGAGTTGGATTCTCTCTCCTCGCCTAGACAATCTGGTGATAAAGTAGATGTCCATGACATCTAGCTCAAGTTCTTGGTCCCCGATGATGAACAATTGTCGGTCCACATCCCATATACTTATCAAGTACTGGAGAAGCTCCATTTGAGCTCTCAAACTAGATGTTTCAAAGAATTTCAACAATCCTCAATTGCATAAAGCATTGACCCAATCTTAGTCCTGCAAGGCTTGGTGGTCTTCCATCTCATGGCCTCATTCTTTCCATTCGACCGGCATCTTCTTTGAAAGCACCTTCAAAACATATCCAATTGGTCTTGTAGCAGCATTCATGGAAGAATTTTTAGAATTTAATGGTGGAGTTTGGAGATTTTTCCAATTTAAAATCTTCCCCGAGGCAAACGCGACTGTCCAAAATGATTCAGCATTGGTGGTATGCTGCCCTAACAATCTGAGTGCGACCAGCGCAACCCCGATAGCTCGAAATCGCGTCAGTCGTAGATGATTTTAAATTTTGAAATATCTTCCCTAAACTCCCTAATTATGAAAAATAAATGCTAAATAAACAGGATAAAAATGAAAAGGAGGTTTAGAGCTCTTACCTAGAGAAGACAGATCGACGAATGGTGTCCTGGATCGACCACACCACTGATTTTAAATTCAGAGGGAAAATGGACCAAATACTCTTCTAAATACGGAAAGGTGAAAATGATTTTTTTTTTTGGTCTATTTATATATTTTTGCAAATTTTCGCCAATATTTTAATATTTTTCCTCGATATCCGTGATTTTTGTTGTTTATGTGCAGTAAATTACTTTCACACTACTAATGATTGTTTCTGATGTAAATGAGTTGAATTTTATCTCTTTTTTAGGATCGTTAAACGTTTACGAAAAGTAACCCCACTAGAGTCAAATTTCAGCTCTTTTCTAACTCTCGAAAAATCAAAAGATTGTCAAGTACTTGTCATTTCGAACTTGTTAAAGTGAATGAATTGATGTGATATTAGTATATGTTTACCCCTTTTCAGGTTTAGAATAACTATTTATGAAAAAAGAATACCTTGATTGAACATGGTCACGAGGTTCTCTCGGACATAGTTTTCTACCTTTTCGGATTCGAGAGACGACTTATGAAAAGGGAAATGATGGATTTTCCTAAGTTTGTTTCTTTTCAAACTCCCTAAACATGAAAACTTACCAAGTTTACCTTTCCTTGGACTTGTTAAAGATTAAACGATGAAATACTTGTCACCATGACAAGACCGAGTTCCTCCTACATAGGGCTTGTTAAACTTACTATGATGGATTCACTCTAAGAATTAACTTACATGCTCAGCATATGCTATCCTCTTCACATTGGTTATAAAAAATAAAGAGGTACTCGTTAGAAATAACTAGGGAAAATTGAAAGTGAACGTCTTATGTGTATTTTTGGTAGCTTTTCGCTCTTGAACATGACACTAATATGTAGTTCGTGTTAGGTTGGGGAAATCCTACATTTGTCACTTTGCCTCCATGGGTTTGGGAAATCTGTTTGCCTCTCATATGATTACCACTTTTGTTAACATTACCTTTGATCCTATTTGAGTCAAATGAAACCACCCTTCGGAGTCATGTCGCTAATATGTTTAAGAGAAGTCCCTTTTTGTCAAACACCTTCTACATATTTGATCTCCTCTTATACAATCCTGAATCACTCCTATCATCTTAAGATATATGTTGTTTCATATCGATGATGTGGGAATCCTTATGGCCCTCCTTTGATGAATCACTTCCTATCGACTTCATTTCATTATTTGGGAAAGTGGTTTAGAGACTTCTTTCAGTACCTTGGATCTTGCATGCCTCAATGGAAAGTTCTTCATGTTCGACGGCTGGTTCACATCATTGGCCTTCGATCGAATGATTTTGTAAGTGTTTGACTTCAACACATCTATTCACACTTGTATATTGTGTTTTTGTACCTTGAGGTCCATCGCCATTATTGGTGGTCTCTCTCGAGCCTATTAACGATTTTCATCATTGACCAGTAATTAGGTGGTTTCTACCATGTTTGACACCAACACATTTATTCACATGGCTAGATTCATACCTTGGGTTGATTGAGGTCATGGTTAAGACCCTGGGTCACATATGATTTTTGGTCCGGGATGCGTGGATTTATTGAGTATTCATGATTGTGTACATGATCCTATCTATGTGGATGGTTGTGTCCATACCGTGGATGCATTATATGATCTCTTTTAGATGGAAGGTTGCAATCATAACGTGGGCTAATGTGTCATTTGATGCCCAGTACAACATCATGTGGTTAGGCATATTTATACCATCATGTGGTAAGTGTTTGATTTGGCATGTTCTTAGAAGGTGGTTTGTGTTCTTTGCCTTGGTTCATAAATGATGCAAGAGCATCCTGCTCAAAAAATCATTGTATATTTGGTTGACTTAGGGGGTTTAATGTTTGATAAGGAATTTAATTTATTAATAGGAAATTTTGTATATTTTAATAATTTGAGTGAGAAATATGTGTGTGAGGTATTTTAAATGTAAATATTCTCAAATATGTGAGAATAAAAGAGATATTAAACTTGTGAAGATCCCATAAAGATCTTAGGGATTAGGAAGTCCTAGAATAGGGATTTAGTTGAGTCACAAGTGGATTTAGAGGATTTTTAGGGTATGGTTGAGTAGATTGTGGATTTGAACCATAATTGGTTGCAAAATCCTTTTGTATATATTTGTAAGCCTCAAAGGCATTAATAGAGGCCACTTCATCTACATAAAATCAGGCCATGGCAAGAGAGATGAATTAAATGAGGGTTGTAAGTATTGTATAAAGTTTGATTAATGAAAGGAAGTTTTCCATTGTCTCTGTGAATTTTTAATTCATGAATTCTAGTTTGTATGCCTATATGGAATCGATGATAGATTAAAATGAATCTATCAAATGAATGAGGTTAATCATTGAATATTTGTGACAAGAACGGAATAGTTTTGTACAGGTGTATTTGTTTTGCAAGACAATGTTGATTCAATGTTCCACTTCATCGAGAATAGTATCATACTAGTCAATGTGAATCTTTGACAGAGGTTGATTCTCATCTCTTATATTTCCTTCCCTTGATGGGACTCCACTACTTTACAGTGTGCTGGAAATTGTCAACACAGAAGGCGTTAAAGTGTGTTTTCATAGACCGTAGAATCAGATCAGTCTCATAGGTATAAAAAATCCTTTATGAGGATAGAAATTGTATACATTGTTGTATATTCTAATAGTTATTGGTGTTTGAGTGTATGCGTTAAGATAAAAAGGGAGTGTAGTTCTAATTGATGTTGTAAGCCAAGGATTGGAAGCGTTTCTATGGATTGAATCTGTCCTCAGAATGCATGAAAGAAATAAAGTCTGGAAAAATCATAGTATTACACAGCTTACTGGTGTTCGATGTTGATTGTGTGCTTATTAATTGATCTTGATGAATTCTGTGAGAAGACAATTAGAACCTCATGGAAATTATGGGCCAGCATTGAGAAACTAACTTGCATAGATTAAAGTGAATTAAATCTCAGGGGTGCTTTTGCGTGAGTGAGGCAGTGTTCATCAGATCAGAATTTAACCTCGGGAGTGTTTCTATGTGGTGAAACAAAGTACTGTTTGTGTGGGTGGAAATGTGCCACTGTGTGACTGTGGAAAACGTTGAAGGAAATCAATTGGTAATTGAGCGTATGTGTTTATATGGATATTTTGGTGTAAACAACATTTTAAAGGGAGAATAATTAGATCTCTGTATCAAGTCAACAGAAGAAGGGAATTCGTAAGGGAACACAGTCACCAAACTTTCAAGTCAATTTCTGGTCAAAGGAACACGAAATTAGAAATTCCGCCATCTGGGTTTTGTGCAGAGTAGGGTCTATTTGGTAACTCATGAGTGATTTTCCATAAATATCCTTGGTTGAGGAGTTATGAAGTGATATTTTAACTATGTTTTTGGAGACTGCATGAATTAAAACAACTTTCTGTGTTTAAAGAAGTGTTGGTTGTTTCTTGCTCATAGAGTTCTATTCCTGAACCAGAAGTTTAGTTCCTATTCCAGTAGATGGATTCTTGTTCGCACCCCCAAATTTCTCACACATCAAGCTACATTGAAGGTAAATGAGCACATGGGTTTTGAGCATCAGAGGATTGACATGCTCATTTGTTCCCTTAATCATTCTTATTTCTTCCATATAGCGTAAAACTCTGAAAATTAATCCTTCCATGTTTATGAGCACAATTTTAATGAAAATTATAGAGATGGAAGGGTTGAAGACTCTCTCTTTAGACTTGCAGTGTAGCCTTAGTTTCCTAGAGCTACCTATTATGGATGGATGAGCCGGTAGGTCATCATTAATAAATCATTTCATCCATCACTCCCTATTCTGCTTTCATGCTTTAGGGGGCATCTGTTACACAGTAATTTGTCACCATGCTCATTTTCTCGTCCCTGATCCTAAAATGCCCCGTGACGAATCCTTTGCAATGTTTCCATCATCAATAAATATGCTAAAATATCCCCTTGAAGATCCAAAGAATACTTCTAGAAAGATTACAAAAGAAACTTGGTCAATTTCCTAGTTTCCTGGGTCAGCGCCCTTCCTGGTGCCATGACCGCATTGATGTCATTATCCCAGTTCTGACCCAGCGCTGTCAGCGCCCTAATTTATTGGAAAACTGCATTGATCCCCTTTTTGGCAGTGCTTCCTCAAATTGATGAGAAGCTTCAACCTTTAAAAGCTCAAGGGCATCGAGTTGGTTGGTGAACAGAGATGATAAGGTCGAGCTCTCTCATTTTGGAGCTTTGATCTCAACCATGGGGGATCATCCCTTAGAAAGTGGACCTTCCTCCTCCTTTCATGGACTCATAACTTCCTTCTCCTTATTATAAATTCACATCCCTCATTCCCTCAAGTTTAGAGCTTGGTTGATCATTGTCATACTCATATGAACTCTCATCCCTTCGCATGCTTGCATCGTGATTAAGCTTAAGTTCACGGGAGAAGGAATGCTTTTGAGTTGGGTGAATGACTCATATTTTCACCTAAGGATGCCTCCGTTATGCAGGAAAATCCTCTCTACAGACAGAGATGATCCCTCTAGCCCTAGGATGGATCTAGTAACAATAGGGAACAATCTAAAGTTTACTTTCATAGATTGCAAATGGACACAGATCGTGTATAGATCACCTACCTCCATCTAATGTTGTTCCTCACTTGAATCCTTTGATCCTTTGTGCTCTATAGTCAAATCCTCACTGTCGCTAGCGCTTTGTTACTTGCATAAAATATCAGACAATAGAAAACGTGAAAGCATAACATGTATTCCATATAAACAATCTATCTAGTTGATCAAGGAGAACTAGAAATCCAATCATACATTAAAGACGAGAATGGAAAGAAAGAATCAATTGTATTATATTAATATAGAGAGGGGGATTTAAAACTTGTGCCTTGATGTCACATCTCTCCGTCAACAAGTTTGAATACAGGCACGTTTCCAAAGCACTTGCTTCAACTCGATACAAAGAGGCTGAAGGTCTCAACTCTCCTTCAATCCCTATGGCAACAATCCATTCTATGTTGTTCTTCTATATTTGTTCTAACTAGCATAGGTATGGGAAGATGTCAATTTTATAGCAAGGGAAGAGGGAACATGGATCCACTTAAGGTGGGGAAATGGGTTATCCCTTTGGGTGGTTCCACTTTTTTAGGAACAAGAAGCCCAAAGGGAGAAGCTTGTCTCTATCATCAAGAACAAACAACTAGCTCTCTGCCACGAAGCTTCTAGATCTCAAAGCTTCACTACCATTTTAAAAAAAAACTCCAGAAGTGGATTGGCATGGGTATGATCGCCATTCTTGAGCCGATCAGCACTGCCTCAGACCAAAAAAGAGGGATCGGCCCAACTAAGACAAGTCTAGGGTGCGTCGCTCCAATTTAACATGTTTGTAAGGTGTTTCTTTAGGAATGGTTAACAGAGGAGTTGTTCAGTATGTTGTAAGGAATATTATAGCACATTTCCATGATCAAAAATAGACACAGGAGTCACTGTTAAGGGTCTCCAGGATCAGAAAGAGGGAGTACAAAGACAGTGACAAATTGTTGTGTAACAGATGCCCCCTAAAGCATGAAGGTCGAATGAGAGTAAGGGGTGAAATTATTTATGAGTATGTGCTAGGACCAAGACGTCCTTGTCGGAAAACCTGCGCAAACAAGCACATATATACATAATTGAAATCTCTGAATTAATCATATGATGTGAGGTATGGCTACATCCATCCATAAAAGATATCATGAAACAAGATCCGAGGTACAGTCGCAGCCATCCAAAAAAAGAGAATCACAAATATAGACTCAAGGTATGGTTAGAACCATCTAAATGAAAGATTCATGTGTACAATCATGAATAATACATATCACCTAGCAGCCTAGGCTTTAAAAACCCGGGGTCTTGCACTCCGTCAGGACCCAATCAAGTACAAATTCAGGCATGTGAATAAATGAGTTGAAGTCGAACATGAAATAAAATCACCTGATTACCAGTCAATGATGTAAACCATTAACATGCATGAGAGAAACAACCAATAATGACAATGGCCCTCAAGGTACTAGCAGTACAATCCATGAGATGTGAATAAGGAGTTGACGTCGAACACCCGTGAATCATCCGATTGAAGGCAAATGATGTGAGCCTATCATCGGATGCGAACAACCTGTAATTAGGGCATGAAGGCTCTAAGGTACTGAAAAGGGGATCTCTAGATCAATTTCCCGGATAATGAGCTAAAGTCTACAGGAAGTGATCCAACAAAGAAGGGAAATAATGCGTCCCACATCATCGACATGAGACAAAGGCAATAAGATAATGATGAAAGTGAACAAAGAACTAGACAATGAATAAGACACAGAAGGAACTTCTCTTGAACACATCGGCGAAAAGAATCCGGAGTTTGGCAGTATTGAAATCAAATGGAATCAGGGGTCATGTTGACAAAATTGGTAATTGCATGAGAGGCAAAACAAATTTCCCAAAACCATGGAGGAAAAGTGACAAATGTAGGATGTCCCAAACCTGACATGAAATAGAGGATGTGTCATGTTCAAGAGAAACATACTGCCAACGCAACTGATTAATACTTTCCATTTTCCCCAACCATTTCTAGCGAGTAACCCAATTATTTTTTAATTCAAGCTTGAAGGGGATATAATATGCTTGCCATATAAGTTTGTCCTTCAGAAAATCCACCCTAGTACATTTTACGATCCCTAAGAAGGAGGAACTCAATGTCGTCATGGTGACGGATCCAATGCCATTAGCTTTTAATGAGCTCGACAAAGGTGGAACTCAATGCCTTTTCATGTTTAGAGATTTTGAAAAGAGGTGAAAAGAAAACTCCAGATGGCCATTTTCGTAAATATTCCCTCATGCCCAAAAAAGGTAGAAAACAAAGTCTGAGAGAACCTCTTAGTCACGATTGACTAAGGTATTCCAATTTATCCAGCCTGAAAAAAGGGGTAAACGTATATTGGGTAAATGATGTTTCATGCACTTTAACGAGTTCAAAACAACAAGAACTCAGCAATATTTTCACATTTAGAGATTCAGAAAAGAGTTGAAAGATGACTCAAGGGGGTTAATTTTTCATTTATTGTTAATCGAGTCTGAAAAAAGTAATAAACTAGAACTCGTATCCATGTCATCTATGAAAAATTAACCCTGTTGTTGCACAAAAACAATCACGTAATTTGTTTTCGAGGTAAAATCATTAAAATATATTAAATATGGTAAAAAACCCTAAAAGTGACTTTAAACATTTATAAAAATGAAGAAAGTAAAAAACATTTTACTTTTTACCTTCTCAAGTTTGGAAAGAGTTTTTTACCCTCTTTTACCTCAATTCTACAAGAGCAGATTAGAGGAGATCTGGAAGGCTGATCAACGAACTACCAATGCTAGGTAAGAGGCACACTCATCCTCTACATTTCAATACCTGTTAGATTGTGATTTGACATAGCATAGAAATTTTTTGGGAGGATTTTTTCCCATGGAGGCATGGTGGATCAGCACGGGGACCCCATATCAGGATCAGACCGATATTCCCTTTTTTAAACTGGTAGAGTGCTGATCAACGTAGCTATTCTTAAAACAGCCACCCCACCCACAGAGCACGAAGAAAACCAAAAATTCTCTCAAAAATGAAATTTAAAACCAAATTTTTGAGTGTGAACACTGACAATGAGCTATGTGAACGTTGTTGCAGGAAATAAAATCAAGCAATCATGGTGATCAAGTGGAAGGAGAGGGATCATGACGATGTTGAAAAAGCAACCATGGTAGACAAATATTGTCTCACCGCATTGAGGAACTGCGGGCTCCTCAATTTCTTGATTACTTCAGGCATGAGAGCACAACCAGATCTATTGCAGTATTTGATCAGCATCTGGGATACAGATCGTGAGAGGTTCATCATTGGTGATCAGGAGCTTTGGATTGAAGTGGCTAACATTTACTTCATACCGGTCTCCCACGTAGAGGGGCATGAACACATCTGACTGGAGCCTGAATCATGGACGAAAGCTGGATATTCTCATAGGGAGAGCATGCTCAGAGGCAACCAAATATTCGAGCGGGAAGATAACAATAAGCACTGTGAGAAACTTACCACTCAAAGTGGTCCTATATACCATTACACGTGTGGCTGGGGTGCAAGCGCCATATGAGGCCACCAAGGCTCAGCTACAGACTGTGGTGGATTGTATGGCACCCACCATTTTTAACTAGTCAGAGGCCATGGCAGAAAACATGAAAAAATAGCTTATAAAATGTAAAAATGGAAAGTTGAAGCAATTTGGGTACGGATCCATTTTGACGGAAATCTTCCTAGAACGGGTACCGTTGTTCCAATACCAGGGCGTAGAGGTAGCGGCACCAACATCACGGGAGCCACAACTAAAGAGGTGGGCTAAGTTGATGCCTCATGAAGGAGGTGGGAAACAAATGTTGTTCAAGCCCTCTTTCTTCACATGGCTAAGGCATCAGCTTATTGCAGTGGAGGATTGGTCCTACTCTGGTACAGATTTCCGGGGTGATCCGAACTTACCACTTCCAGTGGGTGAACACTGGGATGACAGTGGTAAAACATGTTTTTTTTAATCTTTTGCATGTTTATGTTTCTTTATATATGTGTGCTAATATTGAAATTTTATGTGTCGCAGATGTCAGACCGCAGAGGCCATTCGGGATGTCTCCTATCACCAGAAGGGTTTCAAGAGACTTCGAGGCCGCTCCATATGTGGAAGGAGCAAATGCAGAAGAAGAAATTTCTCAGGACCTGGACGCTTTGACTGTCAAGATTCCAGAGTATGCTCGGGTGGGAGATATTCCCCGCTAATATCAATGGCATACTATAGGAGTGTCTGATTGCATTCACCGACTGTTGAATTGAGTTATTTGAGCAGTGGTCTGCTATCGCAATCATCACACTAATTAGTTTAGTTTTGCTATCTGCAGTTGTAGTTTTTCCGAGACCTGCGAGTCTCGTTTATGTACCAAAACATATATTTTTTTGGGGTTACGATGTACTTTGAAAACTATTTGCAAACCAAATCGACATACATACATACATACATACATACATACATATATATATATATATATATATATATATATATATATATATGCTATTTTCCTGTTTTTATACATCGTGTAATGATTATCGTGATGTTTACAAATTTTGCAAATGTTTGTCTAGAACGTAATTAGCCAATGCATCTGTTAATGTATTCATATGTCATGGAAAGTGATGATATGTAATGTAATCAAAATTCCTTTCTAAAAGATGAACACGCAGATACATTCTCAATATTTGAGGGTGTATGATGGAATATTTCCAATAGAGATGTAGGACAACAAGCTGTGAATCCAGGTTTACAATTAGCTCTCTAATGCCAAGAGTGATTGATTTTGACATAAGTTCAATAACCGCACTGTATTCAACAATATTATTGGTTTTACGATCTAAACATATACCTTGCAGATCTACTAACTCATCATTGGGGTCATAGATAACCCAAGCCATAGAATATAGATTATGGGTACTACAGCAGGCACATTCAGCGAAACCGACATGAGGAGTCAAAGACATATGCAAATCAAGTAAAACAAGATAAGCAGGAAAACTTCTTGCAAACGCACACCAAACCAAAATGTACAAAAATGAAAAGCACACTAATATACAAAATAAATTTCTCGATAGAATTACGCTTAATAGTTCTTCAGATAAAGCCTTTTTCAGGGCTTGTCCAAAGGATTACCTTCATAATCAATCAGCTCATAGGCCCCTTTCTGCAGAACATGTTTTACGATGTACGACCCATACCACATAGGTTCAAATTTTCCTACCCCCAGCTTATCATGTGCTTGGTCATAGAGAAGGACCAGGTCTCCTTCAAAGAAGGCACGTGGAGAAACAGTTTGATCAAAATGGGCTTTGACCCGTTTCTTTTGTGCTTCAGTAACTAAAGCGGTGAAGCGACAAGTTTCATCAATCCTTTCCAGATACAGGAGACATTCCTCTTTTGGTGAGGTATTCAGAAGAAATTCGACAGCTAATTTGAGTGAAGGAATTTCACATTCAAACGGCAAGGTAGCTTCGAGGCCATATACTATCTGTAAAGGAGTGAATCCATTATCATTTTTAGCTGAGGTCTAGTAGGCCCAGAGAGCTCAGAAAAGCATGAGATGCCAATTTGACTTGTGCATCCCAATAGTACGTTGAAGCATAGTAACCAAGACTTTATTAACTACTTCAACTTGGCCATTGGCTTGAGGGTAATACGGATTGGAGTTGTTGTGATGCAACCCAACTGAGATGTCAGCTCAGCCATCATGTAATGGTAGAAATGAAGACATAGTCCATGAAAATGGCTTGAGGGACTCTGAGTCAAGCGATAACATGATTGAAGACAAATTGTGTCATAGTTTTACCAATATCAGCATATGTAGGCATCGCCTCGGCCCATTTAGTAAAATAGTCAACAATGACGATAATATAATCATGCCCCTCGGCCGAGTGAGGGTTACATGTCATGAAATCAATGCCCCATTTAGTGAAGGGGCCGACATGGGCGTAAGGGGGTGGGTGGGGATCACATCTTCCGCTGGTAAATCTAGCAAGCATGACATTTGCAAATGGCAAGAATGAAATCCTTGAAAATAGAAAGCCAAAAATAACCAGCACAAAGAATTTTCTAAGAAGTAGCATATCCAGACATATGACCACCACAAGCCCCAGAGTGGAAATCATTAAGAGCTCTCTCAGCTTCTTCTAACGTTAACCAAAAAATAAGAATTGACTCGATATCGGTGTTATGGGAAAAACTACCCTAAGGTATAGGTTGAGGGACCTAACAGAGCAGAAGGCATATCATCACAAGAAACACTCAAATTACAATCCCTAATTCTTGAACTAGAAAACTGAGGATAGACGGCCATACCTATGTGTCCTACGTCTAAGGTCGATCCCGCAAGGTGCAAACCCTCTGCTACTCCTCGTGCTTCAAGACCTGCAAATCAATCAAAACAAAGCACAAAAACTAGTTTCACAGCATATATATTCTAGATGTCAGCATGTTAGATCATATAATCTCATTAAAATAACATGAAATAAACCATTACAAGATCATTCGACATGTATAGTAGAAATATAACACAAAGACATCAGGAAAGGGACAGAGCTTATTTTATTGATAATATGTAAAGAGAAAGTGGAGAAATCACTTGAGATCTGCCACAGCTCCAAGCGAAACCATCCTCCGAATCCATCCAACCCTAGCCTCACAAAGCTTCTTCCATAAAGGGTGCACAAAGGATATCACATAAACAGGGGGTGAACATCACAAGGAAACAAGGGTTTCCTAAACCTGGGAAGTGCAAGAGGCACAAGGAAATATCAGACTTGATCATGCCTATAACAGGCTATAATATCAATATCATTCTCTCTCCTCCCTTAGGCCTTTCCCTTGAGGTGTATTTATACTTCCTCAAATCAATTTTTAGTTGGGAAACAATTTGGCCATGGGTTGGTGTAGGTAGGCTACATGTAAAACCTGTAAACCCCGCCCAATTAATAGGGAGTTTATTATTTTTTAATATTTTAAATTGTATACATGAGTCACATATGAGTGGACCCGCATCTACACGCGGAAAATTCTGAGCAGAGTCATGTATTGAATTCAAAATATTGTTTTTTAAGAAGTTTGACCAAGTATGAATGGAAGGGATGCCCAAGGCCAATGCATAAGTCATCAAGTATATAGAGGTGATAAATGATGCTATAACAGATGCCCTATAATATATGAGGTCAGAAGGGGTACATGATGGCCGAAATGTATTATGTGCATAAGAAATAATCTTGCAAGGATTAGAGAGGACTTCACCAAATTTCAGCCTACCAAAAACCAATGAAAGAAATCAGAAATAAAGCTCATGTATGAGGCAGGCATATCCATGCTTAGTGAAATAAAATCATTTCCACATATAAAGTATGGAGTGGATCCAATATGTATACAAGTATAACTGAACTGTAAAGTGCATAGTGAATCATCTGATCACTGCCCAGAAGCACATATCAAAATCATGTCCAAGTATCACATTTAGAAGATTGATCAATGATGCTGCAAATATATCTAATCACTGAAGTCACAACTGAATCTCCAAGTACCAAATCATAAGTGGTGGAAAAAATGGTATTTCACGCAACTCGGGTGCCAACATATAATATGATCATGTGATGAACTGCAACATATAAGGGTGGATGGTGTCACTAGCAGAAAACTGAAGGAGTTTTCAAAGTGAACCAAAACATGATGATGAAAACCCAAGGTCTTCACCGATCACTATGGCACAATTCTACACAATGGGAATAAATGAGCTGAGGTTGACCATGTGAGAAATCGTTTGATTATCGGTCATTGATGTATACCATTAAAAAATGCAAGACAAATCACCGATAATGATGATGACAGTCAAGGTGCCCCAGTATAATCTAACAAGTGCAAATAAATGAGTTGAAGTCGAACACTTGAGAGAATCTACCAATCAAGAGACATTGATGTATTCTCGCTATCGATAGTGAAGGAGTCTGCCGCTGATGACTGCAAACCCTAAGCTATTGACAAAAGGACTCTAGACCTTATTCCCAGAGCAATGAGTCGTAGTCGATGGGAAAATATCTGCTGGAAGGAAGGCATTAAGGCATCCCACATCAATCCATTGTGACACAGGCAAAAATTTGGAAGGAATCAGACGATGAAAAGTGAAATAACCAACCCGAAGTACATTTCCAGCATGCACAAAATGTGGCTAGCGCATGGAAGAAATCCTCTGAACCAACCAATAATGAAAGTTGACAAAGAGACAAGGAATCCACTGATAGGTTCAAATGGAAACCAAGGCACTGCATGAATCCCAGGTGTGATAATGTAAGCTGAATTCAAACACAAGGGAAACCACTTAGTCAAAGACCCATCGTGTTGTTCAAATGTTGAGTACAAGGTCACCTATCAATGATGTAAATTGGGCCATGATGCGACTCTAGGTTAACTCTCAGAGAAATTTGTCGAAGTCGATAAGAGACAAACCCGCTGGCAAGAAGTCAATGGATACCTTTTCAAACCAGCGCGAGTAAAAGGACCAAATAGATGCTGTGATAGAACAAGACTCTAACAAACCAGGATGGCTGAGTGAGAAATGAGTCAAGAGACACCGCAGAAAGACCAACTCCAGTTTACTTCCCTTGAACAAAAGCACAACTCATTTTTTACTATGGCAGCATATGATAACTTTGTATAAGTTTGTCGTGCAAGAGGCATAAACAAACCCTCCATATAATTGGAATAGATAACCAACAAGGTTATGGCTTCTCCTAAGTTAAAACTAAACCTATCCGAAATGGAGAAAAGACTTAGCTTTTTTGTGCTTTGTTCAAGGGTGACACAACTGACCTGCCATAAAATGTGGAAGTAATGTCCCATTCTCGCTCTTTTTGGGATATTTGAATTTTTTGTCTTTCTCATATTTCAAAAGCCTAAAAAAGAATAAAAAAATGCCTATATTACAATGGATATAACGAGTGCAAATAAACAAATTCATTATTCCCTGGGATAGGAACAATCCTATGCTCAATGTAAGGTTGCGAAAATTGGTAAGTGACACTCAGAGAAATGTTCCATCCATGGGAAAAGGTGTCAAGTTGCGAAGGTTAAGTGATTGCACAGTTGACTTTGCAGAAATACATGGTCAAAATATGGCTTAAACACAAGTACAAATGAAGCAAAATAAAGGCCAAGATATAAAAATGGTCAATATGCAATGCAGCGAAGAAACTCAACAATAAAATGGGAGCCTCTAGGGTATATGGCCAGAAGAAGATAGCGAAGAAGAAGAATAATGAAGCTTCAATGCATAAGTCATGGCAGGACTAGATAGGACTCCCGAGCCTAAGAACAAAATTTCAGCATGGGTGCCAAGTGACAACCAGGTACTATCTAGGGAACCCATGATAAGGTAGGCTCCTACCACACAAGTTATGACACTTCTAAGAAACAAGAAGGCTATGTGTCACATCTTGGTGGGGTCGATCCTAGGGCCAAAATGGAAAAGGAAACTGATAATGCACAAAGCA
Source organism: Pinus albicaulis (assembly GCA_034641835.2). Taxonomy (NCBI): domain Eukaryota; kingdom Viridiplantae; phylum Streptophyta; class Pinopsida; order Pinales; family Pinaceae; genus Pinus; species Pinus albicaulis. The sequence continues at coordinate 18,164,549 of CM076582.1, read as the reverse complement.
AGTGGAGAACCTAACCTATATGCCAACTTCGAGAACCAACACCTGTCAGAGCAGATCAACCATAAACAAACCCAAAGGACAAAATCTTCAAAGTTCTGTAGACATAATCGTGAACACTAGGCAAGAAGTTAATACATTCCATATAAAAACTTTAGAAAAATCTTGTGTTATCGAATATAATACTTCAAAACGCATACCTTATATATACAATATGGTACAAGGAATCATGCGGCCGTGTGGCTTACGCATAATAGTTCTGCAGGACAATCCCCTTGCGAGACTTTGACCAAGGACTCCTTTGGTAGCTAAAACTCATGGCTTGAAAAAGCTCCTCTTGCGAAGGCAACTCAACATCCAAAAAATCATGAGAACTAAAAAGATTAAAAGAGGGAATTGAGGGGTCCCATATACCCATAAGATAAGTCACTTGATCAACTGCCGCGATCAAATATCGAGAAGGAAAATAATAATTCAAAGGATACTTCTAAGAAGCAATTGAGGATTGAGGACATAACGCCACATAGTTCACTTGTGGCAAGGCAGAGTCAACTTAAACACTTGGAACATACCAAGGGGAATTTTGAACTAACTTTGAATTAGGATGGTAATTATCATATGCAAGTTGATCAGCAGTGGCAATACTTCAATTATGAGTAAAATACATCACTCGAAAGAGTGAAGACACCACAACATTCATAGCATAGACATAATCACGCCCAAGTAACATATTAAATTCTAAAGAGATATCAACCACCATCAAATAAATTAAGACCGTCTTCCCACCTAAAGTGATAGTAAATTTAGGAAGAACACCCATAGATTCACCAAGTCTTCTATCATAAGCTAGCAATCAACTGTCAATTTCCAACAACTTTGGAGAACCTAAAGCTTTCCAAGTTGAGGAGGATATAATACTTGTAGAGGATCCTTCATCCACTTCACATTGATAGACATTTGTGGAATTAACTCTAAACCTTATTTGGAAAGGTGCAACCGAAGGAAGACGAGGCTCAACAAGACTATCCCAATCAAAGGAAACACTCCTAGAACTTGGAGGGGGTACATTCAAAGAGACCGACATGCCCCCTAGACTAGAAGACTATGAACTAGAAATCAAGAAGACTTTGTTGTTAGACACTTCAACCCCCAAAAAAGGAGTGGGATCGGCCAAATATTGCATTGCCTCAACCACTTCATCAACAAATGGTTGATATAACTGATGAGAAACCATAATAGGTTCAGGAGTAGAAGAACCTATAGACTCGAACCACAACCTGTGTACCACTGAAATATCGAGGCACAAATGAGTAAGATGATCTCCCTTACAAATATTAAATGGGAACTTAGGTTTAAATATTTTACGCCTAGGTTTCTAATCAACATCAATTCCCCCATCATGAATAGTAGCGGCTGGTGCAAAATTTCCAACATGACTTGTAGAGGTTGGTGGAAGATCTCCAACATGACTTGCAGAGGTTAGTGACTCTTTTCCACGAGAGATAGGACTTATGCCCCCAGCCCGACTCACAGAAGTATGCGAGTCATCATCAACATTATTGATAGAGGTCAATAAATCATTTCTAGTATGACTTGCAATGACCAGACTTGTGCCCCCAGCATGAAGTGAAGAAGAGAGCAGCAATCATTATGACCATGATATCAGTGATGATCTTGAGAGCCATGTTAGCAGCCATGAGACCAACCAAGAAATTAGTGATAATGATGGCATTGAGCCTAAAGGCAGTGTTGAAGGCAATGAAGAAAGCAGTGAATGGGATGAAGGCACTACAGAGAGCAGAAAAGGAAAGGGTAGTAATGTTAGCATGAAGGATACAAATGAAGAAGTGAGCCAAGATGTCAATGAGCCAAACAAATATGACCACAATGATAGAAGCAAGACTAAAGGCACCAAAATGAGAAAAATTGAACCTTTTTCTTTGACTTATCAAAGAGGAAGTACGCATGTGTTTGTTTCCTCTAAAAGACAAGGGGCCATGCCTTCCACTTCAACCCAGTAGCTATAAAAAGGCAAAGAGAAGGTAATAAAGGAAGAAGAAGAAGATCAGCATGAGACTGAGCAAGAATTTGAACTCATTCATATTGACAGTGACGATGAAAATGAGTCAAGGATTTCAAGCATGCTACTCAAAGGTAAAGAGGCCCAAATCAATGATTTACAAGCCAATATAGCTAGATATAGGAATTTCATCCACTATTATGAGGTGGAAAACAAGCAGCTGGAGGCACAAAAGGCCATTTATGAGATCAGGGCAATTAGAGCTCGGAAAGAGGCTACCAAGGCAAAGGTTACACTTGATGAAGTCTTGGGTGTTTTTGATGAAAGTGAAGATGAAGAAGGGAAACTGTCAAGGATAAGGCCAAGAACAATGGGCTTTAGACTTGATGAAGTCTTGGGTGTTTTTAATGAAATTGAAGATGAAGAAGGGCAATTATCAAGGATAAGGCCAAGAACAATGGGCTTGAGGAAGGCCTTGGCCAAGGAGAGAGAACAAGAAGAAGCCTTAGCAGAGCAGCTCACTCCAAGAGAGCTGCTTGCCAAAGAGATAGAGTATGATCGGGAGCCTTGGTTAGAGAGGGCCAACATACACTTGGAGGATCAGCTAGAGAAGACACAAAGAGACCTTGGCCTTCATAAGAAGATGGCCAAGCACTATGCCTTGAGAAATAAAATTGCAAGGGCCAAGTTTAAAAAGGCCCTTACCAAAATTCAAGCACTCAAAGAGAAAAAGGCCAAGAAAACCTTGAGATCTTAGCTGATGCTTCCCTACAGGCATTCCAAACCCCATGAGGAAGATAATTGCAAATTTCGGCAAGTTTTTGACATTTTTGGTTTTTTACTAATTTTGAGGGCTAAAAGCGCAGCACCCTTGGTGCTGCGCTTTTTCTACAGGCATCCATTGAAGGACTAGTTTAATTTTTTGGATTCATCAGGATAGGGGCATCATGCACACAAAATTTCAGATCATTTGGAGTAGTTTTGGTCCTCCAAAAGGCCCAAAAACATGCAAACTTTCACCTTTCTGCCATGTTTTCAGGGTTGGCGCTGCGCCTTTAGCAGCATTGGGAGATTTGATTTTTGAAAAGTTTAATGGAGTCTAATCAGAAATCCAAGGGAATTTTCAGAAATTATACTCAACAATATTTCCAACAAGCCATCACGGAGCCCATTCTGACATCAAGAAGGCCATCAAAATGCAGTTGCAAGGTGACCAAATTTTCCCGTGCAGGCGCTGCGCCCTTGGACCTCACTGCCACGCCCTTGTGTGCAAAAGTCAAAAAAAGACACTCATTTATGGAAAATAGATATTTTAATGTTTTTTTGGGCAAATCACTCCAAATTTAGGTGTTAGAAGTTATTTTTTCATTTATTTCATTAGATATTTTATTCCTTGGGCCTTGCATGGTCTCTTGGACATAAATTGTATTTATGGGTATTTATGAAATTCTCAAACCCTAGTTATGGTTTTGAACCTCCAATGAAAGTTAAATAGAGCATGGAGGCCTTATTGCATTTTTTGTATATTTTTTGAGCACGATATGAGATAGACTTGGAGTTTATTGGTGAAATTGGTTTTTGGTGCCTTCTGATGGTTTTGGACTGAGCATACATGGATTGAGCACACTCTTAAGATTCATAAAGCTTGGTTAGATGGTGATGTATTCCACCTTTGTCTTTGTTCTCTTAATTTTCATTATGTTCATGTTTTCCTTGATCTAAAGACATAAATAGAGAATAGGACTTGCTTCTTGGCACCCTACTTTTGCCTACCTCTTTTGATTTCTATGTTTTCCTCCTTGATAGTTTAGCTAAAGAATCCTTGAATGCTCTTTAGTTTTTACTAAACGTTATGTTGAAGGTCTATTTGTTTGCAAGTAATATTCAGAGAATCCTTAATTTCTCTCTAATTTTACTTATCTATTGTTTGAGGTCTGCTTAGTATTGTTTGATTGAAGAATCCTTTGTTGCTCTTCAAGTTTTGCTATACTATCATATTGAAAGCTTTTTTCCTTGTTCATAGTATGTTAAAGGATCCTTGATTTTCCCTTAACTTACTACATTCATAACTCTATGTTCATTTCACCCTCACAAAACCTACTTAGATCCATCTGGCCTTGTTAAAATTACCCTAGGAAACACCCTCGACCTATTTTTGCACTCTTCAAACCTTTGCAGACTCCATATACCAATAGATTGATTCTCTCTCACTCTACCTATTTTTATTAACAACCTATCCAACCAAACAAACAAACAAACAACCCTAAACCCAATAGCTAGCCTAAAACCAAATCCTAAAAACAAACAAGTTACAATACCCTACACAAACATAGAGAGAGCCCTCTCTGAGTCCAGGAAGGCTAGGTCCTAGAACTCCAAAGACTGGTCTAATGTTACCCCTATTCATTTGTTCTGCCAATCTGACAAATCGCTAGGAGCTAACAAACTCCACAAAAAGAAATATCAAGAGCCTTTAAAAACTACCGGACTGGTTCCTTCAATCAAATCAATAGAAAACCTACTACATGAATATGATTTTTTTTCCTTCAATGAGAAGAGATTTCTTCTTGGGTTCTACGAAGCAACTAAAAACAAGAAAGAATTATTTTTATTTTTCAATATCACTCTTCACACACTTAAAAACTATCAAAAAGACTAGAATGCTTAACGGTGCAACTAATGCAAAAACTACCAATGATAAAGGAAAATCCTAGGACTACTAACAAAGGGAAGCAAACGAGTTTTTAAATAATATTGGTCTGATCACTTTTCAGAAAACCAGAGACAAGCCCCAACATGAACTTCTTTTCACAAAACAATGGCAAAATGATCTTGATATAAAAAAGACAAATCCAAACAAGGACACATCTCGGAACCAAGCAAACGGACCAAAAATGAGAAATTAACAAATTTCTCCAAAAAGGATAAAAACCATGAAAAGAAAACCAAAGCAAAAGCAACGAAAAACACAATTTTTTTTTTTGGCTTTTCACTTTTTAAGGAAACAAGAAAATTTCATTGAGACAAGCACAAAAACTACCAAAGGTCCCAAATCAAGAAATTGAGCCAACAAGGCAACTTCCAATTCCACAACCAACTATGCCACTTTTCATTAAGGGAATTTTTAGGTCTAAAATGGGCCTCCTATGGAAATTATAAAATAATAGTGGAAATAATAAAATAAGATTTGATGACATCATCAAATTTTAGAGGGAAAAAAGAAAAACTACTTTTTCAACTCTTATTTTCAACTTATCTCCCAAAGGTTTTACTCAAGTTTCGAGTGGGAGTACTCGTTGGATGCAAAATTTAATTCCTCATCCAAGGAGTACCCATGTTGCATATTTTTTATGGACCCTACTACACGAAAAATGAGAAATACATGAAATATGTGATTGCAATCACGTGTTTTCATGTATTTCTCATTTTTGGCGTAGCAGGGTCCATCAAAAGTATGCAACATGGGTGCTCCTTGGATGAGGAATTAAATTTTTCATCCAAAGAGTACTCCGCTCGAAATTTGAGTAAAAAATTTGGGAGATAATTTGAAAATACGAGTTGAAAAAGTAGTTTTATTATTTTATTATTTTTTAATATTTTTACCCTTTTACTTAAAAATTGGTGAATCATCCCCCATGGTTGACATCATCATCTTGAATCCTATTGGTTCTTACAAAGTTTATTTTGGTTGTACATTTTTCTTAGGAGGCCCATTTTAGACCTCAAAATTCCCCTAATGGTAGCGGGACTCAAACAAATGAAAAGAAGTAACCAACTCAAGAAACTGATTCAAAATAGTAGCATAAACTTCCAGCAAACAAAAACTTCAAGAAAATGACAAAAGGCAACTTCAAGATTCACTAGAAAGCTAATCTCAAGAAACATGAAAACCAAGAAATTCAAGAAGGCAAAAACCAAGAATTGAAGCAATGCAAAAGGAAAACATGAGAAATTTGACAAAGGCTCACTGTTCTGAAAGTTTAAAACAACCAATAACTTCAGAAAGAAGTCCTACTACTATAGCCGCAACTAAAACTTCAACGAAAAGTTAAAACCCTAGGTTGACTAATTTTTCACATAAAAAGGAGAGAAACTTACACACAGAAAGAAGAATCATTGTCCAGACACCTAGGAGGTTCCACAAGGATGACCAATAGTAGGCAGCAGGAAAGGCTTACAGGGCCCCAAAATTAAATTTTTCAAATTTTACTGGGCATACGCGGATACACTGTGTGAAACATGCCTATATACACATTTGTGTCTAAAGAAACTCGCTTATACGCGGGTTCCTTTTAAAAAAATAGAAGGTATACGCGACTTTGTACACACCAAACAATGTATAGAAATTGTAATAAAGAAAAAGAAAAAACCCAGGCCTGATCCAAAAGATCAGAACTTTTGCCTAGATGGGAAAATAACCTAATAGACTGAAAAAGTGATCAAATTTTCAAGGAACCCAAAATACAAAGAAAAACAACCCAAACTAGGAATTACACAGATGTAATCACCAGCGGAGTCGCCAGTTCTGTTATGGGAAAAACTACCCTAAGGTATGGGTTGAGGGACCTAACAAAGTAGAAGGCATATCATCACAATAAACACTCAAATTACAAGCCCTAATGCTTGAACTAGAAAACTGAGGATAAACGATCTTACCTGTGTGTCCTACATCTGAGGTTGATCCCATAGGGTGCATTTATACTTCCTCAAATCAGTTTTTCAGTTGGGAAACAGTTTGACCACAGGCTAGTGTAAGTAGGCTACAAGTAAAACCCATAAACCCCACCCAATTAATAGGGAGTTTAATATTTTTTAATATTTTAAATTTTATACGTGGGTCCAATATAAGTGGACCCGCATCTGCATGCAGAACATTTTGGGTAGAGTTGCGTATGGAATTCAAAATATTGTTTTTTAAGAATTTTGACCAAGTCTGAATGGAAGGGCTGCCCAAGGCCAATGCATAAGTCATCAAGTATATATAGGTGATAAATTATGTTATAACAACCAGTGTGGTATAAAGTATCTCCAACAATGCGATATGGTGAGATTGATGTGGAATGCGTCAATGATCGGCTTTGGTCAACTCAGATCGGAAAGTTTGGGTTTGGAGGTACACGATGATATCACCGTAACATGGATTGATAGTGTTGATAAGAAAGAGAGTCTCGTCAAGAATGTGCTCATCAAGAGCGGACAGTGCAGAAGCAGAGGGAAGGGAGCATATCAATGCAGCAAAAACTAATGATTTCTTAGACTTGTCAGCAGTGAATTCCAAATCAAATTCCTGTAAAATGACAATCCATTTTGAATATTTTTCCCCCAGCAATTGGCGGGTCAAAATATAAGTCATAGGATTACAGTCGGAGATCATGGTAGCCATGTGAAGAATAATGTAATGCCGAAAGTGTTGAACAACATGTACCGCAGCTAAAGCTAGTTTCTCGACATGGGCGTATCGAGTCTCTGTATCCATAAGGTTACGATTGAGGTAATAAATGACATGTTTAGTATTGTCGTCATCATCCTTGACCAGCACCATACCAATAGTACCGGTAGAAGCCTATAATTATAGGAAATAGTCACGATGATAATTGGGGGGATGTAGTAAAGGAGCATTAATAAGAACGCTCTTTAAAGCATCAAAGGAGTGTTGAGAAAGTTCATCCCACATAAATGGGATCCCTTGTTTAATTAATCGTCTAAAGCCCTTAGCAAGCTCTGCATATTTGGGAACGAAATGACACAGAAAAATAGCTTTCCCTTGCATACTCTGCAACTGAGATAAAGACGAGGGAGGGGGTACATAAACGATAGCCTCGACTTTCAAGGGATTAAGACGAGATGACAAACCCAAGGAGTCTGCCAGATTCAACGTAAGAAATACATTTGTTCGGATTCAAGTGAATATCATAGTGTCAGCGGCGTAGAAAAACCTCTCGAAGGTGCGTAGGATGGTCATGGCGCTTAGCTGAATGATCGGGAAGTTCATCCAGGTAAGGCTGCATGATGTGTTTAATTTCATGGAAAGCATAGGACATTGCACACTGAAAAGTAGCACCAGCATTCTTCAGACCAAAAGGGAGCTTTTTATAAGCAAAGGTTCCCGAAGGATAGATGAAGGCAGTCTTGTGTTAATCATTCGGAAAGATGTTAATCTAATTTTAGCCAGAAATACCATCCATAAATGAAAATATCTCACTTTGCATTCATCAATGATCTGGTCAATAAACAGAGTGGGAGAGTTATCCTTCGGGCAGGCTCAATTGGTATCTCGGTAATCAACACAAACAAGAATGGTACCCTACTTTTTATTGACAGGGACAATATTGGACACCCAATCTGTCAAAGGAATAGGATAAATAAATCCCTCCTTAAGAAAATTTTCAACCTCTCCTTTTATGGTGACAGCCTTTCTAGGATGCACAGGACGAAGTCTCTGACAAACAGGCTTTGTGTTAGGGTAAGTCAGTATTTTGTGGACCACTATACATGGATCGATGCCAGGCATTTCTTTGTAGGACCATGCAAAAAAATTTCGAAATTCTTGAAAGAAACTGGTATAGAGCTTGATCTCATCTGGAGAGAAAGTCACCCCCAATTTGAATGTTCTTGACAATTCTTGGTTTCACAGAAATGTCAATAGGCATTGTTGCAGTGATGCTGCCCATGTTCCCGTCAGAAAAAACCTCATGTGCCGACACAGGTGTTGGGATTGGATCATTCGAAGCATGGGAAGAAAAATTTTCAAGACATGACTGAACTACTCCAGGGCTCGGGTAAAATGATGAACGATGATGAGTATCGTTCCACGATGTTTCTTCAAGAGACAAAGTTTCCACGATACTTTCATCATAGGGAAACGTCTCATTCAAGGGATCTGATGAGTTCGAGGGAACAATCCAAGGATACTTGGAGTACGCATTGAAGTGCATGACGAGAGAGACATGTTCAAAATCAGGAGTCGAAGCTGAAATGATTTCACAATAATTGAGCTCCACAAAGCTTAATGGCATGACGTTACCGAACAGATCAATCTAATAAGGGGAAGGGATGATCCAGGGATCAGATGAAGTGGAGATCATATTGACTTGAGATATTTTCATCGGGGGAAGAGAGAAAAGACCCATTAAGGTCGATTCTTTGAAAATTCCTGCCCCCACACTTGTGTGGTGATATGCTCCACATATGGGACATTGTCTTCTGAAGAGGTGGAAGAGAGAAAGGACAACTGGTCAACAGTGATAATATTTCCTTCGTGTAGGAAATGAAGAACACGAAAGAGAGTGGACGACACACATAGCATAGCGTCGGTCCAACTACGACCGAGTAGAAGATTATAATTGAGTTTGGCATCAACGACTTTTACTTCCACTTTGATCTTTTTTCCTGGCAACGTGATAGGAAAGTCAGGGAGGATACCAAAAGGATGAGAGTCCCTTCCGTCGAAATCCTCCAAAGTGTTTGGAGACTGGTTAAGAGTTGGAGAACCAATGGCTTTCCAACAAGAGACAAACATGATGCAAGTGGATGCACCTTCATCCATGACTACCCGATGGATAATCTTTCCATTAATGCCAACCTGGATAATCAAAGCAAGCTGATGGGGGAGGCGCAAAACAAAATTATCTGGACCAAAAGTAATGAGGTTGGAATCAGCTAGATCGATTCCTTCAACGACGGATAGTAATGCTTCCCATCGTGACAGACAACTCTGAAGAACCACAAGCACAGACATGGCGGACGATGCCTAAGCCAAGTCCTCAACAATATTGTAGTGTTGAGCAGCATGGTCGTTCAGGTTATACGAGGATTTTCGGAGCACACCTTTAGAAGGTGGCAGGAAAACAGGGTTGGGACTAGGCCTTTCAATCTGAAGAGGTTCGGAAGCAGGTGGGGGAGAAGGAATAGGAGCATTGGTGGTTTCTTTCCCCGCCGACTGACGTGAATCTGAATAATGTTTAGATCTGGTAATTACAGATACTGGTGCAGCGCTGTTCATAATGAACAACTGAGACCCAAAAGGGATGGAAGATTTGGGTTGTTCCACCATTTGAGTTTGTTGAGATGGAAACGACTCTTTAAGAACAGTCGGAGTCCCTTGAGAGCCCTTCAGTAAATGACTCACCTTAGCCCGTCGAGGACAGTCTTTGGTGCAGTGCTCATCATCACATATCATGCAAGGGTACTTTAATTTACATTTAGTTCCATCGTCGGCATGAGGTTTGGGGGAATCCTATTTTAGGGCATCAGATTTAAATTGCCTTTGCCCTTAGTTTTCTCTTTAGAGGATTTGTCAGCCGCAATAGACTGGACGACGTTGACCTCTGAAGTTTTTCTAGGATTCGAAGGATTCTAAGGAACATAATCCTATGAAGAATAAGATTTCTGCTTAGAAGTAGAGGAAAAATTTTGGGAAGTCCAGGAAATAAAAACAATGATGTTGTCCACCGGTGGCGTCACTGGGGCCTTTGAGGTCGCAGACTGAGAACTTGGGTGCGAAGCGTCAGGTAAAATATCATATAACGTGTCGGATTTAGAATAAACCAAATCAAGATACCGAGCACAAGCAATGGCTTGCTCTTCTATGATAGTTGCACCCACAGTTATATCCTTGGCAATCTAATTGACGAATTATTTGGTAAAACATTCAGTCAAAAGTTGATCGGGAATCTCAAACTTTATCAAACGACAACGTTGTCTCCATTCATGCATATGATCGGAGATATGCATAGCAGTATCTTGCTTCAAGGATGTAAGGAGGTGCGTTCTTGTTTCATAACGAACATGCAACTGAAAATGCGTAAGAAAATCCATGGCTAAGGAATTGAAGTCATGAAACTTTCCGCGTGGAAGTTCAATGTACCACTTTGCAGCAGCACCAATCAACGTCCTTTGAAAAATATGGAGACGGACAGAATCCTCAACCCAGGAATTAGAGGAGCACCAAATATGGTACGTCATAATGTGTGCCTGGGGGTCTTCTCCAAAATTGCCTACAAACTTACGGCAATCACTCAGAATTTTGGTTGGAACTAGAATCCAATATGGATTATGAATAATTCGATCATTGGTCAATATTAACACACCAGGAAGTTTCAACATCGCAAGAAAAAAAATTGTGGATTGAAAGGCACAATGTTCGATCTTTAATACCTACCCATTTGTGGATTCCAACCAGGTTGGGAGAAATTCTGCCCCCCAGGGTTTTGTCCTGAAGGATTTTTCACATATGAATTATGTCCATAAAGAATGAAACCTTGTGGATTCATACCATATCTTGGATACTGACCAAAAAATAGATTCTAACCGGTAGCAGACTATTGAGGTACAGCTTGACCATAATTCGTAGCATATGGATTTTGATGCTGAAAGTTTTGGAATGTAGTGCCCTATGGTTGACCCTGTGAACCCAAAAGGTAACCTTGGGAACCAAATGGTTGACCTTGTGACCCCAAGGGTTGGCCTTGGGAGTGTTGGATAGTACTCTGAGGATTTGACGATGTGATACCAAGAGGTTGTCCCTAAGTACCAGGTTGCCCCTGAGGACTAGGTTGCCCCTGAGGACCAGGTTGAATCGGCTGAACAAAGACCTAGCTTTGTTGAGAGGAGGGTTTTCCTTGCTAGACAAAAGGTTGACCTTGCTGAAAGTGAGGTTGGCCTTGTTGACCAGAAGGTTTTCCCTGCTAAAAGTAGGAAAACTGACCTTGATGAGAAAAAGGTTGACTATTTTGTACATAAGGCATTGCATGTTATACGTAAGATTGTCCTTGACACCCATAAGGTCGATTTTGACCATAGATAGGACCCTGCTGAAAAGTATATTCCCCTGACTGAATGCCATACTGCCCTGGAAATCCTTGCGGATTTATCAACAGGGTCTGCAACTGTTCGGAACCATACGGTATGTAAGGTTGTTGGTTAAGACTCTGCAAAAATTGCTAATATTGATCATATGTTAACCCTGTTGGACCAAATGATCCAGCAGACATAGGAATGCTACCAACAGCTTGGGAGGAACTCAGGATGTGAGCTTGAGTTCCACTCAAAGATGGTCCAACGAAGGATTTGGAAACATTTGACAAGGTAGGACCCCCACCAGAAATCAGAATCGATGGAATCAACGTAGGAACATTGATGGGAGTCGTTGAAACACCGACATAAATAGTTTTCTTTACGGGAGTAGGTGTGACTATTGTTTGAGTAGGGATGGAAATAGACACGTTGGAAACAAGCGGACCAGGGGCAAATACCCTAATATTCTTCGAAATAGTATTGTAATACAAAGGTGTGCCACTCGACATGCTCGATACCAGGTGTCCCAACAAGGTGTAACCTTCTGGAATGTATGACTGGGTGGAAGGCTGAGAGGCTTTCCCCCCATGGGGAAAGCCCTCTGGAGGGAATTGAGGTCCCTCGAACAAAGACTCGTCTACATCGTTGATGGTGCTCAAAACCTCCAGGGGAGATGAAACCTCTCCTTCATAAGCCATCGGGAATAACTGACGAGCATCGGTCTAAGATGGACATGGTGAATGCACGAATGGTACACTAGGTGTATCAAACAGACTATATGGTCATTTAGGGGATATTTCAATGGGATCAAATAATGGATTCAGAGGGTAGGCAACATGGCCTACTATCACATCAAGAGGAGATCGAGTACCAAGAGGTTGGATACTCAGAACGAGGGAAAACTCATTAGTTTGAGTCCTAGTCGAAGGCAAAGAATCAGAAGATACATGTGACAATGTCTCTTTGAAAGGGGATGATGCAGAGGAAGTTGAACTTGATGGTTCAACCACGATGATCTTATCTCAAAAATAAAAAGAGATAAAAAGATGATTAATTCAAGGCTTTAAATAATATATTTATAAGGAGTTACTCATGATGTGGCCCAGAAATATTCTAACATGTAAGCCATGTGATCATGGGCACTTAATTTTAGAAATTAAATAAATCAAAATGGGGTAAACTAGGCAAAATGAATTACTAGGTAGCCGTGAACTGCAATATACACCTTGGTTATCAAATGAAAGAGAAATGACCAAGGACTTAATGTATGGCAGCCAATCTCCTCGAATTCTATGTTCAGTGTATCACGTCTACAAGGCGGCCAACTTAGTTACCTATGGCAGGTTTGCAGCCTAATGGTGTCTCCCAAAATATACTCAACGGCACGTGGGAGTCCAAGTTCGTAGTAGTGTTGTCTGATGCGTAACCGTTTGATGAGAGAATCCCAAAATATACTTATCATACGTAAATATAATTCCGTATGTGGGACGTGATATCACCCCTGGGCTGTAACGTAGACTGCTAGCGAAAACTCCTACGCTTAACGACGTTGGAACATGTCTCTAGCCTATACCTCTAAATTTGATTCGTTAGGTTCCAAATGCTCCTTAGCTTGATTGAATCAATTTTAAGGTGAACTTGAATTATGTCTCGGTTTCAAAGTCCTATTGATGTCATCTGAATCCCTAATATGTAGCTAAATGAGAGAAGAAATCTTTCACTTCAATGAAAACTACACTAATTGGGAGGAAGGAATTCATACAATCAACATAGAAAACAAACAAATGCATGAAATGACATCCATTTTTCTCTTCAAGTGCACAATCTTAAAGCGAAACAAAAAAACTTTCAATTTCTTTTCTTTCACTAAACGCACTAGAAGGGAATCGAAATGAAAATTTTATATTTCTAAAGAAAAAGAAACAAAAAAATATATATTTTTTTCTTATAAGCACAATGCAAAATGTAGAATGCAAATCAACAACAATCACTCGCTTTGAATACTAACGAAATCTCTCAAAACGCTACAAGAGGAAAAGATTCGAAAATCAAAGAGAGACCCAAACCAATTTCCTCAAAACAAGACACTCTTCATTTCTACACTGATCAACACTAAAAAAAAAACAAAATTCTATCGAAAACAAGCAATAGTGATATATTCTTGATGGCGAAAAGAGACCCAAATGCACTCAAGGTGAATACTTGAAAGTTCTAATTGTGAGAATCGACCAAAAAAAAGACTCAATAAAACAAAAATCTTGAAAGACACGACAAGACATGATTAAATAAGAAGTCTGGAAATCAACAAAGCATGCAACTGTTCGGATGACCCGAAAACACTTAGAGACCCTAGGACGATAAGGATGCACTTGCTTTGCAAAAGAGAAAACCAAAGATGAAGAACTTGAATAAAAAATGTCATTGAATGGAGAATAACAAGAGCTATCCAAACAGCAAAGAAAACCCAAAAGGATAAGACACAATGGCTAACAAATAGAAGGAAACCCTAAAAAATTATACACAGAAATCGGTGCGGCTATTAAGCTGCAACCCGTGCTAAAAGAGGAAAAGCGCTACTGTGAAAATGCATTCAGCATTGATCGGCACGACTGTCAAAGAAATATCAGCATCGATCGAGGTGAATACTTGAAAATAAAAGGGTTTAATGAACTGACACCAAGCTTATCACTTCAACAGAGAGATAAATGTCTATAAGTAGTTAAAGAAGCTACAGAGACAAGGAGATGGAAACTTGACGAAAATTGATGACAAAACAAAAAATTGAAAATTGAAAAAATGAGACTTAAAGGCAAGCACTCCCCAACTGAGTCACCAATTTATTATCCAGTCTGCGGACATATACGATCCCTCTAGCCCTAGGATGGGTCTAGTAACAACAGGGAAAAATCTAAAGCCTACTTTCCTAGATTGCAAATGGACACAGATCGTGTATAGATCACCTACCTAAATTTTATGTTGTTCCTCGCTTGAATCCTTTGATCCTTTACACTCTGTATTCAAATTCTCACTGTCTCCAGCACTTGGGAACCTGCACAAGAGATCAAACAACAGCAAACGTGAAAGCATAACATATATTCCATATAAAAAATATATCTAGTTGATCAAGGAGAACTAGAAATCCAATCATACATTAAAGACGAGAATGGAAAGCAAGAATCAATTGTATTATATTAATATAGAGAGGGGGAGTTACAACCTACACCTTGATGTCACAACTCTCCTTCAACGAGTCCAGATCCAGGCACATCTCCAAAGCGCTCACTTCAACTTGATACAAAGATGCCAAAGGTCTCAACTCTTCTTCAACACCTATAGCAACAATCCTCTCTCTGTTTTTCTTCTATCTCTGTTCTAACTAGCAGAGGTATGGGAGGAGGTCCATTTTAGAGCAAGGGAAGAGGGAACATGGATCCACTTAAGGTGGGGAAATGGGTTATCCCTTTGGGTGGTTCCACTTTTGTAGGAACAAGAAGCCCAATGGGAGAAGCTCCACTCTATCATCAAGAACAAACAACCAGCTCTCCGCCACAAAGCTTCTAGATCTTGAAGCTTCACTTCCATTTTTAAAAAAGAATCCAGAAGTGAATCAGTGCGGGTATGATCGCCATTCCTATGCCGATCGGCGCTGCCTTAGACCAAAAAAGAGGGATCGTCCTGGGTAAGACAAAGCTAGGGCGAGTCGCTCCAGTTTAACATTTTTGTAAGGAGTTTCTTCAAGAATGGTCAACATAGGAGTTGTTCAGTATGTTGTAAGGGATATGATATCACATTTCCATGATGAAAAATAGACACAGGGGTCACTGTTAAGGGTCTCCAGGACCAGGAACAGGGAGTACAAAGACATTGACAAATTTTTTTGTAACAACCTCCAACATCAAGGCCTGGTTGTAAGCTCTCCTTTTATAATTTATCAATAATAACATATGATGTTTGCTTTCTATATTTGTCTACATGATTATGCAAATATTTTGGTACTCCTTGATCTTCTAAATAGCTAGTGTTTATGTTTATTATATATTATATCACATTTTCAATTGTCTCCTAATCGTCCACAGGTATTCACGTGCCATCAGTAGCAGGAAGCAGGCCTACAAGGATCATGGATCAAGGTCACCATCAACGAATCCAAGGATAACGATTGGAAAAAGGTATTTATCTCTCTTTCATCTTTGCGTTGTAAGCATTAGTTAAGAAAGCTTATGTTAGAAATAATCCTGTGTTGCTAAACCCACCCTAGGGCTAGAGAGATCACCTTTGTCCATAGAGGGGATTTATCTTGACAATAGTTGTCTTTGAAGGCCTCACATTCTAAAATGAAATGCTTTTCAGCTTCCACTTTTCTGGAAGAGCAAAAAATACATACTCTTTCCTCCCACATTTCTTTTGGCCTTTTCCAGCGCCCTATTTCACAATGAATTTGATGAGAATTAGTCCTTAATTGAGCAATAATAATTTTGGATCTCCAAAAAATATTAGCCCCTATGTATGCTTTTTGTTGATAATTGTGAGTGGGGTTAAACTCTTCAATGTAGTACTTCTTATTTCTCCCTAGATATTTCTCCCAAGTATGTTTGTGGAACTTATCCATAACAAATTTTTTTATCTCTTTAATGTTTGTAGGACACATGCTCAAGCAAATACCCAATTTACTAAACCATTTGTTATTTTTCCACATCCAAGTCTTCTTTCTTTTGCACAATCTGTCATTAAACACAACCCTAGGCCATCTACCCCCTTTCATTTGCTCAATTTTTTTTAAATACCTTATGACTCGCACCATAGTAATTGCTTCAATAGGAGCAGCCCCTGTTTCACTTAACAAGATAGCATAAGGAACTACACTTTTAATTTTGAATTTGTTTGTAATCAAACGCTTCTGAATTTTCTCAATTTGTTTCCACGACATCTCGTTTGTGTTGCTATCCCACAATTCACAACCGTAGAAAATCACCGAGATCACTAGAAGCCCAAAAGGAGTTAGAGTGGTTTTCCAGTCCCATAGCTCTGCCACTCTACACTTGTTTTGAAGAGCATAAAATTCTTTCCAACCCCCAAAAGTTCTTTTCTTTCTACAACCATCTCAACTTAAATTTTTGTTGAAGTCAATTCCAAGGTATTTGTAATCTGCAACTTCCTCCATAATGTTGCCTTCAAAGTAGAACTTATGTTGGTCATGCTTTCTTTTGTTAGAGAAAACCACTACTTTCAGTTTGCTAATATTGCATCCCCACCCTTCTACAAAAATTCTCAAGGGAACGTAAGTTCTCTTGCAAACCAAGAGTCGATTTAGCAATCAGTATAAGGTCATCTGCGTACAAAAGAAGCCTTATAACGAATTTTCCCAAATGGATACCGTCACCCCTTGCGAATTTAACCACTCTTAAAGCTTGTCAATATATAAACCAAAAAGGGTAGGAGACAATGGGAAACTTTGCTTGACCCCGACATAGCTTCTAAAACTTTCAAAAATGTATGTTGAAGTTCTAATTTTGACTTTCACCTCTTCATACGGCCTATGCACAGCTTCTCTCAAATGCTTAGGAACCCCGAGTTCCTCCATTCTGCGCCAAATCTTATCCCTAGGAACCATGCCAAAGGTTTTTTTGAAATCAACAAAGCAACAAAAAACTTCTTCCTTTTTTTCCCAAACTTTTTCAATGATGTGCCTTAAATTTATACAATGATCAACTATGGAATTTTTAGGTCTAAAACCTGCGTGCCCTTTAGCATGTTTATCTCAGTCTTCTGCCCACTTGTTGATTTTATTTTCTAACATGCTTCCAAATAAGTTTTCAAACAAGGGGTTTATCATTATAGTTCTATAATTGGAGGGATTATTGAAGTCACCACTCTTGAAAAGAGGTATTGCCATACTAGTTGTCCAATATGTGGGGAACCCCTATTGTATGATGTTGTTGAAATTTTTTGTGATGTGAGGTGCAAGAATTTTTAAGCCTCACTTTAGATACTCTTCTTAGATTTCATCTAAGTCTTTTTCTTTTCCAGCACCCAACTTCTTAATACCCATCTCTACCTCTTGTATCGTGAAGAGTTTTGTGTCTATGTTGACCAAGGGAGGAGGGTCAACCTTGGGATCTTTCTGATAAAGTTGCCTTGCATAGTCAAACCATTTAGAAGTTGTAATGTTGTTTTCAGTTTGCACCTTTTTCGGTTGGAGCTCCTTCCAGAATAATTTGGGGTTATTTTTCCCAAGGAAGATTAGTCCTTCTCTCCTCGAAACCATGAAATCATCCTTTTTATTTCTTAATATCTGCTTGTAAGCTTTCAGCTTTATGTTATCCTTGTCTGATTCCTTTCACATTATCCTTTCCTTTTTGCATTCCTTGTCAAACCAAACATTAACCAGAAAACAATTTGTTTCAGACTTCTTAATTTTTTCTCTTTTTCACTCTGCAAGTGCGCTTTGAATTAAATGTGTTAATTCGTGACTATAAAGGCCATGAAATGAGATTTAATCCTTCTCGAAGAGCCTCTCTAGTGTTATTTTGAAGGTATTACAATTTTCTGGAGTCAAAAGAATTCTGCCCTTTGGGGGATTTTGTTGAACACGCTGAGTTTTTGTCCCTAATTGCTTCTTTCCGGTCCAAGAGAAACTTAAAGAAATTGGCTTGTGATCTAATTTTAAGTCCCAAATTTGATCTCCAATCAACACTTCCTCCATTTTCTCACACAAACTATACAAGCAAATTACACAATCTACTACACTTGCTCCATTGTAAGTATTGCAAGTGAAATTACCAAACTTTTCCCATCTATTCAAACCATTACAAATGACTAAATCGAAAGCCCCACATAGTGTAAGCAAATTTTCCCCAAAGAGATTGCAGCGTTTATCCTCTAAAATTATTTCTCACTAATGATTACTCTCTTTTGTAAGCGAGATAGGGTCATAGTCTTCTTTACAAAAAATAATGCTAATTTGTTCACTTGCAGTTCTAGCATTGAAATCCCCCAGTATAAGGACTTCACCTAGCTGAGCATATATTGCAATATCTATTTTTAGAGCTGCAAAGGGATCTTTGTGGTCAAGCCCTCTACTTTTGTATACTTTTTAAACTTGCGGTGAAAAATAGCATGTTGTAATTCTGATGTGATTTCCATTTTTTGATATTTTAAGCCAGACAAATTGCTTATTTGGGTCTTCTTTTTCTAGCTGAATGAAACAACCTTCTTTTTCTCTCACTAATACCATGATACCAGGGAAAATGTTAGGGGCTAATATTCGCAGGTGGGATAATTTTCCATGCTTTTTCCAAAAAAAAGATTCGCCAATTTCCATTTTTATGAAAATTGATTCGCCCAAATTTTATAGTATAAAATTATTTTACCCTAAAAATCGCCAAAAACCTATATATACTAATATAAAATAATTAAAAACCGAAATGTTTTTACAAAAATGTCGTCAAAAAATTTACAATTTACATATTGGGGACTAGTAAGATTCGCCAAGGTTTCTAAACTTTAAAATAAACTTCCATCCTAAAAAATTTCCCTGCATGATACCCTTGTGTCCTTTGCCATTCCCTGTTGCCTTGTTCCACACTATTATCTTACAGTACCCTTCAAACAAAGGTGTCTTGCACCCTTCATGCTCATGTGTTTCTATGAGGCAAATTATGTCTCTACTTTCGGCAATAGGGCCTAACCAATATTAAGTCTTTTTTATTGGGCAACCAATATTTACTATGTTATTGATTTATTAATGTGCCGCATTTGTATATATCCACAATTGAATAATATATTTATTTAAATTTAACAACTAGCATATACAACCCACCTGCATATTAATTCAACAATAGAAAAATAAATATTTAGTAAATATTCGTTGCCATTTTAAGTGATGGGAAGACGATTAGTGGAAGCACTAGAAAAGTGATTGGAAATTCCAAATTAACAGAGTCGTACCGCGTTTAGGCCTTCCCACTATCGACAACATACGGTGGAGTCGTGCAAACACTTGGAACACATTATGAATTGAATTGAGTAAACATTACAAATTTCAAGAGTCGATACCGTTGGAACACCTTTTATTTGGAGAACAAGTGGCATCGATTGACATAAAGATGATACTTAATTAGGTCGATTAATCTTAAGATGAAAATGGTGGATTAATTTCTCTTAATCAACAAATCCCATCCAATTAAAAATGTTGGGATATTTTCGTTTTCATGTTTATATTATTGAATGAAATTTTCAATTCTAAGTGTTTTTTTGCATTTTAGAATAATATATTATTATTGAATTTGCTTATATTTTTACATTTATCTAATATTCACCAGCATACTCTAAAAGTGGTGGGGAAGGGAATATCCAAAAAGATACAAATTAGTATGTTATAAAAGGGAATATCCAAAAAGATACAAATTAGTATGTTATAAAAGGAAAGAAAATTGTTATTTTTTTAACTAATAATATAAGTGAAAAACAATAATTTGTTAGAAATTGTTTTAATATATCTTTAATAAATAGAATATAGAAATAAATATAAGAAATATATTTTTTTCGTATAGATTATATGTTATAATAACTAAAATTCATAATATAGATCACACTATATATTAATTAATTCATTTCTATTATAAAATTAATAAGAAGGGTTATTATAAAATTAATAAGAAGGAGAACATATAAACCATTTCAAAAATACTACCTACTCATAACTAAATTGTTAAAATATTCAAAACAAAAATTTACTATATTATATCTATTATTCATCCAAAAGTCTTTAACATGTTATCTAGGATAAGGTATGGATAAATTACCATCACTACATGTTCAATCCCTATCCATCCTATGTTATATACTCAAATAAGTTGGTTGCTACCGTATGTGGAGCTTTAGTATTATCAGTATTCATGCTGCAAACATTCAAGTTAAAATTACACCATATTTTTGCATTTTTTAAAACATGAATAATAGTCATAAACAAAAGGAAGAATATGCATTGATAAACACTTTTGTGAAGTTTCAAACTAATAATGTTCATCAAAGTTTCGATTTAACAGTGTTAATGAAATCTAGGAAAATAACTTTTAGAACATTCAATGAGATAAGTGATTTTTTATTAAGCATGATTTTATATTTTTAACATGATTTTATAACTCTAGAATTTACATTTAATAATTATGTCGTAAGGCGTTCTCTTTAAGAATAACTTCCCTCCCATCCATCTATCATCATTCTGCCCTATTGGATTATATGTTGGACGATTGGAGGATGTTCAATTGTTGGATGATCAAAGGTTAAAGTAGTTGTAAATAAGGGTTATTAAAACCTAACACCCTTACATTTTTTTACAAGGTTTCTCGTGGTCACTCATGCTTGCCTAGAGTATTTTTTGTCTTGGTTTAACTCTTTCTCACTTCTCTGCATTTCGACTGACATTTAGTTGCTCTTTTTTTTCTAAAGAAAATAGGGGATTCTCTTTAGTAACCATATCTCATTCTTCTCGCAGTGTTGTTGGGAGGGTTTGTGGTGTTGTTTTCGCTTCCCCTCCCAAATTTTACAACTTGATGGTAAGATTCTCATTCTGGGATATGGTTAATTACTAAATGTTTTTAATTCTTTGCAAGCACAAGTTTAAGGATTTTTCCCTTTTCTTGTTTTATTTACAGCTTCTCTCAAGCCAAGCACTTAGATGTGCCTCAAGTAAATTATAATTTTCCTTTTCTTTTGTTAGGGTTTTAAACAATAGAGGTCATAAAAAAAAATTTCTTCTACTAGAGGTTTCCAATAATCTTGCTACCCTAATTTTTTTTCCTTCCATCTTGTTTGATACAGAATTCAAATATTTCGAGGTGAGCGACTCTGTTGTACCAATCAAAGGTTTTTCTCAAATTTTTCCCTTTTCCAACCTCGTGGTTCATCTTTTCCCTGCCAGATAGGGTTTTTATGATTTTCAAATAACATTTAACATTATGTGAAGAGAAATATTCAATTTATCCTCCTTCTAAAGGAAAAAATATGGTCGTCGGCTAATACTGTGTTGATGGTGCTAGATCGACTAACATCTAGGGGATCTCCCCAATATGAAGTCCCAATTAGACCTCACACTGTTTGGTGTAGGAGTCCCATCCAGAACAAAGGATCGATTGCCTTATTCTTAAAGATATGCCTTGGCTCTTGCTATCAGCAAGGGAGAGTGGTGCCAATGTGCTTTCACAAGGCAAGGGGGTGTAACTGGTGAGTGTCTGATTACAAGTGTGTCAAGGTTCTTCTACTGCAAAAGGGGGGAGAAATAGGGGTGAGCCTCTACGGGAGAGGTAATAGTACCACTCAAGAAGAGACACACGTGAACCGAAGGATTCCTTCTATCACCCAACAGAATAGTCCACAATGAAAGTGATGGTAATTAAACACAATAGCTTATGAAATATATATCAAATTCCCTGAGGAATAGTCCACAGAGACGTGAAAGAAATTACGCACACAGTGATATGAGAAATATTTGTCTAATATCCTACAGAATAATCAACAAGGATGTGACAACAATTACAACCGTTGCAACACATTCTCAACAAGATAAGCACTAAAATAACCGTAATAGTTCAACTATCTTAGTACATGTGAAAAGCAAACATGAAATACAAATATCCACATAATAGTCTTACAAACATAACAATGTAAACTTTGAAACGAGAAAGGAAACGAGTACCCGTTTTTTTTAGGTAGCAAAAAATCATCTGATTTTGAAAAGTGTTGATTCATAATACTCGTAATTTTTTTTCAACATGTTTTTAACACTTTAAATTTTCTCATGTACCAAGTATAAACATTATTTTTAAAATGTTATTGATTTTTATGTTGATTTTTGAAAATTTTTGATGTCAGCATCATCCCCTTTTTTTAGAAGACTTATTTTTTACTTTAAATTTTCTAATGTATTAAATGCTATAATTATTTTCTAAATTTAACAATTTTTGAAGTACTTGTCTTCTTCTTCTTCCTTGACATATTTTTTTAGTGTTTTTCACGTTTTCTTTTTTTGTTTTTCTTTTCATTTTTTTTTTAGTGAGATCTTTAATATTTTGCACTGTTAAAAAAAAGATCAAAATTTTAAAATTTTAATCTTCTATATAATTATATATTGTTAAATAATATTTTATTGTACATGAAATAATTGTCACTAAAAAAACAATAATTTTTAACAATTGACATAAAAATACACATTTTCAATATAAATATAACAGAAAAAATACACATTTTGAAACTTTTTTGTTTCTAAAAGTGACATGTCAAATAAACCATTTTTATAGGAAAAAATTAACAAAACAAGTATAAAAAATAGCAATTTTTATGAATTTTATGTCAAAAATTAATAATAATCACATTTTTTTTCAAAAATTAAATGATTCACATAAAAAATGAAGTGAAAATCACATAATATAAATATTAAACATATAATAACAATATAGTAAATACTTATTACTCTCATAAAATGCAAAGTCAAAACATTACAAGTATAACTAATTAATAGTTACAAAAAATGAGCTTTAGTTTCAAGCTTAATTAAAATTTAATCAATAATATCATGTAACCCAAACTCCTCATCTTCAAGAGTTTCATTATTGTATTCTTCCACAATATTTTCTGCTTTAGTTTTGTCATGTTTCTATTCTGATTGATCTCTTATGTCCGTGAATCTCCCAAAGTATGTCTTTCAATCATTTCATATAATGGTTGTTGAGGTTTCTTTGTTTTCTTTTTCCACGTGGGATTCATTAAAGTCTCTTTTCCACAAACTAACTTCTTGCATTGCATCTGGAAGAAATTGAAGAGCATTAATTATTTGCTGAATAAATTTGCATTGTACTTGGTCTTTCTCAATGGAAATGGAATTTCTTCCTTTTTGTAAGCAACATGCTAGTGGTGTACCTAATCATCAAGTACAAAAGAAATAATTAAGTAAATTAGTATAAACATATAAAAAATAAAAAATAAAATATTGAAATCCAATTTTATATAATAAAACTTAGGTGAGCTTGAAAATAAATCCAAAACCCAATCTCCTTCATTTGAACATAAGTCTAAAATATAGTTAATCAATGATTGTGGTTTTTGATATATGTCAACTATCTCTCATTTTGCTTCTTTATCTTCATATGTTAGTTTTTTTACAACACCATCATGGACCAGCACTTGGCTATGACTCTTTTCATCTACTTGATTGAAAAGCATGGACTTATAGCTATCATCTTTGTCCAAATTTCAACATGAATGAACTCACAATCACTTATAATTGGTTGATCTCCGCAACCAATAAGATTTGACTTTTGCCTGTAACATGAAATAGTAAAAGTTCAAATAAGTTGTACATAGATGAATTTTTTAACATTAATCAAACATACAATTTCAATGTCTTACCATGTAAGTTGCATCCTTGATTTTCTTTTCCCTTGAAGCTTGTTAATAACATTGCAAATTGTGTGTGTGAATGAAATGTCACAAATCTCTAAAATGGTGATGTTGTGACTTCTAGAAATCCTGCAACCTCTTTACTAAAATATTGATAAGTATAAGGGTCACTATCATATTCAATGTCTGAGATATTGAAACTATGAGGAATATTTGTAATAACTAGGGAATAATCCCTTTTAGGTATGATTTTTGCAATGTCTTCACAATCACCTGGTATTATTTGATATTGGATAGTGTGGAACCCATTCCAAATGAAATGACTAAGACTAGGATCAAGTTCAACATTACTAAGACGTTGCTTTCTCATCCTTTCCATTTTAATTTTTTCAATAATTGTTCGAATTTATGAAATGCATAACCCTTTTGTAAAAAAAAAAAAAAAATAAACATAAGAAGATCTAAAAACCCCACTTGCATGTTCCAATAGTTATTCTCGTCACCATTTTCAAAGCGCTCACTTATCAGCTAACTTGGGCTTTACAAAAATTTGATGAAGTGATAGAAACGAAGGTGTGTCAAAAGCGAGGGTGTATGCACATTTTCATCAAAGGGAACCACATGAACCTCTCACTCTTTCAAGGACGATGAAAATAATGTAATCTTCATAATTTTCAAGCACCACTTATATAGTAAAATTCAAAAATTATGTTAAAAATTTGTGGTAATGTATCCCACATTTGTAGAATGAAGAGACTAACTGGCATGAATATACACCATCACTTCTCTAAGATATTAATGTGTAATGTAACATTCAACCTACTTTGGTGGACTCCTTCCTCTTTAATGTCTTCGACATACATACCCATGCTCTTTTTCATGTTGAGCTACATTCATTATACAAATGGAAGATATATTCCACATTGTTTGAGTAAAAGGACATTTCAACCCTTATATTACTTGTGGCTCAATTCTCATGTTGGAAATTTGTGCAATAACTAGGTTCTTGTAGGCTCATATTCACAATGCCTTGGCTTGTCTTGTTCACTGACATTAAATAGCTCCCATAAAATTGTCCCCTTTTCCAAACATTTGAAATGAAACCATGAGGCATTTCATCATTCTTATCATTTTTATAAAAGAAAGAATGTCTTCCCTTTGTAGAGCTATCAACAAATGTTATCAAGTGCTATCAAATATTGTGATTTTAATCTTGTGGTCAAACTTTTTGTATATTTTAAATATTTTAGTTGTGCCAGATTGGGCTACAACAGTTACCTCATCAACTCTAAGAAAATATTATGAAACGATTTCACCTTCATTCATCCTTAGGCTTTCAAATCTCATTATGAAGGTTTGAAGCTTGGATTTGTTGACTTCCTCGTCTCCTTACATGTCTCTTATTAAGCTTGTCTAATACTTCCTTTGTTGACTAATAGTGCATAAATTTTATCAGTTCAAATTGACCACGATCATATAGGATGTCATTCATGGCTTTAGCAGTGTTCACATAAACATTTTTATCATCTGCATCTATAGGAGGATTTGTTGGGAAAATGTAATTTACTAACACAAACCTCCAAAATTTTGTTCCTAGGGACATGAGTTAGGCTTCCATCCTAATTTTCCAAAAGACATAGTTTGACCCATCAAATACATGTATTTTTCTTGAATAAGCATCTTGATATTCTTCTCTAGACATGGTTACTTGTAGACTATTAGTGTAGCCCCCTTATTGTTATTGTTGTACCCATGTAGTCCCCATATTGTTACTATTGTGCCCCATAGAAGCCCACTATTTTTATTGTTGTGTTGTTACATTATTATTATTATTATGTCGGCTCTGCTTATATTGTGACCCGTTGGAATCATATATATAGAAATTAGGTATTGTCATTTGAATCATCCAAGAATTATTCATTTATGTAATGTAAAGTAGGTTTCCCCCTCGAAGAGGCTGAATTATAAGTCTTTGATCTATCTTTTCTTCTATTTTATGAGTTGGTTGCACAACATTTGGTATAAGAGCTTCGGATTCCAGGGTTTCACTTCTTCAAATAGGACATCTTGGAATTTTCGCTATAAATTTTTCTCTACGAGGCGTTAGAAGCCAAAATGCTTACCACATGGAGTCATAATATTAATGAACTTCGTGTAAAAATTTTAGATATTGGTTCGCTATATTTTCGGAGATATGATCTCTGGAAATTAGGGTTTTTGCAGACTCCATAATTTCATCTCAAATAGGTGACCGAGGGAAAACTGTCATAACTTTCATTTCAGGCATCAGATTTTAATTCTGTAAAAGTTTTTGAAAGTGCACAGACTTTAATTTCTTGTGTATCTATTTCAGAGTCAAAGAACGAAACAATGACATGTGGCACGTCATACAAGTTCCTTCTATAGAACCAATCCATAATTAGGACATTGTGGGAGACTGGACATAAATTTATCTTGAAAAATCCAAATTAGGTATGACCTTTGGCATTGGAAAGAAGACTCATAGGGATACTATAGGACCAAATACAAAATCTCGGGGATCTAAAATCACATAGATACATCAGGTTCAATATCGAGCTTCTCAAAAGCAAGAAAAATGTGTGTGTGTTTTATTTTTAATTGCATAAATTTTGTTTAAAGAAAATCAGTTTGAAGTGACTCCAAGGGCATATTTAAGTATTGATATCAGCATTGGGTTCTAAAATTCCTCCCAAAAATAATTTCACACCCATTAAGCCCTCAGAAATCTCTACTATGACGCATGAAGAAGAAGAAGTGCAACAATATATATATCAAAATTAAGAGACCAAGTGCAACAAATTTCACTCTCGCAAAGAGTAACCAAAAAGAAATGGAAGCTAAGATGGATGGCTTGAATAATGCCATGGAAGTTAAGATGGATGGTTTGAATAATGTCATGGAAGTTGATATGGATGGTTTGAATAAGGGCGTGGAAGCTAAGATCGATGGTATAGAAGAAAAACTGAAAGGAAACATGGAAGGCATGAAGAATGTTCTAAAAGTAGACATCGAAGGTTTGACAAAGTTGCTACAATAAATTATTCCTCATGGTGAAAATGTAGTAGATGAAACTCGTGATGAGAAAAAAATAAATATTAATCATGATTTCATAAACTATAATGTTGGATTAAGACCCACCATATTCCAAAGATCGATATGAGGAAGTTTGATGGCAAGGATCCGGTAACATGGATACTACAGATGGAGCAATATTTTGATCTCCATAATGTTCAAAACAAAAAAAGGTATGCATTTCAGCTTTATATTTAGTACCCAAACAGTTTTTATGGTATAGATGGATTTTTTCTCGTAAACCACTTGTCACATGATCAAATTTTATGGAGGAAATGATAGCACATTGTGAGGGTACAAAAAGCAACACCTTATTTCGCCAATTGATAAATCTCAAAAAAAAGGGTTCGATGGGGGAACACATTGAGGACATTCAAAAATTGAATAAGGTAAATGTTAAAATTGGACAACTAGGTCCAAACTCCATGTTGTGATGCTCAGATGAAGATACCAATATTTTTATTGGTTCCTCTTTCGGAGAGGTGTAAGATCGATCTAAAATTGATCTTAATCCAATGAGAAAAACATTTATTTTGAATTTATTTTTAATAATTTCAAATATGTGCAGGTCGGCCTAAGGTTTTACACCCCCAGCAAATGTGTCACACACCTCAGTGATTGATATAAATAGAGTCAATGTTGGAGGAAATTTCACTTGTCTCATCCTCACACATCATCTCTCCTCTTCTGATTGGTTCGAGCTCCTTGGAGGCAGTTTCAATTCACACGTGGGAAAGAAGGACATTGTCGTTGTTGTTACCGTTGTTGTCATTGCTGCCATTGTTGTTGTTGTTGCTGCTGTTGTTGCTACCGTTGCTACCGTTGTTGCTGGTGTTGTTGCATTTGCTGTTGTTGGGTAGCGTTGGCTTTTCTGGGGTTGACTTTGAGTTGACCGTGTGGCTGTTTTGAGGGTTGTTGTGACACATGCTGGGTTGGTTGACCAAGGAGACTTTGCTGGTTGAAGCATCCTGTTGATCGCTGTAATGCACCACCACGTTTTTTTGTTTCTGGTTTGTCTTCTATAGATCCACTGGTATGTTCTATCAGCGTTTTACTTGATTGTTTATGTGATTGCTGTGGTGAAAAGTAAAGTTGCATCAAGCATAGAACATCTACATAAATTTACATGGTTTTAGTATGGGTGAACGTGATTGACTAATTTAGCAATCATAGAAGGAAAAATTGGTTAAAAACTATGGCTTCAGAGGATGACAAGGTATTTGAAGGACATTCCATAATTGAAAGGATGATATTGGATCATCAAAATTGGAAGAATGAGATCTCATTATGGACTGTGAAAGAGTCAAAATCATGACCTCCCTCCTTTACAACTGCTTGCTACCAAAAAAAAATTTGTACAAAGAGGGAGATCAAAACAAGCAATCTTGAAAAATGGGTTCCAAAAACTATGGCTTCAAGGAGGATGACAAATTGACTGGAAAGGATGACTTCCATGCTTGGAAGATGATATTGGATCTCAAATTGGAAGAACAAGATGTCATGGACTATGTGCAGGGTAAAATCCAAGAACCTCCATCCACTGCTACTGCTGCTGCCAAAAAAAAGTACAAGAAGGGGGAGATCAAAGCAAAGTTGATGATCAGGGAATCCATTCAAAAAATTCCAGTGGCCTACATCTCTGAGTTGGACACATCCAAAGAGATGTATGATAAATTGATTCTCATGCTCAAGACCAACAATCTAAATCAAGTATTATTCTTCAAGAATCAATTAAAGAATTGAAGAAAGGCAGGGATGAGTCTGTCTAATCATACTTTCTGACACTGACCGAGATCAGGAAATATTTGTTGGCTATTGGGGAGACAATAGCTGATCGAGAGATGGTACTCACCGCACTTGGAGGGCTCCCATCTGAATGGCATGTGTTCAACACTACCATTCTCAATAATAATGTGATACCTGACTTTGACGAGGTACTGTCGAGATGCGTTAAAGAAGAGACAAGAATGAAGGAGTATGAAAATGAAGGGAATGCTGCCTACACTGCTCATTCTAGAAAGAAATTTGGTGGTCCATAGATCAAAGGAAGAGCAGAGGCACAAGGAAAGAAGGGCAAGTGTTACACTTGTCATAGGCTAGGTGACTATGCTAGATAATGTCCTTTTAAGAAGGATTCTCCCGATGGTGATGACAATCAAAGGAACAACAGGTTCAAGGGAAAGAGGAAGGCTCCCTCCGGAGGAAATGATCAACCTTTCAAAAGGTCAAGAAATTATAGGTATGAGGAATCAAATGTTGTTGATAAAAGAAATGAATTCATTCTTGTATCTGCCCTCTCTTCTGCATCTCCACCCAACACTATGGATGTCTGGTTGATAGATAGTGGTGCCTCAAGGCACATCACTGGCTTCAAGGAAGCACTCTCTGATATGGTTGAGAAGGATACCAATCTGGAAATTATCCTTGGAGATAATGCCACATATACCGTGAAAGGGACAGGGACTGTGACCCTCCACTTGTCTCAAGGTCAAGTCCTTCGCTTGCAGGATGTACTCTATGTACCTAATTTGAAGAAGAACCTTGTGTCTATATCGGCCATGGAAGACAAAAGTTTCAATGTGGCATTCACTGATGGAAAGGTGCACATGTGGAAGAAGATCTTCAAGGAATCTATCATGTTTGGGTCTAGAATTGATACACTCTACCAGGTTGGAGGAAGTCCACCGGGAGCAATGACATGAGATGCTATCCTACAGACCGATAATGGCACTGAATATGAGACGAACGAATTCAAGAACTTTTGCAAAGGAGCCAGCATCAAGAGGGAGACCACAATGTTTGTGGGCTACAACGAAACTTCGAAGGCCTATAGCTTATATGTGCCTGGTCAAAGGGAAGTGGAGATATGCCACAATGTCACCTTTGACGAAGATACTTCCCTGAGGAAAGTATTTAATCTTCTGAGATCTGAGGAAGATCATGAAGCAAGGCCTGGAAATAAAGAAGAATCAAAGGATGAAACAATTCCTGATGTTGAAGGACCGATGGACCCGATTGATCCACCTCCTTCACTGGGAAAGAGACCATCATGGCTTAGGGACACTCTCGAGGATGCTGAGGGACATGCAGCCCAAAAAGGGGTACATTCTGTGAAAGCAAGAAGCAGAGTAAATACCAAGGGTATCTACCAGCCATAAGTACTATTGTACAATCCGAGCCTGGATCCTTTGAAGAAGCCATAAAGCATCAAGTCTGGAAGGATGCTATGCACGAAGATTATGAGTCCATTATGAAGAATGATGTCTGGGATGTGGTTCCAAGACCGAATGACAAAGCAGTTGTCACCTTGAAATGGCTCTACAAGATCAAGCATGGATCTGATGGAAGTGCTGAAAAATTCAAGGCAATATTCGTTGCCCATGGCTTCTCTCAAAAGGAAGGCATAGATTATGATGAAATATTTTCACCTGCGGCCCAATACACAATCATTCAATCTATTATAGCCCTTGCTGCTATGCAAGGATGGATTCTTCATCAGATGGATGTGAAGATCGCATTTCTGCATGGTGCGATAAAGGAAGAGGTATATGTGGAGCAACCTCTAGGGTTTGAAGTCCAGGATCGGGACTCCCATGTCTACAGGTTGAAGAAAGCCCTCTATGGGCTAAAGCAAGCACCCAAAGCTTGGTACAAGAGGATAGATAGCTACTTTATGAAGCTGGGCTTCACTCGAAGTAATGTTGATCCGAACCTTACTTCTAGGTTGTCAAAGGGAAGCCTCTCATTCTAGTGTTGTATGTGGATGACCTCTTCCTGACATGTGCTAACCCTATCATTCATTAGTAAAAGAGGGAGCTCACTGCTGAGTTTGAGATGAAGGACCTAGGACTGATGCACTATTTCCTAGGCCTGGAGGTTTGGCAGAGACCTGGCAAGATTTTCCTTTCTCAAGGAAAATACATTGTGAAGCTTTTGGAAAGATTTAGTATGGTGGACTATAAGTTCGGATCGACACCAATGGAGCTCAAATTTAAGAATTTGAGTGGCAATGCTGCTGGGTCCGTGCTAGCAAATCCTATTGAGTATATTCAACTCGTAGGGGCCCTGATGTTCTTAGTGAACACCCGTTCGGACGTATGTTGTGCAGTGAACGCTTTGAGTGAACAAATGGTTGATCATAGCATTCATTGGGTTGGTGCCAAGAAACTCTTGAGATATCTCTAGGGCACGATAGACCATGGGCTGAGATACACTGCCGGGAGCATGACACTCCTTGGATATACTGATGTTGATTGGGCTCGTAGTGTGGTGGATCGCAAGAGCACATCTGGATGTTGCTTCGCACGTAGATCTGCTTCGGGCAGGAAACGAAAGTCGGTAGCCTTGAGCACCACTGAAGCCTAATACATTGCCGCATGTATGGCCTGTTGTGCAGTCACTTGGTTGCGAAAGCTCGTTAGTGAGTTGTTCTAGCATGTGCTAGATGCCACCGTTAGCATTTGTGATAACCTGAGGGGGATTCGTTTGTCATAGAATCCCGTGTTCCACAAATGATCCAAGCATGTTGATGGTTGGTACCACTTTATCCGAGATATGGTACAGCGAGGCACCGTAAGGCTCGATCATATAGGAACTGATGAGCAGGTCACAGATATTCTCACAATGCCCTTGGGGAAGGTCATGTTCTAACCTTCCGTGAGAATGAACCTATTCTGAGGGTCCCATTGGACGATGAGCTCTGGGAGCTCTGGGGGGGCCTTGGGGATAGTTCCTCGGAGCTATAAGCACACATGGGGCTAGGCTTACCGAACCTTGTGGTGCTTCTGCCCCACCTTTATGATATTTGAGTAGGTTCACCTCTCATGATCTGTGCCCCGTATACATCCTACACACTGAGTTCCGGCTCATGGGAAGTACCTCTCATTTGGCCAATGAGGTGGGAAAAGCTAGAGACTAGTAGCAAATACTGATGGACGCATCAGAGATAGTCGTACTCTCTATCTAGGATGGCACGTGTCCAACCACTTGATCTGGGATCAAGTCTAGTGAGGTTTCGGACCTCCTACTAACTTCGGGTCAGATGAACCAACTTCGGGTTGGTATGTGACTCTTTGAGTCCATGTGAGGTTTCGGACCTCCAACTAACTTCGGGTCAGTGAGACTAACTTCTGGTTAGTATATATGAATCTCTTGAGTCCAAGTGAGGTTTTGGACCTCCTACTGACTTCGAGTCAGATAAACCAACTTCGAGTTGGTATGAGACTCTTTGTGAGTCCTATAGAGGTTTTGGACCTCTAGGTTGAATCTGTCAGCCGGGAATGATCTCTTTGTGACTTACCCATTACTGTTTTGAAATAAAGATGCCAGAAAAGGAAGTTATGGCGGTATGATGCACGATGTTTGATTGCACAGGTGGATGGAGTTCTCCCTAGTTGAGAGGGAGTGTTAAAATTGGACAACTAGGTCCAAAATCCATGTTGTGATGCTCATATGAAGATACCAATATTTTTATTGGGTTCCTATTTTGGAGAGGTGTAAGATCGATCTAAAATTGATCTTAATCGGATGAGCAGAACATTTATTTTGAATTTATTTTTAATAATTTCAAATATGTGCAGGTCGGCCTAAGGTTTTACACCCCCAACAAATGTGTCACACACCTCAGTGATTGATATAAATAGAGTCAACGTTGGAGGAAATTTCACTCGTCTCAACCTCACACATCATCTCTTCTCTTCTGATTGGTTCGAGCTCCTTGGAGGCAGTTTCAATTCACACGTGGGAAAGAAGGACGTTGTCGTTGTTGCCGTTATTGTCATTGTTATTGTTGTTGCTATCGTTGTTGCTGTCGTTGTTTCCGTTGTTGCTAATGTTATTGTCGTTGCTGTCGTTGGGTAGCATTAGCTTTTCTGGGGTTGACTTTGAGTTGACCGTGTGGCTATTTCGAGGGCTGTTGTGACACATGTTGGGTTGGCTGACCAAGGAGACTTTGCTGGTTGAAGCATCCTGTTGACCGCCGTAATGCACCACCACATTTTTTGTTTCTGGTTTGTCTTCTATAGATCCACTGGTATGTTCTATCAGTGTTTTACTTGATTGTTTATGTGATTGTTGTGGTGAAAAGTAAATTTGCATCAAGCATAGAACATCTACATAAATTTACAGTAAATGATATTACAGAGGATCATAGGATTGATGTTTTCATAGGGAATTTAAAGGATAACATCCAACATGAGGTTCGCCTTTGGGAACTTGATTCATCGGAAAAGGCATTCAGGTTGGCAAGAAAAATTGAAAGAAAAATTATGACGACAAGGAAGCCTACCACTTACAACTATAAATATGGAAGTGTTACTACTCCTAGCCCTCCAAAACCTAAAAGGTTGACAATACAACAATTGGAAAAAAAAAGAGAAAAAGGGCTTTGTTACAGTTGTGATATAAATACACTGAAGGTCATAAGTGTGCTGAGAAGAAATTAATATACATAGATTGCGAAGAGGAGGAAGAAAAGGAACAATAAAATTCAAAATAAAATGATATACACAAGGAACCAACCCTAGAAAAAGAAGAAATGAATCTGACCATATCTTGTAATGCATTGGCAGGAATTAACACTCCTGAAACTCTCAATATAGAAGGACATATCAAGAACAAAAATGTAATAGTGTTGATTGATTCAGGAATTCATTATAAGATGGCCAAGGAATTGAATTTCTTCCTATATCTAGTACCAGAGTGTCAAATGATGGTTGCAAATGGAGGAACTATAAATTTCTCTGGAAAGTGCCATAATATCAAGCTAACCATGGGTGAATATGTATTTAATAGTCCAATGCTTTCTATTCCAATGGGTGATGTTGATGTTGTACTAGGAATCCAATGGTTTCAATCCTTGGGAACTATAGCTTTTAATTTTCAAGAACTTTCATTGAAATTATTTTGGGAAGGAAAGGAAGTTGAATTACGGAGTATTGTATGTAATGTTCCAAATCTGGAACTTGCTACTCCATCGAGAATATCTTAAGATATTCCAATATTCCAACTCCAAGAGTAACAACAATCAACACTGAGCTATCTTAGAGATGGACTGTTAGGGGAATTTACTGGATATGTCACCTTCACAAGGAAGGATGAGATCCAGAGGCTACCTAGCCCACTAGCAGACTCTGCCAATAGAACTTGTCAAAAGCTAATAATTCCCTTCAAGGAATTTCTGCAATGCCTCCCATGGGAACGTTGTATAAGGAAATACTTGAAAATAAAACTCTATATAGTGCTGGGATCCTCTTATACAAATAATATGGAGTCCAAATGCAGAAATAGAGCTGAAAAAAATAGATCTAGGTGGGTTAAACAGATCTCCCCACCCTAGGTACATCACAAATCAGCTCAAAGATTGAGCTACAGCAATATGCAAAACATCAATCTGAAACTCTGCAAATCTGAATTTATCATGAGAGGTTAAATACTACAGCCATCATCATATTAATATATCAGCTATATTATACAGAAATATCATGAGGAACAAGGCCCTCAAGCTTTTACAACCAATCTCCAATGAATAAGCAATGTAATACATGAGATGCTGCTACTGCACAAAATGCCGGAGAGTAGTGACTGCGAAGTCTCTATGAGAGATGCAGCTAATGAATACATAAAAAATGAAAATGTAGCTGAAAGATACAAGAAAATGGCCCAAGAGAAGAAAATGGGCTCAATATGGGATTTCTAGCCAATCTCAGGGAGATTGCTAGAAATGCCGGATAAAATACAATAGTGACAAACAAATTGTCACTGCAACTAAAACCAAATGAAGATGAGGCTATGGCTGATCTGAAATGATGATGCCCTCCTCTGATAATTCCCTCAAGGGAAAATGGGTTGATCCCCTTTTACTCAAAAGCACTCCTCCTGATGAGCACAAGAATCTCCCTCAACACTGCCCTCATGGAATAACGCAGTTTCTCCAAATGACTGTGCAGTGGGAGATGGTGAATGAGTGGCCTGATGCCACAGATTTGAAATATGGTCCAAGAGCCATCTCTACAGCTCCTCCAATGAAGAGATCACTCCTCCACTGAAAAATCAAGTAAGGAAAGACTCTATGAGTTCCTCTACTGCTACCCCAACAACACAGCACCATCCTGCTACAGAAATAATGCTGCAACTGAAGAAGTGAACTTGGCCAAATTCTGGAATGAGGAAATTTAGCTCAAATCCTCTCCTCCCATGAGGAAGAGGTGGGGGATCCCTGCCCAGGAACACCCCCATTGCTCAAGAGCACTGCAATCCTACTAAACAGCTTGGATGTGCAAGTCCTTGGCCTCACTATGAAATTTCTGAATAAAAGCATGAACAAATGAGTTGCTATCTTCTCTCTTATAAATCAAATGGACTCTCTCTCACCATAGGTCCCGCAATTAGGGTTTCCATTCACTTTTGAATGCTTTCCCTCCAAAAACTGCGTTGTCTTCTCAAGCAAGTCACCCCTCTAAGGCAGTGTTGTTGACTTGGTCAAAGATGGCCAACTCAAGGTGATCCTCATCATGTTCACACCATTAGGTGTTTTATTTCAGCTACTTATTTATCCTCCTTTCTCATAAGGAGTTTTATTTCTCTATCAATAAGGGGTTAAGGGGTCTCCTTACCCATTTTATTAATCAAAATAAAAATATGCCACTATAATGTTCCATTTTAGCTTGAGGCTAAATTTGGAAACATTACAATCCTCCCCTCCCACATGTTGCTTGTCCTCAAGCAACTGCATAGAGAGAAAAAAAATTTCTCCCCCTTCTTCTCTTGTGGCCTCCTCATCAACAATCTCCACCGCTGCTCAATATATGCTGCAATAAAACTGTCCTCCAATGCCTCCTCCCAAGTATGCAAACTGGAATGGTGCACCTTACGAAAAGATAGAAGGTGTAGGTGGAAATATCCCTACTGAACCTTGGCCTCCTCAAGGTAGGAGTGATGACATGCATGGGAAAATATAATCCCACTGGTGATCCCCTCACCCATGCTATCATCCAATTGGAAATCTTTCCCCCAGTTCTGTGCAATGTAATGGGGCTAAATGAAGAGTTTTGCTGCTTCATCTCAATAAGCTCTTCTCTCCCTCTATAGTACATATGGGGTTGCCTCTGTCCTTGGGCTGAAATGGTATGGCCTCCAAGAGTGGCCCAAGCTACCCCATCAAAATATCCAGCCATTAAACGCCTTTTCAAATTCTCCAAGTGGTTTGCCCCACAAGAAGAGAAAAGTAATAGTATGGAAATCATGGTTTTCCCATGGTATCTCTTGCAATATAGAACATGTTTAATGGGGAGAATAGTGCTCCCAATGGGCTATCCCATCATATAAGTCACTCTCCAAATAGTGCTCCCTGTGAATAAATAAGCATCAGCAATACAAGGTATCATAATACAATGAAAACAAGTTGTCACAAGACAACTAGAGAGTGGGTCACTACTCCTCTCATGGGACCAACGCAGTGAGCCTCTTGCCTGCATCAAAAATATACATAACAAGTGCTTTCCCAACCACTTGTTTGCTGCCACACACATCTCAAAATATAGGAACATGAAAATATAAATTGGTGCCAGTGGTGCACACCAAGGAGCATGTGGCTCCCTCCACAAACCACCATAAGAATGGTCCATTCTTCTGCTACAAAATTCTACAAATACATCCTTGTACACTATGCAAGAAGGAACAACTCTTCTTGACTCATCATGCTGCTCAAACAAGGAAGGAAAGTACAATACAAAATGTGAGATTATACCTTCTCCAATTTGTACTTGAGCTCTTGAGCTGAAATGGTCCAACTGAGAATTTCCCTCTACCTCCAATGACTAGGGAAGTGGCTGTGAGGTTCTTTCCACCATAATCAAACGACCTATGCATCTCTCCCTATGCTAATAGATGCCATGATGAATTCCCTCCCAATTGAACTCCTCTAGCAAGGCAAAGTATGCATCCAAGTGCATAGCTAGGAAGCCCTCATATGCTGAATGCAATAATTTCTTCTTGAGACTAGAAGCTCTAGCCAAGAAGAATCTTCCATAGTGTTAGATGACCATATCATAAACTCTGTATTAGTCATCTCCCTCCTGGTCATCAAGAATCATGCATGCATCAGGATCTTGGGGAATACTCAACCCAAGCCTAGCCCTCCGTCCTAGATCAGTCCTCCACATAGACAGCGCTGGTATTCTGCAATATGGTGCTCCATCACACTCCTGCCTGCTACCTTGACATCCCCTCATTCCAAAGTCATCCTCTAAGTTGCTACCATGCCATCATGTAGTTTCTCATGCTCAAATAGAAATAAGGACCTCTGAAAATGAGCCTCCCATGAGAGACTATCACCTCCAAAGAATCTCCCGATCCTGGCCAATGTAAGCATGAGTGGCCTCCATCTACTCCAATGCATGAAAGGGTCCTTCATCAAAGGAAGAATCCTATGTTCATCCAAATCCTTGGAGCAACCATTCTCCATCATGAAGATGCTATCCTCCAACCATGCAGCAAGCTCTATCAGCACAGTAAGACTAATGAAGATGGGTGATACTGAAAATGAGAGAGTATATCTCTCCTCCTTGAGTTTACCCAAAATCTTCTGTGCTGTGTTGGATACCTCTAGTGTCTCCACCCCTCTGGAATCCATGAGTGGTGAATCAATTAGCATGTTGTCTCTCATCAACTCTAAATCAAGTGACCTCCTAGGTGTAATGCCCCCATAAAGTGAGACATCATGCTCTGAAATAGATTGCATGTATGAGTGGACTGATTTGTCCCTCTCTCCTCTGTGTAGTGCAGTATCTCTCCCTTGTGTAGAAATTTCCTGAAATGGAGATGGGTGAATTCCCATCATCCCTCCATGTTGATCCTTCTCTTCCCCTTCCATCTCACAATCCCCATCAAATGCTACATAAGGCTCCGGAATTGTGCCTTGGTTCCCACATGCAAAAATATTTGGAACTCCCTGCAAAGATACAAGGGCTCCTCTATTGGAAGCAATAGCTCCGTTCTCACCTCCATGTGTTGATGGATGTCCTCCCAGTGTGACAGCGCTGTTGGTTCCTTCCAGTGCATGCAAAGTGTTTGTGTTTATGTCACAATGAGTTTCACCAAATTCTTCCATCAAACCCTTAGTGAATGCTCCATGTGTTTTTTCATTAGCATGGCAATGTGAAATGGAACTTTCAAACCAACAAACATGAGCCATACCTTTGAATGGCAGCGTTGCTCCTCCAATGGCCTCATCTCCTTCCTCTATCCCCCTTGCAAATGGGCAAAGGAATGCGATGTGGATCTACATGTGTGGTTGAATGCTCACACCCATTATGACCAAACTAGGGTTTGCTTCATCCAAAACCCCTTTTATAAAATCTTTCCCACTGTTCCCTTTCATCAAGATTTTCACACTACTACATTTGGCGGAAATTCCAACACTTGGTTCCGACGCTTTTGACCAAATGTCGGAAATTTCCCTAGATTTTTTCCATCCCGCCCGAAACCGTCGCTATACCGACGTTTATAGAAAAGTGTCTCAATACCGACACATAGAAAAGTGTCGCAACTGCGCCGTTTGGAGGAAAACATCGCAATTGCAACACTATGGCCGAAAGCGTCGCTATTGCGACGATCCTCCAAACGTCATAAGTGCGACACAATGTACAAGTGTCACAACTGCAACGTCTGGAGGCCTTCGTCACAATAGCGACACCTTTCCCGTCGTCGGTATAACGACACTTATATGCGTGCTAAATAAAAATACAAAACTTATATGCGCGCTACATAAAAATGATTTTATTGTTTCGTATCCGTCGCAATAGCTACATTAACGTCTGATATCACGTGCGCATTCACCCTCCGCTCTTGCAGAACAGCATTCGTGCTCAGCATTCGCCCTCAGCTCTTGCAAAACCGCATTTTCCCTCAACATTCGCCCTCAGCATTCGCCCTCACCTCTTGTAGAACAAAGATCGCCTCGCCTCTCGTAAATGGTAAGTTCTTACTGCATGCCCTTCCTCCTATAGTAGGGTTGACTCTATTTGGGTTTTTTTGGTCAATTCCATTAGATTGTGTTAGGCTGTAGGGTTCTCTCTAGATGTCAAGAATCAAGATTCAATACCTCTATTATCTTCATCACCCAATACAAGATTTAAATTTTTCCCAAAGAAACGCTTATTAATTTGGCAGCCATTATTTCTCCCTGCTTTAAAAACCCTACATTTAAATGAAACCAAGCATTGCATTTCAACTACAAAAATCTATTAGTGTTCAAATGTACATGTGTGCTACATTAACGTCTGATATCACGCGCGCATTCGCCCTCCGCTCTTGCAGAACAACATTCACCCTCAACATTCGCCTCGTGATCGCCCCAGCTCTTTAACAACATTCGCCCTGAGCTCTTGCAGAACAGCATTCGCCCTCAGCTCTTGCAGAACAGCATTCACCCTGCATTCGCCATCAGCTCTTATATTCCTGCATATCCAGCTACTTCAGACCCTAGGGTTTCTTTTCAGATTTTTGTTTTTCCTATTTTTATGTTTTTTTTCTCACATAAAACCCTAAAACATTAAAATTTCTAACTTCCACGTGTTTCTGGCCCTATTGCGCAGGTGACCGACATCAGCCGCAACTGAGACGGCAACTTTTCAAATCCGCTCGCCTGACACTTCGCGAACTTTAGGTCGACTTTTCAGCCCATAACTGCTACCACCTCGAATCTAGGCCTTAATTTTCTACTCCATTATTCATGACTTATTTGTAAAAACAACAAAGCCGAACCCGACCGCGCTTTTTCCGCTTCTTTCTCGCAATTTTTCCTGGTTTTTCGAAGCCATGAAGCTTCCGTCAAGGTTTTCCAAATTTCTGTCTACTGCTTAGACCTGTTTATATATTTTTCATCTAAGTGGGAACATAGTTCCTGTGGTTTCGGGGACTTCTCCACTTTTGGTGGAAGAGTTTTAACTGTTTGTGTCTGTTTTTTCAGTTTTACCTACTTTTTCTTGATAGATACCTCTATCCCTAATCAGCTCTTCTCCCTTTCAAATCACCTCCTGAAGTTTTTTTTGGATCTACCTTTTAGGGCCTCCTCCTTTTCCCTTCTGCTTTTTGCTGATTCCCTCCTTTTTTCCAGCCACCTTGCCTCTGCCTATTGGCTGTGGTATGCACCTCTTTTCAGTAGATCTCTCCTTTAGATCCCTGTCCCTTTCGACCCTAGATATATTGGCCTCTTTTAGTGTGTTTTGAATATATTTTTTCCTTATGTTAGACTAGTTTTGAGAGACCCGCCTTTTTGGGTTAGATCGATGCATTGTTAGTTGTTAATTTTCTGTTATTTCAGCATTATATATTGTTCTCTGCAGATTTATTTTTAGTTACACAGCACACTTTTTCTTTTGCTCTCAAAACGTCAGGGTTTAAAAATTAAAATTAACGCACGCCACACACTCACCCTAAGCGAAGAAGAGCCTGGTTAACACCGCCAGGCAAAGACTTTAAAACATTGTAAAATCAATTGACACTGCACCTTTCTGCCCTTGTTTCGACATTGTAATCACTTGATTCTGCACCTCCCTGCCTTTGTTAGTCGTTCTTCTTCCCCTTGTTCCGTGTTTGTGTTGTCACCATTGCGCCCACAAGGCGCACATCTCAGAGACTTCTTGGCCTTCACCCTCATTTTCCGGTCGGTCGACCTACTCCTTCCCGCCGTCATCAAGTTAGTCCTCCTCCGAGTCCGCACTCCGACTCCTCTTCTGATTCATTGGGTTCTCATTTTACTTCTGGTTCTCCCCTTGTCACCTTCACTATGTCTGGTCCAGGGCCTAACGCTAGCGGTAATCCCAGCCCTATTTTCGGGACTACTACTAGCGGAACCGCCACAGGAACTACCTCGGCTGCCCCTTTGCTTCCTTACATGGTAGGCCTCAGCCTCCCCGATCTCAATCAGTTGACCAATGACCCTATCCGCCATGATGTTGGTTGGCCTGCTATGCCAACCAAGCTCCCCTCCGACATCCCTAAGTTTGAAGGCCTTGCTGGAGAAGATCCAACCAATCATGTCCCATCTTTCGACATGTGGTGTTCCTCCAATTCCATTACCGATGATTCCATCCATCTTCGGTTGTTCCAACGCACGCTTACGGGCGAAGCTTCTCAATGGTATGTTGACCAGGCCATCTCTTCCCATACCACCTTTGTGACCATTTCCCAAGCCTTTTTATCTTATTTCCATCTCCCTCTCCAATACGACACTGGTACAAAGCTTTTGACCTCCTTCCGTCAAACCTCTTCAACCCGCCTTTCCACTCATGTCCAAGAATGGCAGAGAAGAAGGAGCTTATGTTGAGCTCCCACCTTCGAGGATCGGGTTTATATGGACTGGTTCCTTCACACTCTCTTACCCCCCATTGGAAAAGATGTCGCCTCCCATTTCCCTCAAACCGAAGAAGCCACCCTCCAAATCGCCTTGAAATATGACCTGATATACGCTCAGTTTGGTTATGTTTATACTATCCTTCCTAACCTCCCCAGGCCCGATGGCGCTAAC
Organism: Pinus albicaulis; assembly: GCA_034641835.2. Taxonomy (NCBI): domain Eukaryota; kingdom Viridiplantae; phylum Streptophyta; class Pinopsida; order Pinales; family Pinaceae; genus Pinus; species Pinus albicaulis. The sequence continues at coordinate 18,122,721 of CM076582.1, read as the reverse complement.
ACCCCAGGGGCATCTCATTCCGCCGACGGTATTGTTGGAGCCCTTTCTCATCCGTATGCTCAACCTCCTATGGGCTATGGTCTCCCTCCGGGCAGGGCCAACACCTCTAGCACTTTTCCCCCTCCAGGTAGCATGTATCCAGGATACATCATGCCTCATCCTTTTGCCCAACCTCCTACTTACCTCAATTTTTCCCAACCTAAACACTATCCTTATCCGCAGCCTGGTGCTCCAACTCTTCCATCATTTGCACTTCCACCTCCCTTTCCTTCTCAACCCCAGCAACAACACCTACAGCCCCCTCCAGGTCAAGTATTTGCACAGCAAGGCGTGACTAATCCCCCTTCCTCTCAAAGAAGGCGGAGAGGCAATCAAAATCAATCTACCCCTTGTACTCGTGGACCCAATCCTCAAGGTACTGACCCTAACACCGCTAACCAGCAACAGGGCACTCAGCCCAAGATGGACAGACCTATTCACACAAATAAGCCTTGTTCGTGTTGCGGTGTTTACGGTCATTACACTCACGATTGTCCCTTCTTACCACAGATGTGGCAGATGTGGGAGTCTCAAGCCACATTTCGAAGACAACATGCCTCCCCTCACACTCCTCCTAATGTGGCCACTACTCAACCGGCTGTGTTTACCGATCCTTTCCCCCAGCAAGGATTTGTGGCTGCCCAACCACCTGACGGATAGGTCGCCACTCAACCTTCCCCTTATGGTTCCTCCAATTACCAGATCCTCATGATGAACTTTGATCCATCCCCAATCATCGACCTTCACCTTCAAACTCGGTCTCGCCAGTACCCCAAGTCTTCCGCTCAGTCTGCCCCCGAGTCCCCTTCTTCAGGTTCTACAGAGCTTCTTTCAACATCCAATGGCCCCTTACATATCCCTCAACCCAAAGTTGATGTTCATCCCAAGATTCCTAAGGGGCCATTATGCCAAAATGCTGCTTCTGGTCGAGCTACTCATTCGTATAGCATAGTAGATGATTTGGCATAGTCTCCTGCTGCCATTTCCACACTGGAACTCCTACAGTCGTGCCCTTCCCAAAAGAAGGCTCTGCTATCTGCCATGGGCGCTGTTGATCCTGTTGATGACCAAATGATTTTTTTCAACGCCCATCAATCATAACATCCTCCTCTTCCTACTTCCGTCGCCTTCCAAATCCCAGTCAAAATCTGGAACGCTAACGTTTCTCGGTGTATAATTGATGAGGGGGCATCCACCTGTGTGATGTCCGCTTCGGTTTGGAAGCAACTTAGATCTTCTAAGTTGGCCCCTTCCACAATCACCCTTCGAGCGTGGGACGACCACACCTCCCAGCCCATTGGCCTTTTCCGTAATTGTCCTATCACCCTGGCGGGCAAGACTGTTTGCGTTGACGTCGAATTCATCGACGCCCCTCTAGATTACAACATTCTCTTCGGGCAAAGCTACACCTATGCCATGTATACTGTCCCATCTGCAGTTTTTCGCAAGATGTCTTTTCCTCACAATGGAAAGATAGTCACTATCGACCAGTTGACTTATCATGAGCCAAAGTCTCAAACCTCCCCTGAGACGACCATCTCCTCTGTAGCCAATAAGAAAACCGTCGATTCCTTGATCAGTGTCTCTCCCAACGTCTATAAAGATGCCTTTCTGCTTGGAAATTTTCCTGGTCTCCCTCCTCCTCCTATCTCTGATCCCATCTTATCGAATGTTTGCATGATGCAATCGTCTCGAGCTGCCCTTAAGCGGCCCTCTTCGGCTAATCAGCACCCTCAGACTCAACCTCGCCCACCACAACCCGCTCCTAGCCATTCACCTCTACTAGCCGGACCTCCTCCTTCTGGCCCTTCTCCTATAGCTGGCATCCCTGAACCCCTTTATCCCCCTGGGTCAGTTCCCCCAGGCCTTAACCATCTCGGAGCCATCCCTCCTGGTCATTATCCCGTTGGTTAGATACCTTTCCTGGCTCCCCCTCCTGGAGTCTATTCGATCCCCGTCATGGCCACCCTCTCTCTCCCCAACCTAACCTTGGGCATACCCGTTTGGTACCTTGACCCTCCAGCCGCTACCCCACCTGGTCACCCCAAACCATATCTTGCTTTGACACCAGTTCAATTGGCCCCCCTTGCTTCCTCCGTTACCACTATGCCCCCAGCCCCTCCTCAGGACCCTGCCCCTGTGGTGCCAAATCCAGGAAAGAAAGGCAAAGCTCGCAAGGGGGCATTCAAAGACAAGGCCACCCTGACTGACCCAGCTCCTCCTCCGCCTGCAAAGCCTTGCGCCATGTGTGATGTCGTCGGTCACGCCACCCATACTTGTCCTGAATTGTCCCGTATTCAACCCATGGTTAAAGTCGCGTTCTTTCAGTCTACGATCCCTGACCCCTCCATTCCATCCTCGTCCGTAACCAAGCACCCCAAGATTATTCGCACCAACAAACCCTATGCTTTGTGCGATATCCATGGCCATTACTCCCACCATTGTCCTCACCTGACGAATTACCATGCCTCTTTAGAGGTAATTCGAGAGTATGAGGTTGAAAAAAATCAGTCTGCCTCTCCCATACTTGCATAGTATGCTTCAGGTCAGCTTGAGGATCCCCCCACTCCCATTGACATCCCCCCCCCCCCTGATGTCTAGATGACGGAGTCTGCTACCATCATTCTCTACCTATCATCCTCTATGAGACCCTTGGAGACCGTTCCCTTTGAATCCTCCCCTGTTGCTTCGCTCGATCCCCCTTTAGTGACCACCCTGGGCTCAACATCTTTTGACCATTTTTTTATCTGTTCCTCTGTCATCCCCCGTGACAATCCGTATGTTAGCCTCCCTTCCTATACAGATGATCTAGGTAGCTTTTCCGCATCATGTGGTTTCCCTTCCACTCATCATCCCCTCTTTTCCCATCAGGATACCCCCTTGGAAACCTTTTTCACCCATGACCTCATCCTTCCCGCCCATACACAGGATAACCCCACCCGTATCTATGTTGACCTCCGCAGCCCGAGTCCCACCCATACCTCCTATAGCCCTCATATACCACCATCTAGTTTGTATATGAGTCATAGCCATCCTGCCCATCACACTCCCTCCCGTAGTTGTTGCTCGATGTCTACTATACACTCACGATGTCGTCATTGTTCCCCCTCCCCCATTTTTTGTCTTGTGACACTATTCCGCAGGACCTCCCGTCCTCACCCTACATCGGTTACGCCGATGGTGAAAGTCGTTACTCCCGGAATCTAGCCTCGGTAGGTTGGGCCATTTTCACCCCCTTGCATACCCTTGTTCTCTCAAATGGGGTCTGCATTGGTACTGCCACCAATAATCAGGCCGAATATGATGCAGTGCGTGGTCTCTTAGCTGATGCCCTCTCTCATCACATCCTCCATCTGCATGTTCATTTAGATTCCCTACTTCTTGTCATGCAACTCAATGGTGTCTACCGTGTGCATAATCATGTGCTATTTAGACGATATTTACGAGTGAAACTCTTGATACGAGAATTTGAAACCATAACTTTCAACCATGTACGACGAGAACAAAATCACTATGTAGATAGCATTGCAAACCATGTTCTAGATTGGCATTTATCACAAACATTTTATACAAGAAAATAACATACATAATCATTGAAAAATATGCATATCCATAATATGTGTCTCAAAACAAGTGTTTAGAGTCCATCTACTCTGATACATATGACATGCCCATAGCATGTTACAAAAAAATAAAAACTAGGGGCACCACCTGTCCCTACATACACACTAGGGGGAACCACCTGTCCCACACCTAATCACTATCTGACGGATCCTGAGCCAATGGCTTTGCTCCTGCAGCTTCTAGATCATGTATCCCCTGACTGGCCATCGCCATGCGCCGCATGACACCCTGCCATTCTGAGGGTAGGCCAATACATGGCTCTATGTACTGGTCGTCTAAGTCTTGCTACCCGCGCTCTAAAACACCGGTCAGCAACCTCTCGCATCTACGGCGGATGTCCTCCAGGAGGGCGGCTGCATCCTCATTATGCACTGCTCTCGATCCACTCGGGCCTGCAGCTCATGATGCTGCTGGTCGTCCCATATATCCGACATACCAAAAGTACATGAATCAGTACCCTATCTACTATTCAATAACTTTAACATGCCCAAAAAGGAGTAGTCACTTGTCACTTACCATCGGGTCCCCATACTCGACCAAGCGGAAGTGGTAGGTCCGGATCCCCACAATAACTCATCCCACTATAGGGATAGTTGTCTATGTATAACGACATCTAATCCCAATGGGTAAATAACTCAGGTCAAAACACCCATCTGACTGCCCCTCCTCCTCCTCTGCACAATAGTCGCCCCCACCAGCGCATCCTGGGCTCTCTCGGGCCCCCATCTGGGCACTGTATACGAGGTCGTAAGGTCGGGATCTTCTCAAAAAATAAGGAGCACAACAAAGTCCCATACGAGCAATAGTGGTTCACTTGCCGCTTGCAAAGTGACAGCTGTCATTTTAACGACACCAACATCATTTGGGCCCACCCATAGTAGGTCCCACTCAACACACTCTCCACAACCATCATCTGCCCCCCAGTGATGTGATGGAGCGCCTAGTTGCCCAGGATCCTCAGCACTGCTGCGTCCACTGCACGGGTCTCTAATCTCTCTAGGTCCCCGATTGGTATCCGAGTCCCTTTGACTTGGAGACCCGGTCGACAATGTCACTCCACAAACTCCATGATGTTCCGCCCCCGCGGTAACACTGGATGCATATTTCCCACCATCCCAAGTGGCGGGAGACCAGTCAGGAAATACAGATCCTGGACTATCAATTCAATATTGTGCCCCTGCACTACAAAGACCTCATGATCTAGATACCAATAACTGACAATCCGGGCCAACAAGGGCTCCTCTGCTCTCATCAATGGGTTCTCCAAAAAATTTAGAACCCCAAACTTGGCCAATACACGACGGACACCTTGATCTGCCTGGATCTCTGACCGTAATGTACCCAGGTCTCTCTCTCTCCAGTTGACCCGTATATCTGCCATATCTACACAAACACATCATCTTTGTCAGTATACAGATAGGAAACACTGTAACCAATCACAAAAACCCACATCTCAGCCCTAAAACAACACTGAAATCTCATTCATCCTCCAGGTCGCACTTTTTTTCCCAATCCTGGGATAGGTCATAGTTTTTTGCTCAAAACCGGCTTCCCAGGTTCCATTTTTTCACCCAAAAAGTGCAACCCGGTCGTAGAGGTGAAATAGGGTCTATTCCTAAGATTTTGGGCCCTAATATGAACTTTCAATCCATCAAAATGAAAGAGTAAGGTTAGGCCTCTTACCTACAACTGACGGATCTCGATTCCAATGGTCGGTTTGTCCGCTACGCTCATCGCAAGATTTAGGGCCTTCTCTCCTCTCTACATTCACCACAACAACACTAGCAAATGAGTGAATTTGGAGGGAAAACTGCCTTATTAAAAGAGAACCCTTGTTTTTTCTTTCGCCTGCTGCGCCCACACCGTAGCTTCGTTTGACAAACCATCTGCACCGTTGGAAAGCTCTCACCGAGCCCGCAAATGGGTATCTGTTAGTGTTTTGTGATTTGACACTTCACCATGACACATTTTTTCGAAGATGGGTCACTTCACCTCCCCCCAAAATCAAATTTCCTCACTTACAACACTTGTACTTGGGGCACCACGTTGCCTCCATACTTGTCTTTGTTTGTGTCGATTTTCTTCATGAGATACCATCTTGTACTCATGTTTTCATGGTCCCCCACGGGACCTTTACTGTGTGGCAGCACCATCGAGTCGCCCTTGTTTAGAGCATCCAAGTTGAGTCATCATCGCCTTCCTAGAGTCTATCCCGAGTCCCTTTGTACCCCGCTATAGTCCTCCCTCCTTCATTGCTTGGTCTCTCTCTTGCGTCGCATATTATGGCCTTCAGTCCCACTGTCCCCTATCCCTTATGATATTGTGTCAGTCGCTGCCATGTCATTCATGCCCTTTATGCTCTATCACAGGAAGTCGTCCATTTGCTACTTAGTCCCCTCCATTCCATCATCATCATTGGTATTAGTCTGTCCGTTGCTCTACCATTTTCTCTCGTGCCTTAGTTGAGGATCCCTCATTGCCTCACCTATGGCGGACCTCCTTCTGTTGACATCAACTCCTTCATTCTAGAAGACAGGTCTAGAGAGTGGTGTACCTTGGTTCCAACTTCCACTCTTCTTTGATGCCTCGGATCAGGCAAAGGAATCTCTCATTTCCCTTTGACTTGATTGTTTCTCCACTCCATCTCCTTTCAGCATGATCGAGATCCGTATGCTTGATGGTCTAGTGATGCAGCAGCAGCTATTGGTGATGTCCGGGTGCGTGTGAGATGTCTCAGCCCTCATGAGGGGGTGGCCCTGCAGGTAGCCCCCCACATGCCCAGATGACCTCTTCATTGCAGCCTTCGATGCAGCTCCATATATTTGATGATATCGGCCTTAGCCGCTTGCAGCACCTCTTTGATTTGCATGTATCAGTCATATTTTGTGAGCCCTTCCCTGCTTGTAGGGGGCATTTGGGTTGTATTTTTATCTCATGTACTCAGATATTCTTATATAAGTCCTGGCTGTTATCCCATGCACAACATGTATATGGGATCCCTCATTGTATTTCTATCTGGCTCATGATTATGACGGTTGTACTTTATGTTTCGGTCCCTTGTTTACTAGACACACTATTCTTTTGTATTTTGTCTCGGCGGGCATAGGTATGCCTCCCCCGCCACCTTTAGCACAAGTACCCTCTCATAAATAAGAGACTTGTTGCACTTGTAAGTCTTGTCTCCTCAGGGTCTAGTTCTTCAGCACATTAGTCTACCTCACATTTCTCTCTCTGACTTCCCTTTTGATGTCTGGTGATTGAGTTCTTACAACGTACTTCGGTCATACGATTTGCTCCTAACACTCGCATGTTGGGGGGCAATCTGTTACACCATTTTTTGGTCATCTAACCTACTGTCATTAGATGGACCAAGTACACCACATAAGACCAATTTTACCCTAAGTAAAATTGCTTTCACTATGTAAAATAACTTAATAAAACACATTTATTAGGTTGTTTATGGTCTAAACAGGAAACCCCAAAAGGAAATATTAAACAAACCTATATTTGTTTGATTTTCCTGGTCATGTTTAACCCAAAATAAAGAAATTAATTAGATAAATCTTTATTTATCCTATTATTTTCTAGGAATAATTATTTAAATCTTATTTAAATAATATTCCTTGTTAAATATGACTAAATCACCCATAAATAATTAAATAAATCATTATTTATTTGATTATATTTCAACCACTTCCTTAAAATGATAAATAAATCACTTATTTATTTATTATTCACAAATAAAGGCATTTGACCCAAGTCAAATAAATTTTTCCTCCAACAAATATAATAAAATATTCCATAAAAGGTGGATCTAGATTTGGTTAATGTTATTTTAATCATGCACCAAGATCTAGAATGACTCAATATTTTGTTATAAATAGGAGGGTTTTTCCTACCATTCTTTACCTTTTGTTGTCTATTAGATCACTATGGATCTAAACTCTTGGTCTAACTTTGAGCCATTATCATTTTCTATTTTCCATTATCTGCTGTGTGAGCTCCCTTTGAGTTCTATCTTTGTCTGGGTTTTCTACACCAACAGGAGAGAGAAATGCTAGATATGAAGTGCTGAGGACTTCCAAGAACCCATCCCATTGAGGAGAATTGGAAACACCTTCTTGTTTTCCTCCCAGGTGCCCTTAATACAAAAATTCTTTCAAGAAATTGTTCTTGTCCTGTCTATTGGATGTATGGAGCAAAACCTTATTTTTATTGCTTAATGTATCTTTATGCATAGATCTGGTTTTTTGCAGCACTTGTCTTGATCAACTAACTGCAGATCTGAAGATATTGGCAGCCATATTTGATGTTAGGGCTATAAGTTATGCGTAGCTAAAGTGGTCTTTTTTCGTACACTTCGACAAAAGATTCATACTAACAGGGTAAGTGGGGAAACAGAAGGGGGGACAAAGGGGGACAAAATAGAAGCTAAATGGGGGTGAAATAAGAGGGAAAAAAGGGCCTTTGGGAATTTCTTCGCAAATAGAGAGGTTTTATAAGGGAAATCAGCAGAGGGGATTTTTTCAAAGGACAAAAGGCACAAGGAGGCTTCAAGGATGATGTGTTTTCAGGGGAAATGCATTCCTTGAAGGCTCAAAAACAATTTAGCCCCCTATTTGCTTGTCAAAAAATTTATGGGGGACTAACAGTGGCTCCACATGGGGATGGCTTCTTCTTGAAGGAGTCAAGAATCCAGAGAATGATCTTTGGTGTAGGCCAGATGCCTGCTTCTTGGCACATCCCTTTCCTTCTTAGATCAACTTCCACAAATCATGAAGACATTATATCAGCAGTAAACATTCTCCCAAACAAATACCTACCCACACTATAGTCCTAACATTTTTCTTCTGGGTGCATTTGGACTAGCAGACCCTTTACATCATCAATTTTTACTACCAGGAAAATAAACCTATTCTACCTCTACCCTTATTACTCCATGAGACCATATTAGACTGTTGGCCTCATATTTTCTCTACCTAATCTAATCTCTGCTAGGATTAAACTGTCTAGCAGATTTCTTCTCTACATTCTAAGATAGAAATTGAAAATAGTCAAGCCAAGATTAGACTGGCTGGCTTGCTGGAATTTTTAGAAATTAAAACAACTGACTAAATGCGCACATGCTGAGCTTTATTTTAGACTTTCTACCTACTCTACTCTAACTTGGAAATCTCTGATGCTCTAGGTGATACAATAATGCCAATGCAGCCAGTCAAGCAGTAACAAAAAAGGATATGAGCACTAACTGCCTGTCAGAGATAACCACAGGGTGCTCTGCGTGTGGTCCTTCAAAACTAAGGTCACCATCAGTAGTGACCACTCCTAATAAATTTGGCCCGTGCTAAAGATCAATGCTGGAGTAATTGAGCTAATCAGGGCCTCCATATACTCTTCCATAGGATCAACGAACACATGATGTACACTTTCTTCTCTCTGGCCTGCCATGACTGGTAGGCTGTCCTCATCCTGGGTAGCTTTGCGTATTGATTCTTCCACTGCATCCTCAAAGTGGCTCTCGAAAGCCCATTCATCTTCTTCTTGCACATCAAGAAGCAGTGGAAATTCTTCTTTTCTAGGAGGAGGGAGACTTTCCAAAAAGGCTCTCAGGTCCCTGAACTGGTATGTTTTCTCTTGTGAGTTCAAAAGTTCAATCTCAGCTTCATACCTTTCAACCACCAGCTCTAAGAAGATTTTCCTGAGCACGGGTCCACCTTTTAAGCTAAGAGGAATAACCCCTGGAAGGTCCTCCACCTTATATTCTGCCAAGTCACTAGAAATGGTATCACGACACATTGCCATGAAATCTTGAAACATTTCTGCGAACCGTTCAGGGTATTCCATAAGTGATATGGCTTGGTCTTTAGCATGGCTGATGTTGTACTGTGACATGGTCTCCCAGTGGAGTATTTTAATCATTCAGGAATTGTGGAGTCGCCAGGTGGATGATTTACAATTTATTTGTCCACCACAGTGATTTACCAAATCAAGCTTTTGGTCTTAATCCCCAGTGGAGTCGCCATTATGTTAGGGTTCCTATGTTTTGGCTTATTTGGGAATACCAAAAGATAAGACAACATCAAACCACTTTGGGGTCCTAGGATCTAGCCCTCCTGGACCCGGAGAGGGATCTCTCCAATAGAACAAAGAATGATATATCTTTGAAAACTCAAATGAGATGTTAGGCTAGGTATGAAGCACAAAGGGGGTTTAAAATGATTTGGTTGGTTGGTTGCTGAGTTGTTCATGAGATCATGGACTGAGAAAGTGATGGTAGGAAAGGAACAAAATAGCAGGATGCTTCAACAAAGAGGATAGGTCAAGAAAGTGCCATCCATTGGGCTATGGAGTCATGAAAGGAGAATTACTTGCAACAGCTAGCCAAGGCTTTCAGAGGGAAAGTCATCTACACTAAAGGATCTTTTAGATAGATGATGGGGTGGAAACATTAAGGATTGAAAGTGAGAGAAGGAAAGTAGCCTAATTTTTTTCTATAGATCAGGCCATAGGTCATTTAACTCCAGACCTACTTGGACATACTTGAAGGCAACTTTCAAAGAAGGGACGAAGGGGCAACTTGTAGATCATACCAGAAACTCCAGGTCAGCTTTAGCATGCTCCAAAGGAAAAACAGAGATAATTTTAACAAAGAGATCTTAGAAAGGCTAGCTAGTATCACAAGGATCCTAGTGGACAGGGCTAACTCTAATCCCCATTGTTCCCAAATCTTCCAGCTTAAACCCAACAAGAACATCTAAGGATAGATTCATTTAATCCATACATCAGCTAGTAGGCAATGAAATCTGCTACATTGGTTGAGTTAACTGAAACCAACCCTTAGATAACACATTAAGTAGAAAATATCTAAGGCAAGGAGAGCAGAAGCATAGGGTGCCTAACAAGGGCAAATCCTATGCCAGATTTCTAATGCAAGCTAGTAGAACAACGAACAACATGAAATGTAATGAAAAAAGTAAGAAAAACATCACCAATAGTAATAGACCAGGATCCTATGAAATGTGCTTGATTAATGATGCAAAACCAGTCATATACACTGAGCTCAATGGATAATACAGTCCAGACTTCTCCTCCCAGCCTATTACAATACAAACTACTTTGCTACTCCCTCCCAAGACTGTTCTAATAGTCCAAAATGAATCCCTCTAACAGCAACAGCAACAGCCGAAAAAAAACTTCCCAAACCCATTACAATATTTTATTATGAGTTTTATAACAGAAGATGAGCCGAGGAGGTAGGTGGAAACTAAATGAAACATTAAACTCAGAAAAGAAAGAGAGGGCCGAAGTCCATTCTGTTTTAACTCTCGGCATTTATCTCTGAAATGGATTTGATGCACTCTGGTGCTGTATTACTCTGTACGCTGCATGGGAGGCCTATGTTAGGTCGAGATTTGACCTCTGATATTTATTCGGAGCTCCTCTGGCATCTGGATTTCTATGGTAGCCTTCTGGAATAAAGGACATGGATAAAAATCTGCAGGTCCCTCCATAACTCCATAACTGCTGTCCAGACACTCTTAAAGAAGCTTCTATCTGTAACATATGTTTAAGGGCTCGAGGAGGCATGGATATTTCTTGTAGGAAGGTGTCCTATCTGGAGAAGATTACTTTGCTGATATTAAACACATATACGACTTTGACAGTGTGCTTTAATCTTCAAACTGCACCTTTTCCTTTGAATGCAGGGTTAAACATTAATTATATCAATAACAGGCATTAACACCCTTTGAATCTCTTCTGCTGATCTGCTAGAAAATGATGAAATGACCTCTCTATGCTATCTACACAATAAAATGAATCTGTTACAAACCCGGGCAGTGGTGGCGGAGGAATGCTTCGAAGGCCTATGGGAGAGGTGGAAATAATGGGGAGTGGCAGAAGAAATAGTTAATAGTGTAAAGGCTCAAAGGTCTTCAATTGAGCGAATTACAAAGGAAAATAGGTAAAAACAATGAAGCAGAGCAACAGATGTGGGACCCAGGGTACAATCGCAATCGGAGATCGGAGCGGGAGGGAAACGCAATTGGGAGAATAGAAAGCTGCGATGCGATCGGGAGATTCGGGGAGAGGAGTTGCGATCGGAGGGGGAACCATGCAATGCGATCAATTGCATCACAAATATTTGTGCTAGACTGATTGGGGGATGCTACATAGATGTTGCGATTGTGATAATTTGTGATTAGCGCGGGCCGTTGGATTGGCGGGAGGATGGACGGTCAGGATCGGATCGGGAGGTAATCGCAATCGCAATCGGGAGGATGTGCGATGCGATCAATCGGCGGGGAACAAGATCAGAGGGGATTTGTGATGAATCATAGGTTGGAGCGATCAGATCATCGGAGCAGAGGTGCGATCAGGGGATCAGAGGGGTGGCGCGATCGGAGGAGGATGCAAGGGACTTGCGATTGTGCGATCGGGCGGAGTTGTGATGCGATGATCGGAGGGATTTGCGATCGATCAATCGCATCGAAAATATTTGCGACGTGATTGCTCGCATCACAAATATTTGCGACGCGATATGGGAGCGTTCCACATAAAACATGCGATCGAGAAAATTTTCGTTTTGCGATTGTACTGCGGGTTAAGGACTTTAGGTTATGTGGTAGGGATATATATAAAATGAAACTTTATAATAAAGTTCACGGGTATGGCAAGGGGAAGTGGTTTACAAATCACATATTTTGTTTTGAAATGATTTACAATGCGATTTATAATCGGAGAAGGGGGGAAAAAGGGGTTAGACCTTATTATAAGATAGGAAAGTGGGTTTTTGCACATTTTAACACTTTCCAAGGTTAGGAAAAGGTAACGATAGGGGGACAAAAGGGGAAAATGGAAAAAAAAAGGGTAAGGGAAGGATTTAAAGGGGATTTTTGGGGGACTTGAAAGGGGTAAGTGGGGAAATATAAGGGGGGACAAAGGGGGACAAAATAGAAGCTAAATGGGGGTGAAATAAGAGGGAAAAAAGGGCCTTTGGGCATTTCTTCACAAACAGAGAGGTTTTATAAGGGAAATTAGTAGAGGGTATTTTATCAAAGGACAAAATGAACAAGGAGGCTTCAAGGATGATGTGTTTTCAGGGGAAATGCATTCCTTGAAGGCTAAAAAACAATTTAGCCCCCTATTTTCTTGTCAAAAAATTTATGGGGGGCTAATACCTTCCACTGATGTATCTGCTAGGGTTTCTTTCGGATATAGTCTTCATTTTAGATTTGAAGCCATAGGAATGGAAACACCTTCTTCTTCTCTTTGTTGCGGGGAACGGGTTACCCACTTTCCCTTAGGAAAAAAATACAGGAAACTGGAACAGGTTTTATTCATTCGGTTCTGAGGTCGACGCTGGTTCTTGTGGAGTAGCATTGGCCTCACTCCTTAGCTATTTCGCAATTTCCCTTGTAGTCTCTCTAGTCGGAGTGGTCATGACTGGTTCCTCCACAGGTTTTGTATTAACGGGGGATCCCTGTGGAGTGACTTCTGTGTCCATGGCACAATCTGTCTGCATGACTAGTTCCGTGGGCTGGGCTGGTTCTTGTGGAGCAGCCTCAGCTGAAGTACCAGTAGGAATTTCTGCGGCCTCCATCGATTCAACTTGCATTTGGAGGGCCGAATCTTCCTCACACTCCTCGGTCTCCATCTCCCTTTCCTCAGGATCCTCCTGATCAACATAATCATCCTCTTCATTTCCATGCACGGTTTCGCCTTCTTCTTCATTCTCTTCTTCATCCTCTTATTTATCCTCTTGCATAAGCTTCTGGTTCCTTTTCCCTAGCAGCCATGGCAACTTCTATTTCTTCCTCTATAGAATTTCGCAAAAATTCCCATGGAATCAGAATTTTATCAATAGCATTCAATACTAACATCCGCACCAACCCATGGTGGGAAAGGACTGCCAATGCCTGTTGCGCTTCCCGAGCCGAGTTCGCCATCAATGCAATCTTCTCAGAAGAAAATAGGGCACGTTCATTGAGAAGGCTTCCACTTGAGGAAACTGAAAATGTGCCAATATGTGCAGATGGTACTTAAAAATAGTGGATTACCTTCCCTCGCATGTTATATATTTAATTACAACTTCTGCAACTCTTCCCCATGGCCATGGAAATGAAGCTCTATCGTATCCTCGGCCCTTCTGTGCAATGTTCTCTCCAGCTTGAAGGAAAGCTTCGGGGAATTTCGGAAGAGGAGTCCTTCTGGAAAACTAGCGTTCTCCACCCTGTGGTAATCCACTGACCTCTGTAATAACTTCCTCTGTGACTAGAATTTCTAGCCTGTGAACCCAAGAAACTCCTTCCTCTAGATTCAATGAAAATTCCATTGTAATTTCTTCGTCCCAGCCATTCAACCTGTCAAAATAAGTGTCCCAGCCTGCATTCTCAAATATCCACCATACTTCCCAATTGCTTTGGATTCTTGTTGAATCATCGGGCTCATGGCGCACATATCATCCACCCATTGCTGTGGAGGTGGAAGTGACGCGATGATTACAGTCAGCTGGTAGGAGAGTGATAGGGCTTCAAACTATTGGTAACTATAATAACGTCATGGCCACTTTTGAATGTAATAGGTAAATAGTACTGGTACATTTGAAATTAATTGAAAAATTGCAGTGGTACTGTTAGATATTCTTGGTTTTAATGCGGAATGTTTACAAGGTGACTGATATGACTCTTATGCGTACAAGTACACATCCCAAGTCAACGGTATAATTACAAGGTACTTAAGGTCATTAAATTTGATTTAGTAATAGTCATGTGTCATAAGTACCTCTATTAAGTATGCTATCAATCATTATGATGGTACCCTCCCCCAACTTAAAGTGAGGGTTGTCCTCGACACGCTCTGACTGTCCTTTCGGAATATTTAATTAAATCTGTAAAAATCAGCGGAGACGTACCTGTGGAATTACCTTAAGGTGGAGTAACAAGAACAGTGAGTAACAGAAGTGGCGGAGTAACAGCAGCTACGGAGTGATGGTAGCTACGGAGTAATGGCAGTTGCAGAGTAACGACAGTGACGGAGTAACGGCAACTGCGGAGTAACGACATCAACGTTGTAGCAGCTGTTGAGCCCCAAGATTGTTCTTTCTTTCATCTTACTTTACCTCATTTTCCTTTTTCCATTGTTATCCCAGGCCCAATTGATCAATGAGATTAGTTAAAATTACTTTTAGAATGATTAACATGGCTAACTTGCTAAGTTTTGTGATTTTTTCATTGTAATTCATTGTGAACTGAAACTAGCTACAGAATGCAGACATTCCATAGCTAACCGCCAATTCTGCAGCTGTCTTCATGTTCAAGTTTGTTCCAGGTGTCCTCTCAGGAAAAGCCACACATGGGTATATTCCACATCATGTCCTCATCGTTTCTTGCTCACCATGAAGAATGAACCGAATTCTGGACGTGGTTTTGGTATGTGGGAACTCATTCAAGGAGGCAGACTTCTAATAGGACTAGGACAGTCCAAATGTCCTTTGTCCCTTTACGCTGCCATCTTTAGAGTCCTAGTACAATTTTGATAGTGAAATACAATGATCCCCGTATTGTTGCAAGTTCTGTTATGTATATTTGTTATAAAAGCACTCGGGAAACCAAGAGACAAACTCTAGATTTTGCTTAGATTTCATGGATTGACTGCTATATTTCTGAAGACCGAGAATACTCTGTTTCAAGTTATTTTCCTTTAATGAAGAAGACAACATTGCTTTGAACGCGTTGAGTTGATTTTGAGTTAGATTCCGTCTGGTGGTAGAGGGCCCCTGCCTCTTGCACGACTTTACTTTCGTAATTTAGATAAGTATCTTAGTTTGTTTTCACGTTTTTTTGAAGTTTGAGTTCATAGTTAATTCCATTAGTCACTATAGTTATACTTGTTCTAAGAAAATCTTGCAAAAGATCATGATAATGAATGAGAAATGGCTGTAGTGTTGTAGGTTTGAATTGCAATTTCTTTTGTTCATTATCACAGTTGAACTTATTCTAAGCAAACTCTTCCAAAAAATCCTTATGATGTCTAAGGCATGACTGTGATACTGAAAGTTTCAGTTGTTTGTTTACACTAAGTAGCATAGCTGATCTTACTCTTAAAACGCTCTTCCAAAATATCATAATAATGGGTAGGAGATAGCTGTGATGTCTTAGTTTTTAAATTGCTTTCAGTCTTTATGTTTGCATTTGCACTGAATTGTATAGCCACGATTGTTCTAGCAAGCTCTTCCAAAATACCATTCATGATGGACAAAATAGGCTGAGAATCCCATAGATTAATTGCATGATAACTTAGTTAGGGTACTCCGGAGTCAAATTGCATTCAATTCATGCTCTGTTATTTTGTTTTAAGTTTGATAATGGCTTGTTAGTTCAACACTGTTTATTGTAGACTAGTGACATCTTAGTTCAGTTTTAGCTTAGCTCATTGTATTTAAATTCCACATTTAGTTATCATCCATTGCATATTAGATTACATTAGTTGTTAAACTTAAACAATACAGCCTTCATTATTTACAAAACCTCTTTTGCTCCAAATCTATAATTGACTCATAACTATCTGAACAGAAGACAGTATCATCCCAAGGCCTGAAGTACTTTTGCAACTTCTTTACCACTTCATAAATAAAGCCTTTCCTCAAAAGACTACTTTAAAAAAGAAATGTATAATTTTTGAGTAAGGTTTAGTGATGTTAAACTAAGTTGCAGAATAGAATTAGGAGCTAGTCTTAGAGTAGAGATCTTATGATGTTACCAATGTTTTTCTCCAAATATGTTTCAACAAATCTTTAATCATGGATAAAATGTTGTATCATTATAAGCTGATTGTTTAATTGTTTAGTTAGGAGAATTTGTATACTTAGCTGACCATTTCTCAAGCTCTTCCAAAATACCTTTAATGAAAGAATTGGACATGTTAAGTTTATGTTTTGATTCATTTTCTTGAAGTCATTATCAAGATTTGTATTCTGCTTAGTCATATTTTAGGTTTGATTCTGTTTCAGTATTTTCATTTACATTTGTCATTTGTCATCAATAAATTAGGCTTCACTCTGTTTTTAACCAGTAGCTTCCTTCCACTAGCATTTAGTTCTTTTCCTTGTGAACATAAAACCATCAAAATACCAAAAACATCATAAAACACTAAACACAATGCATTGATAAACAAACACTTAGGCACATACAGTGCATTTCACTTCAGCAGTTTACCAACCCTGGTTGACAATTAAATGAACTCAATTTAGGAGACTAGGTTGAGCACAATCATTTTGGCGCCGCTGCCGGGGGAGTGAAAACTAGGTTAACTTTGTTTCTTAACTCCCAAAAACAATTATATGCATAGAGAGAGAGACTCAAGGGGTAGATTCATAAGAAGAAGAAACAGAAATTTGATTCCTAGAACACCACTTGTTTCACCTAGACCAAGAGCTAGTACACCTTCAACTTAGACCCACATTCCATCCTTTACTGATCCTGGACTTCTAGAAGACCTAAGATCAGATATTCCATTAGAGAAACCTTCCACTTCATCCACTGAACCTACCTTAGAAGAATATCTAAAGACTCTTGTTAGGGACACAAACTTTTCCACTTCCACAGGAGAGTCAACCATGGCAGAAGAAGGAGGAGGAGGAGTCTTTAATGGAGAACACACATTATTTGGAGGTAGAGGTAGAGGTAGAGGAGAAGGAGGTAGAGGAGAAGGAGGTAGAGGTGCAGAAGGAGGAAGAGGTAGAAGAGAAATGGGAAGCTCTTTTGGGTTCCCTATAATAGATGAAGAAACCAACACAACCATGAAAAACATTTCACCCTCTGTCCTTCCAAACTTCTATGGACTTAAAACTGAAGATCCTGAAACCTTCCTATTTGAATTTGAAGTCCTGTGTAGAAATTATGACTACTTACAAGATGCTCAAAAACTTAAATTATTTCCTTCAACATTGAAAGGAGCAGCATTGAAGTGGTTTATGAGTTTGATCAACAGTTCTATTAGGACATGGGAAGACATGAAACAAGCATTTCTAGAGAGATATTTGGATTATTGTATGCCGGTCAATCATAAGGAAGAAGTTTTTAAGATGTTACAAAAAGAAGATGAAAACTTGGAAGATTTGTTGGAGAGATTTCATTACAACATCAAAAGAGCAAAAATGGAAAACTTAGATCAAGACACCTTAAAAGCTCTTTTGTTGAAAACAATTAGGGATGAATGGTTGTATATCCTTAACATGATGGGAAAAGGGGATATATCATAGCTCACATTACCTGAAATATCTGAGTTATGTATCAACCTTTCAAGAGGGAAATCTAAAACTGTAAAAGGTCCAAGAGATCTTGCTCTTGCAAGGGCAAGTAAGTCTGCTTCTGGGACAGTAAGTAGGTCAGAAATAGGACATATGCTTGATGATTTAAAATCTGACATCTTAGTGAGTCTTAGTGAACAAATAGACACCCTTAGGATACAAAACAAGCAAAAAGCTGAATCTGATGCCTTAGCAATCTTCTGTCCCAAATGTAGAAAGAAACATGCCTTGAGAGAATGCCCTTTGGATGTAAAAGTTGTAGAGACCTGTGTCATTTGTTCTGAAAAACATGAGACCAAGAATTGTCCTTCTCTTCCTGGTCTCAAAGTTTTCTTTCAAGAGGAAACTCCTACAGATTCCATAGAATCTCTCAATTTTGTCTCTAGAAGGCCTTGGCAGGGACCTCAAACACAAGGATTCCATGATCAAATGTATAATCAACCTCCACCTTGGAATTCTTGGCAGCAACCTTGGCCTCAATTTCAAAATCAATATCAAGCTTGGGCACAAGGAGCACAAAATCCCTATGGAAGATACTCTCAGTACTATCAGTATCCACCATCCTATCCACCATACCCACATTTTTATCCTCAAAATCCTCAACAAAATTTTCAACAAAATCCTCAACAACATCATCAGAACCTACCACATCAAAATCAACCACTTCCATTACCATTCCCTCAAAAATCAAATTAGTTGCCTTCTCAACCCATACCAAACCCCAATAATAAAAATCCTCAGAATATATACATGATAGAAGGTCAACAATTTCCAAATTATTTAATTACTCCTTTAGACCTTAGTGATGTTCAACTTAGGTCTGGAAGAATACTTGAAAAGAGGAAACCTTCTGTGATCATACAAGAACAAGATAACTCTGAGGAAGACTCTCTACGGGTGAATAAAAGTCTTGAGGAAGACACATCTTTTCAAGACCCAAACACTGAAAAATTAAAGAAAAAATATCCAATAATTTCAACTCCTGTATTAGAGCAACCATCCACATCTACTTCTATACCTCCCTTTCCAGAAATATTACAAATTGATAAAGGTGTAGAAAAACAAATTATGGTTCCTAATTATGATTTCATAGATGAGCTGAGAAATGTTTGCATTAAAATTCCATTATTACAAGCCATCAAGGAAATTCCAATTTTAGCCAAAACAATAAAGGAGTTGAGCATGAAGAAAAAAAGAAAAAGAATAAGAGAAACAAATAAAATTCAACTGGCAGGAAAAATAGCAGACATTATGATGGGAAATATTGCTATTCCAAAGTATCTTAACCCATGAAATCCAGTTGTTAAAATTCACATCAATGGAATTGAAATCCAAAACACACTCATTGATTTAGGAGCAACAATCAATATCATGAGTAGACAAATCATGGATAAACTGAAACTTCCTAATCTTCTCTTTACACCCACGTTATTACAATTAGTAGACAGATCTGTGATCAAACCAGATGGGGTAATAGAAGACATTCCAGTGTCCCTAGATTCTTGGGAGTACCCTGTGGATTTCATGATCCTAACTCCTAAGAATAATCTAGGAGGACATCCTGGTATATTAGGAAGACCTTGGTTGGCTACATCTGATGCTTTTATTAGTTGTAGATCCGGTGATATGTACATCTCTGATGGTAGTTCAACTAAGAAATTCACTTTATATCCTCCAGCTAGGACAATTACAGATTTAGATGACACTCAATGGATAGAGGATGAAGAATATTTACAACCTCTCTTCACAATTTCAGAAATTAGTGAAGATAATCAAATTCTGAATACTCTAGAAAACTTTGAATCCTCTCTAGAACACAAACATGAATCATTTCAAGAGGGATCCAATATTGAGTTTTTGTCATCAAGGCAGATGTCTCTTCATTCTATGGATAAATTTGGCAACTCTAAAAGTGAGATATTTCGAGGCAAAACTTTGAACATAAATAAGAACCTAGAAAAATATCAACAAGAAGAGTTAGTCAAAGTATTACAGAGACATTCTTTTGCATATGCATGGGAATACACTGACATGAAAGGGATAAGCCCCAAGACTTGCAATCATCACATCTATATAGAGGAAAATTTCAAACCAATTCAGACAACCTCAAAGACGGATGAATCCAAATCTTAGGGAGATTGTTAAAGAAGAAATGAAAAAATTGTTAAATGTTAACTTTATCTATCCTATTTCAGATAGTCAGTGGGTTTCTCCTTTGGTAATTGTGCCAAAGAAAAATGGTAAATGGAGGGTATGTGTTGACTACTGGGAACTAAACAAAGCTACTCTTAAAGACCATTTTCCCTTACCTTTCATAGATCAAGTGTTAGATACATTAGCTGGCAAAAAGTACTTCTCATTCCTAGATGGGTTTAGTGTTTACAACCAAATCCAAGTAGCACTTGAAGATCAAGACAAAACCAGATTTACCTGTCCTTGGGGTACCTATGCTTACCGAGTATTGCCATCTGGATTATGCAATGCACCTGCAACATTCCAAAGACCAGTATTAGGAATTTTTTCAGATCTAATACATGATTGTGTAGAGGTATACATGGACGATTTCACAGTTTATGGAAACACATTTGAAGAAGCTTTAGCAAACTTGGAAAAAGTTTTAAAGAGATGTCAGGAAGCAAATCTTTCACTTAGTCATGAGAAATGTTTCATGATGTTTACTGAAGGTATTGTTTTGGGGCATCACATTTCAGAGGATGGGATTAGAGTTGATGAGTCAAAAGTTGAAGTCATCTCTAACTTATCTATTCCAAGTTGTGAAAAAGATGTTAGGAGTTTTCTAGGATTTACAGGATATTATCGGAGGTTTATAGAAAACTTCACCAACATAGCATCTCCACTCTTCAAATTACTTACCAAAGGCTGTGAATTCAAGTGGAATTATGATTTCCAGTTAGCCTTTGAGACCCTAAAAACCAAAATTTCTGAAGCACCTATTTTAAGGGGACCTAACTGGAAGTTACCTTTTCATATCTCAACAGATGCCTCTGATACAGCTCTAGGAGCAGTATTGGGACAAAAAGACTTCATTCCTTATGCCATCTACTATACCAGTAAAAATTTGACTCCTGCAGAGTTAAACTATACTGTAACTGAAAAAGAATTTTTAGCTGTTGTTCATGCCATAAACAAATTCAGACACTATATAATAGGCTATGAAACTTTTTTTCACACTGATCATTCTACAATTAGATACTTAATGAACAAATCAATTACTAATGGCAGAGTCATAAGATGGTTATTGCTTTTACAAGAATTCAACATTACCATTCTAGATAGGCCTGGAAAACAAAACACGGTAGTTGATTTCCTATCTAGACTCCAAAACATCAAAGATGACACTCCAGTTGAAGATCAATTTCCTGATGAATATCTTTTTGCAATTTCTACCCAAACTCCTTGGTTTTCTGACATTGCTAATTATTTAGTTTCAGGAAAATTTCCTTCAATAATGAATGCAAGAGATAAAAGAAAAATCATTTATGACAGTGAAAAATATTCATGGGTTGCTAATGAGTTGTACAAGATAGGTCCAGATTTGATCATTAGGAGATGTGTTCGTGAAGATGAGATGCCTGAGATTCTCAAAGCATGTCATGATGAACCTTGTGGCGGACACTTTTCTAATAAGAGGACAACCTATAAGATCCTTAATTTAGGATATTATTGGCCATCCTTGTTTAAAGATGCTAAAGAGTATGTCAAAAGGTGTGACAGTTGCCAAAGGGTAGGGAAACCTTCTCCTTCAGGTGAGATGCCATTACAACCTCGGGTACATATTGAACCTTTTGAAAAATGGGCTTTGGATTTTGTAGGACCTATTAGTCCTCCATCAAGACAAAAGAGATATATATTAGTTTGCACTGATTATGTTACCAAATGGGTAGAAGCCAAGCCATTAATTTTTGCTAATGAAGCATCTGTAGTTACTTTTCTTTTTGAGGATATTTTTACTCATTTTGGTGTCCCAAGGGAAATTGTTACAGATCAAGGAGCTCAATTTACATCAAGGCTAGTGGAAAAAATGATGGAGAGATACAAAATCATGCATAGAAAACCTACTCCTTATCATCCACAAGCAAATGGTCAAGTGGAATATACTAATAAGGTCATTGAAGGAATCCTAACAAAGACTGTTCATTTACATAGAAGAGATTGGGTAGATAGGCTTCCTGAAGCCTTGTGGGCCTATAGAACTACATGGAGAAACACAATAGGCCATACTCCTTATGAACTTGTTTATGGAAAGAAATTTTTGTTCCCCATAGAGTTCCAGATTCAAACCTTCAAAATGGCAGTTCAGCTAGGACTTGATTTAACGGAGGCACAAAAGCATATATTGGAGCAGATTAATGAATTGGATGAGATCAGACAAGATGCAGTTCAGAAAACAAGTCTAGTCCAATAGCAAAGGACTAGATGGTATGATAAGTACATCAAAGAGAAGAAATTCAAAGAAGGTGACTGGGCTTTCTTGTTTGATTCAAAATTCAAGGATTTTCAAGGTAAATTTCAAACACATTGGCTAGGGCCATACGAAATTGTTGAAATTTTTGACAATGGAGCAGTAAAAATCAGGACAATAGATGAAGAAGAGGTCACTTTTCTTGTGAATGGTCATAGATTGAAGCTGTATCACAAACCACTCTCAAGAGAAGAATTTGTCAAGAAGTTCAAGGAAAAAAGTGATGTGAAGTTAATGAAGAAGAATCTTTCTTCTTCATCAACTTGATTGAATTTTCTGAAGCATTTCTTTAAAAAGAAAAAAAGAAAAAAAAAGGTATAAACATGAAAACCAATCATTGATTGGCATGTTTATACAGAAAATATAGGGTAAAAATCAGAGTCTTTCTGACACTCTAACTTTTCCATTTTGTTTTTGCAAGCAGCTGTTACAAAATCATAAGTTCAGATCCATTGCACTTATGATCCATCTCATTTCATTTCATTCCATTTACTTATCCATCCATACTCCATTTCATTCATTCATTCATAGCTCACTTCATTCCATATTTCATTCATCCCATTTCATACTTCATCCACCTCATTTCCATATCAAAATTTTAAGTTTCATGTTTTTTTGCAAATGAATAACACATGTCATGGATTGCAGGCCATTTCTTATATTCTTCCACTCCATTTCATAAATTGAATCCATCCCATTCCATCATTCACTTCATACATATTCCATTTTACCATGTTTCATCACCTATCTTCACTCATTCCATAAAATATTCTATGTATATTCCAAACCACTCCATTCCATGATTAAAATTTTCTACAGGTACATTCTGCAGCTAAACAGATATTCTGCAGCTAATCAGACTTTCCGCAGCCAGACCGTCATTTCACAGCTACAGATCCTGAAGGCACTGATAAACAAACATTTGAATTGCAACAAGATGATCCAGTATATCCATGAATAAGAAGAATCAAGAAGTATTATGAAGACTCTTCCAGAGGACAACAAAGTATACAAAGACCACAAAAAGCAAATGAAAAGCAAAGGTAAAAATTTCTGGTTATAATGGCATTTCATGAAAACTTTAGTATAGTCTAGTTATGAATCATTCGAAAAGTTGTTTTGATTATTTTTATTGATCATGCCAAATATACCCTCCGCAAAAATTTGGATAAAAATCTTTCATTTCAAATTCTATACTCGATCATCATTTAAGCGGTTTAAAGGCTGAAGTGTTTGATTTCCTTACGTCACCCATCCAAATCATTTAATGATGATTTTTGAATCCGTTGTAAAAAAATCTCCGCAGTCTTTTCACTCATTGATTTGTTTTCTTCACCTCACTTCATTAACTCGTTCCGTAACTACTTCCATCACTCCATTCCATAGCTAGCCCTTCATCATTTCATTCCGCAAAATAGAGATATCTCTATCACCGTGAGCAAAGGTATATCAGTTTGAAATATCAAACCACTATCACCGTGAAGAAGAGATTAAAGCACTATCACCGTGAAGAAGAGGTATACCAGTGTGGAATTTGAAGCCATTGTCACCGTGAAGCAGAGATATATTAGTGTGGAATTTGAAGCCATTGTCCCCAAGAAGCAGAGATATATCAGTTTGAATATTGAAGCACTATCACCGTGAACCAGAGGTATATTAGTTTGAAGGTTGAAGTCATTGTTTCCGTGAGTAGAAAGAGTACTACTCTGAAGATTGAAGAAGGAATTATGGGCCTCATTGTAAGAACTGAACCAGTGGGAAAAAAATACCTGGAAGGATGCCCTCAAAGTAGAGAAATGTTACAACAGGCAGAATGGCTACAATTTCTTGAGAAATTTAATGGCTTACACAAAGAAGTTACTAAAACATTTGCAAGGTCATTCAAAGGAGCCAAGGTTGAAGTTGGAGATGTTAAATTCACTGTCACAAAGGTTTTTATTGCAGAAGAAATAGGATTGCTTAGACATGGAGAAATATGGTTTAAAAACAGAGAATTTCATAATGAATCATGGAAGCAAATCCTAAAATCACTAGGTATGGATGTCACTGTGTTTAAAAAGGGAATTCCAAGCTCTGCATTAAAAAATAAATGGAGAAACATATTGCTTATTCTACAAAAATTTATCACTTGTGAAGGTAGATATGGCACATTTTATGTTTACCATATTAGGTTGATAATGCATTTTCTCGAGGAAGAGCTAAATTTGCCCTATTTCTTGCTTCAAAGTTTAAAAAAGATGGCTTCTGGTGTTCAAAGAAGAGTCCAATTCCTAGAAACAACTCTATACCATCATGGCTTGGTTAAGATTTTAATTGAACACCATTTAGCCAAAACAAAAGATACTTGGGATAATTTCTTGGTAAGAAATCACTTTGAGGAACCAAAAGAGCCCTCACCTGAACATCAACCTACAAGGAGAAGCAGAAAATGGAGAGCCTCTAAAATTGAAATTGACAAAACAGTATAGGAAAGTAGTGAAGAAATAATCTCTGAGAAGTTGACTCAGATTAAGAGACAACTTAAGAAAGAGAGGGTAATCAGAAAATCTGCCACAGAAAAAGGAGAGGGATCATCCCAGCCAAGAAGAAGCCATAGACTCAGGGAGAAACTAAGGAAAACACAGATCAAACAAACAGGGGTGATAAACATAGAAGATGAGGAAACATCTATTGAAGAAGATGTTGAAGAAGATTTTAATGAAGAAACCCCTGAAATTGACCCTGCACAGTAAGAAGTTTATGACTATGTTGAAACATTGGAAAGGAAAGCTTCAGAGAGTAGAGATAGAACCCCTAGTCCTCCACTGTCCGAAATAGATGTGTTAAGAAGAGATAGGTATGAGCTGGAAGTACTTAATAGACATATCAGAACTGAGAATGGTATTCTCAAGGAACAAGTCAAACTCAAAACCAGTATGAACTCAACCTTATCTCTACAAATGGACAAAGTGTAAAAGGCTAATGAAAAGTTGAAAAAGAGGAACAAGAAGCTAATCAGGGCACTTATCAACTTAAGGTTCAAGTTAGTCATCAGGAAACCCAGAAGACCTTTAACTTCCAGGCAAAGAAGAAGAAGAGGGTTGGATGTTCTTGCAGAAGTCTCTGAGTTTATGGAATAAGTTGCATGAGGACATGCAAGAAGTCAGTAGTGGGGGTATGTTGAGCCCCAAGATTGTTCTTTATTTCATCTTACTTTACCTAATTTTTCTTTTTCCATTGTTATCCCAGGCCCAATTGATCAATGAAATTAGTTAAAATTAATTTTAGAATGATTAACATGGCTAACTTGCTAAGTTTTGTGATTTTGTCATTGTAATGCATGCAGACATTCCGTAGCTAACTGCCAATTCTGCAGCTGTCTTCATGTTCAAGTATGTTCCAGGTGTCCTCTCAGGAAAAGCCACACATGGGTATATTCCACATCATGTCCTCATCGTTCGTTGCTCACCATGAAGAATGAACCAAATTCTGGACGTGGTTTTGGTACGTGGGAACTCATTCAAGGAGGCAGACTTCTAATAGGACTAGGACAGTCCAGATGTCCTTTGTCCCTTTACGCTGCCATATTTAGAGTCCTAGTACAATTTTGATAAGGAAAGACAATGATCCCCGTATTGTTGCAAGTTCTGTTATGTAGATTTGTTATAAAAGCACTCGGGAAACCGAGAGACAAGCTCTAGATTTTGCTTAGATTTCATGGATTGACTGCTATATTTCTGAAGACCGAGAATACTCTGTTTCAAGTTATTTTCCTTTAATGAAGAAGACAACATTGCTTTGAACGCTTTGAGTTGATTTTGAGTTAGATTCCGTCTGGTGGTAGAGGGCCCCTGCCTCTTGCACGACTTTACTTTCATAATTTAGATAAGTATCTTAGTTTGTTTTCACATTTTTTTGAAGTTTGAGTTCATAGTTAATTCCATTAGTCACTATAGCTATACTTGTTCTAAGAAAATCTTGCAAAAGATCATGATAATGAATGAGAAATGGCTGTAGTGTTGTAGGTTTGAATTGCAATTTCTTTTGTTCATTATCACAGTTGAACTTATTCTAAGCAAAATCTTCCAAAAAATCCTTATGATGTCTAAGGCATGACTGTGATACTGAAAGTTTCAGTTGTTTGTTTACACTAAGTAGCATAGATGATCTTACTCTTAAAACGCTCTTCCAAAATATCATAATAATGGGTAGGAGATAGCTGTGATGTCTTAGTTTTTAAATTTCTTTCAGTCTTTATGTTTGCATTTGCACTGAATTGTACAACCATGATTGTTCTAGCAAGCTCTTCCAAAATACCATTCATGATGGACAAAATAGGCTGTAGAATCCCATAGATTAATTGCATGATAACTTAGTTAGGGTACTCCGGAGTCAAATTGCATTCAATTCATGCTCTGTTATTTTGTTTTAATTTTGATAATGGCTTGTTAGTTCAACACTGTTTATTGTAGACTAGTGACATCTTAGTTCAGTTTTAGCTTAGCTCATTATATTTACATTCCACATTTAGTTGTCATCCATTGCATATTAGATTACATTAGTTGTTGAACTTAAACAATACGGCCTTCATTATTTACAAAACCTCTTTTGTTCCAAATCTATAATTGACTCATAACTATCTGAACAGAAGACAGTATCATCCCAAGGCCTGAAGTACTTTTGCAACTTATTTACCACTTCATAAATAAAGCCTTTCCTCAAAAGACTACTTTAAAAAAGAAATCTATAATTTTTGAGTAAGGTTTAGTGATGTTAAACTAAGTTGCAGAATAGAATTAGGAGCTAGTCTTAGAGTAGAGATCTTATGATGTTACCAATGTTTTTCTTCAAATATGTTTCAACAAATCTTTAATCATGGATAAAATGTTGTATCATTATAAGCTAATTGTTTAATTTTTTAGTTAGGATAATTTGTATACTTAGCTGACCATTTCTCAAGCTCTTCCAAAATACCTTTAATGAAAGAATTGGACAAGTTAAGTTTATGTTTTGATTCATTTTCTTGAAGTCATTATCAAGCTTTGTATTCTGCTTAGTCATAGTTTAGGTTTGATTATGTTTCAGTATTTGCATTTGCATTTGTCATTTGTCATCAATAAATTAGGCTTCACTCTGTTTTTAACCAGTAGCTTCCTTCCAATAGCATTTAGTTCTTTTCCTTGTGAACATAAAACCATCAAAAGACCAAAAAAATCATAAAACACTAAACACAATGCATTGAGAAACAAACACTTAGGCACATACAGTGCACTTCACTTCAGCAGTTTACCAACCCTGGTTGACAATTAAATGAACTCAATTTAGGAGACTAGGTTGAGCATAGACATCAACACTTTGAAGTAACAACATCAGTAGTGTAGCAGCAACTTCGGAGTAACAACATCAATGGTGTAGCAGCAACTTCAGAGTAACAACATCAATAGTGTAGCAACACTTCGGAGTAATAGCATCAGCAGTGTAGCAACAACTTCGAAGTAATAACATCAGTAGTGTGACACAAGATGTCACTTTTCTCTTGGCCATAATTCTTTTATTATTCTTGCAAAATAAAAAAATAAGTAATAACCACATATTATTATTATTATTATTATTTTTAATGGAGAGTGAGACTGTCTTCTGTTGCAATAATCATTAAATTAGCTGAATGTGAAAGGGTTTTAACAAAGCCATATTTAGAGGCTGGACGATGCTATAATTTTAGACGGTGTCCATTTACTACAAATGTAGTCTGATTCTCATCAATTGTAATTAATCTAACTATTCCATTATCAAACATCGCATCCACTTGATATGGTCCCATCTAGTGAGTACGGAGTTTGCCTTTGAAGTCCTTAAATCTGGAGTCATACAGTAACGCCCAATCCCCTTCATGAAACACCTTAGTTTTAATAAATTTGTCATGCCATTTCATCCTCTACTGTTGAACAACAGTAGTTCTCTTGACAGCTACTGATCGGATCTCCTCTAACTCGTTCAACTATTCTAGTTGGTGCTTCTGTGCTTCTGATAAATCCAAGCTTAGTTCTAGAGCTGTTCTGAGTGTAATAATTTCAAATTCCACTGAAAACCTAGGAGATTTCCCATAGACCAGTTCAAATGGGGAAAATCCTATTGTATTCTACCATGTTGTCCTATAGGCCCATAAAGCTTCTGGAAATTTCTGTGCCCAATCCCAGCAATGAATTGCTACTGTCTTTGTCAAGATATTTTCCAATACCTTGTTTGTACTCTCTACTTTCCCATTCGCCTGTGGATGATAGAGGGTTGTTATTCTGTGTTTGACCCCATACTTTTGCATCAATTTCTCTATCATATGAGATGTGAATTATGATCCTCCATTTGATACAATTTCTCCTGGAGTCCCATACCTAGCAAAGATCTCTTCAAAAATGAATTCTGACACTACTTGCTCTATTTACCTCATGACTTCTCTAGCTTCCATCCATTTGGTTACATAATTAGTACAAACTAGGATGCAAGCTTTTTGATGAGAAGGTGGGTTAAAGGGGCCAATAAAATCAATGGCCCACCTTTCAAATGGTTCAAGGACTATCTAGGGTTGAAGATCCATTTCATCTGATTTCCCAGGTTGTCCCATCCTTTCGCAGTTATCACACCTTCGAATATAATCCGGAGTATCACAAAAAATGGAGGGCCAATAGAATCACATCTGCAGCACTTTATGACCTGTTCATTTGTCTAAAAAATATCCTCCTCAGGGTCCATCATGTGCAGCCTTTAGGATCTCATATATATTGTCTCTTTCCACACAACGCCGAATCTACTGATGAATCCCTGTATGGAAAATATATCCTTCCATCCATAAATAGTGGGCACTCTTATGAATGATATTCCTCTGCTCCTTAAAAGATAAATGGCGGGGCACTTCACATGTAGCAAGATAATTAGCAATAGCTGAATACCACAGATTATTAGTAGATACTACAAAAATATGTTCATTTGGGAAATTATCATCAACTGGTGTATTCTTACAATCATGTTCTAACCTAGATAAGAAATCTGCAACCACATTTTCCTTCCCTGGTTTTTATACTATAGTAATATCGAATTCCTGTAGTAGCAACAGCCATCGTGTAACATGACCAGGGGTAACAGGTTTGTTCATTAAATACCCGATGGTAGCATGATCAGTGTGCACAAAGGTAGAATACCCGGTAATATAATGCTGGAACTTGTTGATGGCGTAGACAGCAACAAGGAACTCTTTCTCAGTCACCGTGTAGTTTAATTCAGCCAGAGCCAGATTTTTACTAACATAGTAGACTGCATAAGGAACTTTATCTTCTTGCTGTCCTAGTACTGCACCAATTGTTATTTGAGAAGCATCTGTGTGAATATGGAAAGGTAACACCCAGTCTAGTTCTCTAAGAACCGGAGCACTACAGACTAATTCTTTAATCTTTGCGAAGGCTACCTCACAATCCTTCGTCCACACAAATTCTGAATCTTTGGTCAGTAATTGAAATAATGGGTGGGCTAATTTTGCAAAATTTTCCATAAAGCTCCTCTAATAACCAACATACCCAATAAAACTACGTACCTATGTGGGCGTTTTAGGTTTTGAAAAGTGCAGAATTACCTTTACCTTTGCTGGGTCCATATTGATTCCTTCAGCAGAAAGAAAATGTCCCAGAACAATTCCTTGTTCCATCATCATGTGACACTTTACTGTACTCAGGGAAACACATGCTTGTATACACCTTTCAAGAACTTTTTCTAAATTTTTCAGCCCCTCCGAGAATGAGCAATATGGAGTGAATTCATACATATAAATTTCAACACCATCATCTATTAAATCAGAGAAGATTCCCAATATTTCCCTCTGAAATGTTTTAGGGGCATTACATAGACCGAAAGGAAGGACCCAATATGCAAATGTTCCCCAGGGACATGTGAAAGTGGTATTGTCCTGATCCTCAGGAGCAATTTGGATTTGGGAATATCCACTAAACCCATCCAGAAATGAGAAAAATTTCTTACCAGCCAATGTGTCTAAGATTTGATCAATAAATGGCAGAGGGAAATGATCCTTTTGCATTGTCTTATTTAACTCTCGGTAGTCCACGCATATTCACCACTTACCGTTTTTCTTAGGAACCATTACTAGTGGTGAAACCCATTGGCTGTCTGAGATAGGGTTGATAAAACCCACATCCAGTAGTTTCTGAAGCTCTTCTTTCACAATGTTTTTTAATGCTGGATTCATCCTTCTCTGAGGCTGTCTTATAAGACAAAAATCTTCTTTGATGTATATATGATGGGTGCACAAATTATCAGGGATCCCCTTGATGTCTGAGTAATCCCAGGTGAAAGCTTCCTTATACTTCTGAAAAACATCTATCAGCTGCTTCCTCTGGGACTCTGACATACCTGGATTGATATTCAGGGCTTTCCCTAGTTCTATCTCCACTTGGACACTTTCATGAGGTGCATCAACATATTCTTCTAATTCTTCTTCTACCTCAAAATCTTCCTAAGTTGCACAGCTTAAAATAGATTCCAAGACTTGCTTATTCGATTCTGAAAATGAACAAGGATCGTTCATAAAAGAAGTGATCACATCATCTTCTGATTCCATCTTCAACTGAAGGGCCTACCCAATATTAAGGACCAGTCTCACCTCTTCATCTTGTTCTTCGACCTCCACCATAGATACAACCTTCTTGCTGGTTGCTGACTTCTTGAATGCATCTAGTTCTACCGGTGGGTATAGCACCAAATTATTGGTGTTATGACCGTTATAAATTACCATATTCCCTAATCGGCATCCAATATAAGCATCTGCAGTATCCAGCCATGGCCTCCCCAAAATTAAAGGGTGGCCTCCCACTGAAGACTATGTATGCAGCACTAGGAAACCAACAGGGTAATGCCATGCATCTACTAAAATTTTCACGTCTTGCAACTTCCCCACAGGCTTGACTGTGGACCTATCCGCCAATTCCAACATTGTAGATGTATGCTTCAAATTATGAAGGCCTAATGTATGCATGGTTTCAGTAGTGATGACATTGATGGCAGTGCCCAGGTCTACCAGTACATTTGGAATCTCCACCCCATTAATATGTACTGTCAGAAAAAGGTTCCTTAGGTCTCCATATTTCACTGGTGTTGATTTCACCATCATGAAGTCTGATAGTTTTCCCATAACATGTATAGTGAGGGGGTCCTTAGTTTTATTTGTAGGTTTCTTCGAAAAATACTCCCTAAGAGTCTTTGCATAAATTGGCACATATTTCATAGCTTGTAACAAGGGGATTTTAACAAATAAATTTTGCAATTCTCCTAATAAGTCAAATTCAGCTTGTGGGCTTGGTTTACTTACAATCAGTCTCTCTGGGTAGGGTGGTTCAGATTGAGGTTGTTTTACAGGAGGCGCCTTAACAGTTTTTTTTGGTTCTCTATTGGTTGGCTGTGCCTCTTTTTCTTCATTATCAAGCTTCTCAATGATGACCAGAGGGGGTTGGACATTAACTATCTGGCCAGATCGCAAATTCATTTCATACAGATCTGCCATAGAAATTCTATACAAAGTCAGGTTAAGAACATCAGCTTGGTGAGCTCCTTTATTATTGGGGTTAGGATTAGGCTGCATTGGAAGCTGAGGATGGACAGGTTGGTTACCAGGAGGCACAGTGGAGGGTAATTGGAGCTGTTGTGGTATCTTTTGTTGTGGCATCTACTGAGGGAACTACCCTATAGAGGGTCCTCGCCAAGCTAGAGCCCATGATGAGCGCATACTAGCCTGAGGGTTCAATTGCTTCCATAGTGGGTGCTGGTATTGTGGACACATAGGGGAGCAACGTATGGGTTGGGGATTCATATTATAATTATTGAAATAATGAGATGGATCCAGATACATACCTTGATTTCCCATTGGTGGTCGAAATTGCCACGGCTTCCTGGCGCCCATAAGATATAGTTGCTCCATGTCCTCTCCTGCTCCTTGAAACACTGCTTTCAGGCCCGACAAGGAAGGGCACAAGCTGGTAACATGATTTAGCTCACAGATGTCACATTTCTCTATAGATTTGAATGGGAATTCTATTTCTAAATGATTCTTTTTGCATTTCAGGCAGAAGATCGCAATAGCCCTTTCCTGTTCCAACTGCTTCTGCTTCACTTGCAAAATATCCATCTGTGTTGACAGGGTACTAAGAATATCTATCTTCAGATTGTCTAACAGGTTCCCAATTTATGCTTTCGTAATACCCCCGCTAGATCCTTTTACTAAACGAACCCCTGATCTATTTATTGCAAGCCCTCTTGAGCACTAGATACACAAATCACAAATATTTTCAAAAGTTTCCTTGGAGATGTCTCCTTTCCCGACAATATTCAACATTTCCATTGAATCCTTTCGAAAATATCGAAGGAGGATAACCTTCAAAATTTATTTATCCAAGTCAAAATGTCCTCACCTCTATAAGAGGTACTTAAACCTCTCCATGGAGTCTTCCATAATTTCATCTTCTTTTTGTGTAAACTTGACAAGTTCCTCCTTGATATTCTGGGATTTACAATAGTCATGATATTTCTCCAGGAAAGATGTTCACATGCCCTCCCATGTGGTAATGGATTTCCCTCCGAGGCCCATAAACCATTGCAAAGCCATCCCCTTAAGTGTAGAAGGAAAAATCTTCAATTTCTGGGCATCCGTCATGTGATCATACCCCCATCACACTATATCAAACACAAACAAAAATGTGTCGGGGTCCTCTGAAACGAGCCCATGGAAATTTGGTAAAGTTGCCAATGGGATAGGCTTTGTAGGAACACATCCTCCTATATTCTCAATGGGAAAATTGATCTTAGAGGTTATGGGAACCATGAAAATATTTGAATATTCACTGGGGATTTCAACAGGATCTGTAGAGGATGACTCGGGTCTCCTTACTACTGGAACTCGAGTGGCTTTGGTAGCACTCCCCTGGTCTCTCGGTGATACAAATATCGCCTTGTTTCTACTGCCTCCGTCTTGATGGCTCAATCCCTCAACGACAAATTCCTTTCCCTTATTGAAGTAGTCTGATTTTTTCAATATTTTACTTGTAATCTCTTCTCCTTCTATTCCCAATGCAAGATCCTCTTGATCAGGTCCAATGCTACTTGAGTCTTCCGCTACTAGAGGACCCTGCTATACTAAATCACCAATGGATTCCAGATTATCCATTGGTTGATCAACTGATTGTCCTTCGGATCGCACTCTCCTAGCTTCTGGCCTTGCGACTGCATGAGAAGATGCTTCCGCCTCCGCATTTTCTATGATCTACTAGATATAAGTTTTTCTTCCCAAATCTGGTCTTCTCTTCTTTGGGGCTCTCACTCCGCCCCTCTTATTTGATTCTTTGTTCATACAAAAATTAATGTGATGGAGAATCTCTGCATGAGCCTACAACACTTTAATCCTGAAGTAAGGTGTCAAAGGACCATTGCTTCCCCAAGACAAAAGAATTTAAAAATAGAAAAACAACAAGATGGAAACTAGAATTTCAGACCTAGAGCAGGGCGTCAAAAGACTCCTCCCTCTCTGGGACAAGAACAAGAACCACACAACCCACAAAAATACCTAATACTTCCCAGATCTGAAGCAGGGCGTCAAAAGACTCCTCCCTCCCCAGGACAAGAAGATGGCCCAAAACTCAAAACAAAAGAAAAAAAAAACAAACCAAAATCAAAACCTATGCTTAGGACCTGAAGCAGAGTGAGAAAACTCATTCTCTCCCCAGGATGAGAGGTTGACCTTCTGGTTGCTTCGAATTTTTGCTTGCACCTTGTTAGCCTCCCCGGTAATGGCGCCAAAATGTTGGTGTTCAGGTAGGGATGATTTATCCACCCTAATCCGACATTAATCTTATCAATTCGGGAGTGTATCCTTTCAAGGCAATGCACAAGGTATATGCAAGAACAAGCACATAATCTGTTCAGCCAAGGGTTTACAGTTAAAACTAAAAACATTGTCATGAAGTAAAATTAATGCAGAACATTCAACAATCTTAATCAACAAGAAATAAAAATAACAACCATAGCACAATAGGAATTAATCCACACATATACACAGACACAACACCTAATCAGAAGAGCGGGCCCAACTCTCTAATCAGGGCTGTGTTGATTACAAAATGCTTTGGAACAGTAAAACTAGATGTGTTTTATTGATATACAAAATGTGATTACAATATTCTCCTCTAGAACCCCGAATTACAGGAACAATGTCCATTTTATACACAGTACAAGGGAATAATAGATTTCCCTGAAACATGATAACCACATGTTTAGAAATGGACTCTGGTTGAAACGGAACAAACAACAGATATTTTTGATGGAGCAAAGGTCGAGAATAGGCCTAGGGAGTCATGGTCCAGCTGCGCACTCTCCTTTTGGCTAGCCGTTACCGATTCTTGTTGTGATCTGCTGGAGCGAGGGTTCCTATATTTCAATCTGCAGCCAAACACAAACCTTAGTGCCACAATTAGGTAAAACCCCATTATTTACTTCATTAATCAAAATATCCCAATTGGAAAAGTTAGTGGTATTTACCTCAGAATTTTATCATGGAAAATGTGGGTAAATTAATCAAAAAGGGTCAAAAAGGATAACAATAGTGGGCAAAGAAATAGCTGAATTCAGTTCCCAACAATAGTCTCATGACCGGAACTATAAGTGATGTAGGAAACATAGTATCAGTGCCATAAACTAACTCAAATGGTGACATACTTATGGATTTCTTGCAACTGACTCTATCTGCCCATAACGCGTTGATGAGCTTTCGATGTCAATTCCTCTTATTTGTTTCCAACATTTTCTTAATTATGTTTATTAGAGATTTATTTTATGATTCTACTAGGCTGTTGCTTTGTGGGTAGTATGTTGTTGAATGGCCCAACACGATATTTTATTTTTCGTAGAATTCCACCATCTTCTTGGATTTAAATGTTGTTGCGTTATCTGTTATGATTTTGTGAGGGAAACCAAAATGAGACAAGATATTTGATTCTAAGAATTGAATGATTACCGTATCTGTGGCCTGTCTTGCTGGAATGACCTCGATCCATTTGGTGAAGTAATCTGTACCTGTCAAAATCCATCAATGTTGTGTTGATGATGCAGGATGGATTTCCCCTATGAAATCAAGTCCCCACTGCTGAAAAGAAGCATTTACTTGAACTAGTTTCAAAGGAAGAGGAAGCAATTTCCTTTTTCCTTAGAAAACTTGACACTCATGGCAGCTCATCATTGTTTTATACAAATCTGAAAATAAATTAGACCAATAATATCCTGCTCTCAATACTTTTTTAGTTGTTGTTTTCCAAAAAAAATGACCACCACAATCACCTTTGTGAAAGTCATGCATCACTTGCTGAGCCTCATATTCAACCAAACAATTAAGAAGAATACCTCCTGGATCTTTCCAATAAAGAGCATTGTTTAAAATACATAACTTAGCAAACTTGAGTTTCAGTGATCTACCTTTGCTTCTAGACATCCTTGGAGGTGGCGAAAGATGCTGAAGAACATAAAATATGTCTGAATACCATGGGGATTGGAGAAAAATGTATGAAACTAGAACAAGCGAACCATCATCCCCATCCTCCAACATTGCTGCTATGAGGTTTATGTCCAGAGCACGCAGGTTTGATTATGCCATTAGTTTTTCCAAACCTTGTCCTTTGATTAACTTTGTGGGTTTAATATCCAAATGATATTCCAACATTGCTGCTATCCACTTACCTCTTCTTCCCTTTGGATCAGTTTGCATCAAGAAATCCTTTACTGCTGCATTAAGAACGTATGCTATAGTATGTGAATGCATAATGTATCCTCTAAAATCCTTCAATGCTTTTATAAGACCAATTATTGTTTCTCAATAATATTATACTGCAAGCATATCGAATGGTCCTACTAAAAAAGGCAATGGGATTTTCAATCTAATCTCTCTTTTGCATCAATACCGCAGCCATGGTATGCTCTGATGCAAATGAAAATATAATGAAATCTTGAGTATAATCGGGACTAGTCAAGACTGGGGCACTGGACAGAGAAAAATTTACTTGATTAAATGACTTGATAGCATCCTTGCTCCATTTGATAGTGCTATCCTTTTTCAACGTATTAGTCATTTCTCATATTTGTTCAGCTAAATTGGGTATAAATCTGCGCAAAAAATTCATCTTACCATTAAATGCCTGAATCTCCTTCTTGTTACGTGGGAGGTATATGTGCTGAATTTAATCTACTCTTGAAGGATCAATGCAAATACCATCTTTAGAGATGATATGCCCCAACAAATTGCCGTCATCCATAGCAAATAGAATTTTCTTCAGATTGAGAGAAATCCCAAACTTTCTACATTGCTGAAATACAATCCTCAAGTGGTGCAAATGTTCATCATCAGAACCAGAAAACACTGTCAGATCATCCAAATAAACAATCAGAAAAACATCCTTTTCATTGGCAAAAACAATGTCCATTGCTCGCTGGAAAGTAGCTCCAGCGTTCTTTAGACCAAACAGAATTTTGGCATTCTGGAAAGTTCCCTGAGGCATTGTGAAAGCAGTTTTGTCTTGGTCTTTCTCATGGACCAAGATCTAATTATAGCTTGAGTAACCATCGAGTAGTGACATCCTTGATGCTCCAACTACTCTTTGCTAAATATGATCCATCTTCGGAAGTGGATAGTTATCCTTTAAGGATACTCTATTCAGATTCCAGAAGTCTATGCACAACTTTATCTCTCCTGTCTTTTTGTGTACTGGGACCAAATTTGAAATCCAATCAGAAAATCTAATTGGGACAAGGATACCAACTTTATACAATCTATTTACCTCTTTTTCAATAGATGGAAGCAACTTTGGGTTGATCCTTCTCAGCTTCTGTCTAAATGGCTTCTGATCCGGCTTGATGGGAATAGTATGTTGAATTATATTTTTGTCATACACCTTCAAATCCAAATAATCCCACACAAACACATCAGAAAATTCAGAAAGTAATTTAGCATACTGTTCCTTTACCTCAGGGGACAATGCTTTTGATAACTTCACAAGCTTAGGCTTGTCAGCTGTTCCAAGATTAACATCTTCAACTCCTTTATCAATAGGCACCAGGCTCGGTTTCTTTGCAACATCATCTTGATCAAAAAGCTCCTCTAAAGGTATGAGACTTCTAGGAATTACATTGTCTTTCAATTGCAATACATCCATCTGATTTTCTTCAATTTCTTGATCATCTACTTCATAATCACCCTCTATGGAAGTATCCTTGAATTTTCCTTCACTCTGCAAAAAAGCATTGATTTCATTGTCATCCCAAAACACTTGCTGATACCTTAAGTTATCGGGAACAATAGGAAAATGTTTGACATAAATTTCAAATTTGTAGCTGGAATTCATTGGAATCTTAAAATTAGCTGCAGTAGTGGCAAGAGAATCTGTAATAAGATTCTGCATTCAGGGTACTGCTGTTAATGTGTATTCAGAAAAAATCCTCAGGATGTCTAGGACCACATTTTTGTTGGCCCTTAATCACAGATGATTTTCTCGATACTCTCCCTTCACCTGTTTGATTATCAACTCCGAATCTCCATAGACATAAATCCTTTTTGCCTTCAGGTTTTTCAAAATTTTCAGACCTGCGATCAAAGCTTCATACTCTGCTTCATTGTTAGAGCAGTCAAAAGCCAATTTGTAAGCACATACTATAACATTACTGGGAAATTTTTTAGGTTGGAAAACAGGGCTCCGAATCCATATTCCAATACCAGCACCATCCTTACCAACAACTCCATAAAATTCTATGCTCCAAAGGACTTCTTCTTCTTCTTCTAGATGTTGAAATTTTTCTTCTTTCTCTACTTTATCATGATTGACTTTTGCATTAGTCTACTATTCATTTTCCTTTTGCTGTTGGCAGGTAGGAAGCTCAAACATGCTTGCTACTTTATCTTTTTCCTATCTAAGGGCTTCCCTAAAATTTTCTGAAATTTCAGGTACCTCATCTAGTTCCACCAACCGAACATTTTCATCATTCAAACCACCATCTGAATATAATACAAATGACTCTAAATATGTGTGGACTGCATTAATTGGATGATTAACTAGCTTCTCTTTGCTAGTGATCATGTATTTCATTTTCTTCTCCTTGTATAGTTTTCTCAATTGACCGAACACGAGAATGGTGGCATAAGAGAAATAAAGCTGTATGGTTCCTTTCATTTTTCCACCCCATGACCTGGACAAAAGCATTCCAAACCTTGGTGGAACATCGGCAACAACCACATCCATCAAAAAATTCTTGGCTAGGATTTTATCTAAAGATACTACCAAGTCTTTGATAAGACCAATACAATGGACCCTACTGGAGTCAAAGGAATACAAATCATGGTATTTGTGGGTAATATCAAGACTCAACTTCTCCATAATGGCTTTGGTCATCAAGTTGTGTGAGTCTCCGAAGTCCAACATAGCGTTATGTAAAATGAACTCATGCAATCTAAGACTCAGGTATAAGGGAGGAACTTCACTCTCTTCAGACTGACCTTCTATGGCTGGACCAAAAATGAGTTCAGGATAGTCATCTTCAACATTTACCATATTTGATATAGAGTCTATTTGCAAAAATCTAGACACCTGATGTTTATAAGAGTTGTTTTTTACCAACTCAGACAAGGGCATGGACACCTTCAGCTTAGCAATTTCAGTTTCCAAATTAAAAGATGGAACTTTTTCTACCTCTTTGACGGGAGGATCTTTCTTCTCCACCTGCTCCTTTGCTGCGCTAAGCTGATTCTTTTCATTTGCAATGTTAATCGTTGAGGATGCCTTACTAGGAGAGGGATCAATAGGCTCTTTCCCTTTCCTTTGAGTGTTTAAAGAGTCATTTTTTGTTTGCAGCTCTTTCCTTTTCTGAATGGGATTGATTGGCACATCTCTACTCCTCAAAGAATACTACTTCTGTTGCACTTACAAAGCGTTCATATATCCTCCCTGATAATCATCAGAATCTTCTTCTATGGCTACATCATTGGCCAATATGAAATTAACATCTCTTTGAGTGTCTAGAACCACTATATATTCTTCATTTTCTATGAGAAATATGGGCGCACCATCGGCAGTGAAAAAATGGTTAGCTTCAACCACTGGATCATCATCATCACCAGTTTCCATTCCCTGAACATAATTCTGCTGCAAAGGGGTTTTGATCTGCTACTGTTGTGTTGTTTGGTCTTGTGTCTTATGTTCCCTTTGCTTAATTTGGAATTGGGGTTGTTGTTGTCCTCTGAAATTTGGATTCCTGATTTGTGCTTTAGGTCTATCCGGAATAGTCAACCGATTAACCATTTTCTCCACTGTTCGGATCAAAGTATCCATCTTACTATCTGAAGAAGATGCTTCTTCTTTCATAGTTACCCTTTTTTCGGCTCTTGTCCATGCTCTTCTAGCCAGTAAATTTTCTTCTACACTCGCAACTATTTTCTGCATGTCTTCAAGTGTGGTAGGATCTTGTTCTCGTAGCTGATATGCCATATCAACATCGAAACCATCTGGAAATTTGAGCAAAGCTAACCCCACGGGGGGTTTTAGATTAGCTGGAATAGCATTATACATAGCATTAGATCTTACACAGTAATCTTATACACTTTCACCCACATTCTTTTTAATATTTTCATATTCAGACAAGATTTGGAGTGGGTTTTTCTTTAACTCCCACCGGTCTAGGAATTGTCTATGTAACTCCTGAAAATTGTGAATAGAGGCTGCTGGCAAGGCTCGAAACCATTTTTGAACTTCACCTTCAAAACTTTGAACGAACAATCTTGTGGTCACATTTTCTGCCTCTACCTCATGAAGGTCAAAGAAGTCATTCATCTTATCAACATGTTGCTGGGATGTGATGCTTTGAGTGGCATCAAAAATAGGTATTTTACTTTGATAATCAGCTGGCATATCATTCAGATTCTGAGGTAAAACCAGGGGTGCATAGCGGGCATCCATGTTTCGAGGTGGATTTACAACAGTGTTTGTGCTACTAGGATTCAAGGGAGCTGTTGATGGAGGAGTCGAAAGATGAGAATTGACTTCTGAAACTAATGGGAATGCTGATGAATAAAGGGTAGGAAATGTTGTTTCTGATAACTCTAAAGGCTCAAGGATATTGGTTACAGTGATATATGTCTGAGGGGAATTCAAAATATAATCATCAATTGATGTGTTTGCCCTTTGAACTTCGATATCTATAAGAAATTATGGATCTAAAATTGTGTCATCAAGTGCAGTTTCTGATTTATTTATGAACAAGGAAAGCTCAAAATACTCATCAAAAGAGAGGTCTTCTACAAACAACCACTCACTGGGTTAGGTATGGGACCTGAAACTAGGTCTAGGGCTTACTGAACCTTGTTGTCTTCTGATTATTCTTGCGATGAGATTAGGATTTTCAAACATAGGGGGAGGATTTGGATCAAGGTTGGACCTTGTGTATCTCCTTGAAGCCAGTGTGGTCAAATTTATACTTTACAATGTTTTATTTCATCCTAGCAAACTTTGAACCTCATCATCTAGAGTTCAAGAATATATATGGAAGATATTACTGGGGTGATTAGTCTTTTGTTTTAAAATATTCACTAGTATGGTCGCCAGGAAATGTTAGCACCTAATTTGAACCTCAGGCTGAAAGAAGGAAAATTAGGGTAACTTCAAACCATGCTCAGCCTTGTAGCTAGCCCTACAAGGTCAAGAGAAGGCTCTCTCCATGAAAAATATGCAATGAAGTATAACTGCAAACTGATTTTAGGCTAGGTA
This sequence comes from Pinus albicaulis, assembly GCA_034641835.2. Taxonomy (NCBI): domain Eukaryota; kingdom Viridiplantae; phylum Streptophyta; class Pinopsida; order Pinales; family Pinaceae; genus Pinus; species Pinus albicaulis. Next base: position 18,081,449 of record CM076582.1, on the reverse strand, counting down.
TAATAAACTCGGAATGTTTTTATAAATTTCCAGGGTTGTAGGATCAAGATGGAGCTGGACAGTTTGAATCTAGGGAATCAAATTAGAGATGTAGGGTATTCTATGGGGCAAGATAGGCAGGTATTTTAACAATTTAGTTTAAATAATGATGGAATGTTTAACACTGGTGAGAAGCTGAAAGGGGCATAGGAGATGGATCGTTTTCAAACAACATAAAACATAGAGAATTGAATGATTTCCCAAGGCAGAGCATTATGCAATGGATTCTACCTATATATCTTGAAAACATTCAACCAGAGATATGAATGAATGAATGGAAAAAATAAAAATGAACAAATGATCACATAGGAAAGAACATTGCTAAAATCCATACCACAGGGATCCCATAAAACAGTGTTGCATTTCTTTATTAATTCCCTATCAAGCTGTTACAAATGGAGCGCAGAGCATCCTCAATGATTTCCAACTTATTCCACTATGACCCCCCCCTTTCAAATGACTTAGAAATTACATTAAATAGGCAGAATTTGAGGGGAGTAGATCCACAGAAGAAGGAGCTATTTCACTAGCTTTGGAATAGAAATTTGGATATAGGAAAAAGACCAACAATTTGCCCCTGAAAAGAAGGAGTAACAAAACATTTTGACCATCTTGAGGATTTGCTGTTACACCCAACGAATGAAAATAGTAAATCTAAAGAACATATCCCTTTTTCATCGCTGCTGTAGATGTCTCTGGCTCACAATTAGTTCACGGCCTTTGACCATTGTCTCTATCTTTACTCTTTGAAGAAAAACCAACTGTCGAAGAATAATTCCTTTTGAAATTGATGAAAACCATATTTGCTGTTTCAATGAAGAAAAGTCCCTTTTTGGGTGAAAAGGAGTAAAGGAAAGGATGGTGGGCCCAAATCGTGATCGCAGATCACAATCACAAATTGCAATCGGAAGGGGGATGGGTGTATTGGAGCGATTGGAAACTTGCGATGCAATAATGTATAGGGGGAAAGGGGAAATCGCATTCACAAATCAAAAATCGCAGTGGAAGAGTAGTGGGCATGTCGTAATGATAAATTGAGATGTGATGGAGTAATAAAATAGAGCGGTGGCAATAAGCAAGGGAAAATGATGTCCGATGGTGTAACGAAGAAATCCCTTTAAAAAAAATTGAAATGAGTTTTGTGCTTTACATAGGGAAAACCCCTTTTTTCTTCGGAACAAGGTGGAGAGGTTTTGGTGGGGCTAGGAGGAATCTAAATAGGATAAAATCATAGGAGCAGGGAAAAAATTTGGGAGCGCTACAAATTTTGCGATGCAATCAAGTGATTGTGATCAGATGTGGGCCATCAGATCACTGAGAAGATCAACGGTCTGGATACGATCGGAGGGGGTCAATCGCATCGGAGGTTCTCAATCAGAGGTGGGTCAATCGGGACCATGCGATTGAATTTTGTGAGTGGATCGGAAGAAAAGGGTTGCGATCCGATCGGAAGAAGGGGATTACAATGAAAAAATTTAAAATTATATGAAAAGGTAGAAGTTATAAAGTCTAAGTGGCAAATGAGAAAAGGGGTAAGGTTAGGATTTTGGGGACTTTTATTCACTTAGGCATATCTTCCAATCCAGGAGTCAATTTTGGGAGCTTGATATATTGTTGGAAAACTCTTTCCAGGATCTATTTGATAGACATACTTAGAGCATGATTTTGCTTGAAAATACTGTGGAAAACACCTTTGAAAAGTAGGGTGGTGGCTGTGTAGATATGGTAGCTTCTAAAGCTCAACTTATTACATATGAAGACATAAAATTACATAAGAAATGATAATAAAGGCAAAGTGTCATGTTTTCACCTCAAAACATGTTTTGAGGTGAAAATTACATCAAGCTTAATAGAACAACTCTTTGATTTTTCTAGATATTGTGCCTTTGAGTTTATTTGACCTTCTCATGACTTTGCTGATATTTATTGACACTTGACTCATTAATTTGACCATGATGAGACCCTAGAACCTAATGAGACCAAACTTATGACCTAATAGCATGAATTTTGGAGTGACAGTGAATCGTTACTGAAGACCATAGAGAGGAGAATTAGCAAGTTTTTCACATGAGGGAAAATTGATGAAAGACCACTACCATCAATGAATTCATGACCTAATGGAATGATGAAAATTTATGGTATAGGACTCCTACTATGCAAATGCAAAAGAGTAAATTTGATCATTGATGGCAGTGTGAAAAACTGACACTAACAAGGTACAGGGGAGTGGGTGGTGCTCTTATCTTGTAAATTTATGATTGTAGCATTGACATCGCTCACACCTTTTGAATATTTAGATGTAGTCACAGAATAAGGTGGTCCAAAAATATCCTGCCCATAGAAATTTTTGGGCGGTAGCCATTCCAGAGAGGTGGCCACCGCAAGCTCCGCTATGACAGTCATTAAGGGCTTACTCAACTTGGTCTTGAGTGAGGCATCGACGTAAAATGTTGTCGATGCCCCGCCGATAAAGGACACATCCCATGAGGAGGTATCGAGGGGCATGGTGGCATATGCACCTATGGTTGTCACGAGTGAGATTTGGTTTGAACTTTTGGGTTCGTAGGAATAAGAGAATATATCCGTAACAAGGGTCGTCAGTCGTCACTAGGAAGAGATGTTTGTCCAGTAGTGAATCATTGACTGGTGATCCTTTTGTCTGATTTGGGAGGTCCGCAATGAAATCAACTAAAATTAAAGCCTTCTTTCTTTTTGAGGAGTTAAAATATAAGTCAAACTCTTGCAGTATAAATATCTAATGAGCATATATATAGTTCATCAAATGACAGGTGACTAGATATCTCATGGGGTTGATATCTGCGACGACTGTCGTAGTCCTTAAGATAATGTAGTGAAAAAGTTTTTGAATTGCGTGTATTAATTCTAGGGCAGTATTCTCTTTGGGCTCATACCTTAACGCAGGGCCTGATAAGTTTTTACTAACATAATAAATTACATGTTGTTTACCATTAGGGCCCTCCTCGATTAACACCCCAGCCAAAGCGGTCTCAGATGCTGATAGATACAGGGTGTAATATCTATCATAGTTGGGTAGAATGATCAAGGGTGCTGAAGATAATGTGTCTTTCAACGCCTCAAATGATCATTGGGCTTGATCATCCCATTTGAATGGGATGTCCCGATGAAGGAGGTGTAAGAATCCTTGAGTGAAAGTGGCATAATCTGGGACGAAGCATCTCAAAAAGTTGGATTTTCCCTACAATATTTGGAGTTTCTTGAGGGTTTGAGGTGGTGGTACCTATTTTATCGCTTCTTGGATTGAATAGTGAGGTCATCAAAGTAGGCGAGGATAAGGTGGGCCAAGTCATGAAAAATATAATTCATGGCCCACTGGAAAGTGGCTCCAACATTTTTAAGATCGAATGGAATAACCTAATATGTGAACGTGCCCCATAGGGTGTGTTGGGTATGTGTTATATTCTTTCCAAAACTAGCCCCACGTGTTGTACGTTGTGCTGGGTGCAACAGGGGGGTGACAGGGGGGGCGGAAGCCCCCCCTGTCGAGGTTCGGGGCAGTGCGCCGACGAATTTTTTTTTGGTATGCGGTCCCACTCATATGCAGACCCACCCATATTTTGTGCATGAGTTTTCACATGGTTTTGGGGTACGATGGTTTTCAAACCCTGGTATTTTGTAGATCCGGTCAAGGGAACTATGATTATGTTCTAATCCAGGGTTAATGGATTGGGGTTTATGTATGCTTCGGCATGTATATATATGTGTTGTAACACTAAAAGGAATATAATGAAAAATCAAGCTGGTCGTCCCAATTTGGGATCTAGGGGAAAATCTCTGTGTTTATATATTTTATGTTTTATGCTCTCGCTATTGTTTATTTTTTGTTATAAGATTTGTGTGTAGATAATTTCTGTTCAGGGTTAAAACCTACATTTGGTATCAGAGTTGTGTCGGCTTCAAGGGGACGCCTTTGATGCTGAGTTTTTTTTTCTTGGGCCTGAGGTAGACCTTGTTCAGTGGGAGATCTGCGGGATCGATTCTTGCTGTGAAAGAAGATGGTGAGCGACGGAAAGATAGATATCAAGAAATTTAATGGTCAGAGTTTTGAGTTGTGGGAGCTCAAGATGGAGGATCTGCTGGTGGATAAAGATCAGTGGATCGTGGTAGATCCAGGTAGCAAACCAATGGCAATGCCAGATGAAGACTGGAAGAAACTGGATCGGAAGGGTAAGAGCACAATACGGTTGTGTGTCTCAGATTTAATATTGTTGAATGTATCTGGGGAAGCTACGACGAAGAATTTGTGGGAAAAGCTTGGGACTTTGTACCAATCTAAGTCTCTAGTGAATAAGTTGTTCCTGCGAAAAAAGCTGCATAACCTGAGGATGAAGGATGGAGACTCGGTGACAGAGCATCTGAACGCTTTCAATAATGTGGTAAGTCAGCTGTCATCTGTTGATATTAAAATATCAGATGAATATAAGTGCATCAGTTTGTTGTGTTCTCTACCAGACTCCTGGGATAGTCTGGTTATTGCAATAGGTAGCAATACAACTACCTTTAATTTTGATGACATTGTCTCAGCCTTGTTGTTGGAGGAAATGAGATGGAGAAATATGGAGGGTCAAAATGGAGATGCCTTATCTTTACAAGGAAGGTCCCAAAACAGAAACAAGAATAAGGTTTTGAGTGGGAGATCTAAATATAGAGGGAGATCTAAATCTCCTGGAAAGTTTGTAAAGGTGTGCTGGAAATGCGGAAAGGAAGGGCACTACAAAAAGGAGTGCAGATCTAAAGATCCTGAGAAAGGAAAGGGATCTGATGATGCTCCTTCTGCAGAGGCAAAAAGCATCTCGGGTGAAGGTGGGGATGTGTATTTGGCTTCTTCTTCAAGTATACATGTAGATCATGAGTTATGGCTGATTGAATCAGGTGCATTCTTTCACTTCACTCCCCATAGGGAGTGGTTCTGCGAGTATGAGAAATATGATGGTGGTGATGTCTTCCTAGGGGATGATAGGAAGTCCAGAATCGTCGAACGTGGAAAGGTCAAGCTGAAGCTACAAGGTGGAAGGATTAGAACACTTCTTGGTGTTCTGCATATTTCTGCATTGGCCAGAAATCTAATTTTTGTAAGCAAGATGGATGATGCAGGTGTAAAAACAGTGTTCGAGAAAGATTCCTGCAAGATGGTTCGGGGAGCACTGGTATTAATGAGGGGAGTTCGGATTGGAACTCTATACAAGCTACAAGGTATCACTATTATTGATGGGTGTAATAGTTCTGTGGTTCTTGAAAGAGGAGCGGAAAGCCTAGCTGTCTCTAGAGAAAAGACCATGCTATGGCATCAAAGGCTTGGACATATTGGAGAGAAGGGCCTTCAGATACTACATAGAAATGGTATGGTAGAAGGTATGTCTAATTTCTCTCTGGATTTTGACTTCTGTGAACATTGTGTATATGGGAAGAAGAATCGGGTGAGTTTTCCTTCTGGTGCTAAGAGGGCGAACAAGATATTAGAACTTGTGCACAGTGATGTGTTTGGACCTGTGTCAGTTCCATCACTGGGAAAGTCTGTGTACTATGTTTCATTCATAGATGACTTCTCAATGAATACATGGATATATTTCTTGAGGAAGAAATCTGAAGTCTTTGACAGATTTAAAGAATTTAAGGCTCTGGTGGAAAACCAGACAGAGAAGAAGATAAAGGCGTTGAGGACAGATAATGGTGGGGAGTTCTGCAAGAAGGAATTTGAAGAGTTCTGTAAGAAGTGTGGTATAGCACGACAGAAGACTACTCCATACACACCTCAAAAAAATGGAGTTGCAGAAAGAATGAATAGAACACTGATGGAAAAGGCAAGAAGCATGCTCAGTGGTACCGGGTTAGGACAAGAATTCTGGGCAGAGGCAGTGGAGACTGCATGTTACTTAGTTAATAGATCACCTTCATCAGTGTTGGAGGATAAGAATCCACATGAGGTATGGACTGGTAAGAAACCCTCTCTTTCACATCTAAGGGTATTTGGATGTGATGCATATGTACATGTTCCAAAGGAGAAAAGGACCAAGTTGGATAATAAATCTGAAAGGTGCATCTTTATTTGGTATAAGGATGGTTTAAAGGGTTACAAGCTTTGGAACCCAGAAAGAAGGAAGGTTGTGTACAACCAAGATGTGGTGTTTAGAGAGGTGAAAGGTGTTGTTACACATGAATTCCTACCAAAAGAACATGAGAAGATAGAGTTTGAGCTAAAGGAGGATGAATTAGACTCTACAACAGAAGAAGATTTAGAAGAGGAAGAGCCACAAACCCCAGCTTTGAGAAGATCAGTTCGGGAAAGAAGGCAACCAGAAAGGTATAGTCCATCTACTTTTTGTTTAGGTTTTTCCTTAAATATAACTGATGATGATCCCAGAATTGTCAGGGAGGTAGTAGATTCAGAGGATGGAAAACTATGGAAGGAGGCCATGGTTGATGAAATGGCATCCTTGCACCAAAATGAGGCATGGGATCTGGTGGAGTTGCCGGCTGGAAGGAAGCCCATCGGGAGAAAATGGGTGTTTAAAAAGAAGATGAATGTAGAAGGCAAGATGGAGAAATACAAAGCTCGGTTGGTAGCAAAAGGTTATTCCTAGGTGCCGGGAATTGATTTTGGTGATATTTTTTCTCCTGTTGCCAAGGTTACTTCTATTAGATTACTTTTATCTATTGTTGTTGCATTTGATTTTGAGATATAACAGATGGATGTGAAGACAACATTTCTTCATGGGGATCTAGAAGAGGAGATCTACATGAAGCAAACTGAAGGATTTATGGTGAAGGGTAAGAAAGAACTAGTATTCAGGTTGAAGAAGTCTTTGTATGGGTTAAAATAGTCACCAAGGATGTGGTGTCAGAAATTTGATACCTATATACAGGGACTTGGATTCACTAGAAGCAAGGAGGATCACTGTGTTTATTTTAAATTAATTGGTGACCATGTTATTTATTTGGTATTGTATGTGGATGATATGTTGTTGATTGGAACTGACAAAGAAATTATCCAAGATTTGAAGACCCAACTGTTCTCCAAATTCGACATGAAGGATCTTGGTGATGCAAACTATATTCTGGGCATGGAAATTAAGAGAGATCGGGAAAAGAGGAAGCTCTAGTTAAACCAAAGGAAGTATGTCGAGACTATATTGCAGAGGTTCAATATGCAAGATAGTAAACCAGTGAGTGTTCCTATTCCTGTAGGTGCAAATCTGTCTGTTGAACAGTGTCCCAAGACACAAGAAGAAGAGGAGGATATGTCCCATGTTCCATATGCAAGTGCAGTGGGTAGCCTGATGTATGCAATGGTATGTACTAAACCAGACATTGCGCATGCAGTGGGAGTATTGAGCATGTTTATGTCAAACCTAGGGAAGGAGCATTGGACAACAGTGAAGCGGGTTTTCAAATATTTACGTGGCACTAGTAATTATGGATTGTGTTACCAAGGAAGACTAGGATTGGAAAGAATGTTGGACATTCGTGGTTTTGTTGATGCAGACTGGGCTGGAGATCTAGACCAAAGAAGATCTACAAGTGGGTATGTGTTTAGCCTATTTGGAGGTGCCGTTAGTTGGATGAGAAAAAGACAGTCTGTAGTGGTTCTTTCAACTACAGAGGCAGAATACATAGCAGCCACTCATGCAAGCAAGGAAGCAGTTTGGTTGCAGAGATTGTGTTCAAGTATGGGGTTGGTACAACAAGCTATAAGGATAGACTGTGATAGCCAAGGTGCAATTTTCTTGGCTAAGAACACTGCTTATCATTCAAAGACAAAGCACATTGAAGTTCAATATCACTTTGTTAGAGATATGGTTGAGGCTAAAAGGGTGTTGCTGGTAAAGGTGGACACTTTGAAGAATGTTGCAGATGCATTGAAGAAGTCTGTGAGCACTCAGAAGTTCTCTTGGTGTAGAGAAACAATGGGTGTTGAATAATTGGCCCAATGACTAAGCTCTCATGTGGCCCCCTGTGGAAATAAAACAGCAAGTGGGATAATGTTGGGTATGTGTTATATTCTTTCCACGACTAGCCCCACGCATTGTACGTTGCGTCGGGCACAGCAGGGGGGTCACAGGGGGGTAGCAGCCCCTCCTGTCGGGGTCCAGGGTAGTGCCCCGGCGAAATTTTTTTTTGGTATGCGGTCCCACTCATATGCAGACCCACCCATGTTTTGTGCATGATTTTGCACATGGTTTTGGGGTACGATGGTTTTCGACCCCTGGTATTTTGTAGATCCGGTCAAGGGAACTACGGTTATGCTCTAATCAAAGGTTAATGGATTGGGGTTTATGTATGCTTCGGCATGTATATATATATGTGTTGTAACACTAAAAGGAATATAATGAAAAATCAAGCTGGTCATCCCAATTTCGGATCTAGGTGAAAATCTCTGTGTTTATCTGTTTTATGTTTTATGCTCTTGCTATTGTTTATTTTCTGTTATAAGATTCATGTGTAGATAATTTCTGTTCAGGGTTAAAACCTATAGGGTGGTGAATGCAGTCTTGTACCGGTCGGTATGCTATATTTGGATTTGATTATACCCAAAGAAACCATCCATGGAGGAGAGGGCCTCGTGTCCCGCGCAAGTGTCGATAACTTGGTCGGTAAATGGGGTAGGGTAATTGTCCTTTGGATAGGCTTTGTTCAAATCAAGAAAATCGATGCAAATGTGTATGGTGCCCTATTTTTTCATGATGGGAATAGGGTTGGAAACCCATGATGTGTAAGTGATGGGGTAGATAAACCTGACTTTGTGAATCTTATCGATTTCTCATTTGATTTCTTATGCCTTGGATGGATGCAGTTGATGTTGTTTTTGGCGTACTGGTGGTACGTCAAGACATGTGTCAATGTGGTGCTCTACTATAGTGGGACTAATCCCTGGCATTTTTGAGTAGTCCCATGCGAATATGTCTCTATAATCTTGTAGAAAATGGGTGTAAGAGGTTACTTGGACTAGGGAACATGCTTCTCCCAGCAGGATTTCTTCGACTTTCTTAGGATTTCAAGAGATATTCACCTTGATGGTAGGAGAAATATTAGATATGTTCCCTTTTTCGAATGCGTTAGGCACTGGAATGGGATTTTTGAACCAATCGAATTTCCAATTTGGAAGGAAATATTTTGATTAGATTCCGTATATCTCCTGGTTTCTCAGGTTGTTGTGGTAAAACATCTTTCCAAGAAGAAAAAATAAGCGGTGATGCATTGGATCCCATGGATAATCTTGTTCTGTCATGACCTCTAGAATATTCTCATCTGAGTTGAATAAGGATGGTAATGGGGATTGAATTTGCGTAAGGCTGCGAGGAGGTGCTTCGGTCCTAATGGAGCTAGTTAACAGACATGAATATGATTTCATAGTCGATGCGATGGAACCATATGCGGTCAAGAGGGTGCAAATAGATTGGGTTTGCACTGTCATTGGTACAACTACTCTCGTAGCTACAGTGATCTCGAAACCTATAACTGATGAGTAGAAAACAGGAGTCATGGTTCCCATGCATGACGAGATGAATCATATAAGAAGTTTTGTATCATCAACGTTTGGTGGGGGAGGAATCTCCATCATGGAGGCTTATGTGAGAGCAAGTCTAGATTCCTCATGAGGTTTACAAAGAGTACTCACACTTTCTTGGATTTGGAAAGTGTGGTTGGTGCAGCGACACCTAAACATTTCCATTAAGGGGCATGCCTTTGTTTCGTGGTTATGACCAATGAAAATCATTAGGGGAATTTTGAGGTCTAAAATGGGCCTACTAAAGAAATAATGAAATAATAGCTAAACCAATAAAATAATATTTATGAATTTGCAATTCACTTTTTGCACCACAATCCATGTAACCATAGTTAAATTCAATTCAAAAGTTGTACCAAAATAAAATTAATAAAAAAAATTGTATTGATGTGACTATAAATAAGAATGAGATTTTCAAGAAAACGTTGTTATCATTGAACAACTAATGCATTTGTCCTTTGTATTTAAATAACTTAAAATAAAATATAGATATAAATTTATAAATTATTAACTATATTTTATGCTATTAATTAAAATTTATATTATTTAAATTGTATAATAACATGTAATTAATATACTCTATAATATAATACAATAAACATATAGGGATATGAATTGTTTCTTTCAAGAAATATGAAATGACAATAATATATTTTTATTCAAAAAGTGTGAAATGAAATTTATTATGAGTACTTTACTTTGACTTTAAAAGTACGTAAAGCACTACCATGGTTAACCATGAGTTTTTATCTACCATTGATAATGTGACAAGTAAGTACATTTAACTCAAGAAATTCCACCTCAACCATTAGGGATGATTTCATACCCTAATTTGTGATTGGTTCTCATAAAGTGAATTTTTATTTTACATTTTCCTTAGGAGGCCTATTTTAGACCTAAAAATTCCCCTAATGGGTGCACAGTATCATGGTGCCTATCGAGTATATGGTGTGTGAACCAACAATACTCTTAGTCCTTGATGTGGATTCTTGGAAAGGTTCAGGCGTAGGGGAAATATTTTGTTGTTGCCATCTCTGAGTTTTTGGTTTCGAGAGGTCCAACTATAATATTCCAAAATGGAAATAGTAGCAATACAAGACATAATAATGTAAAACAAAACAAATATGAAAATTACATAAGAGGGATCAATATGCAACCATAATTTTATTAGGATATCAACAAAAATATACAAAATATCATGAGGGACATGCCTCTCAAGCAATAAGAACAAGCCTCCAAAGATTAGAGCAATTAGAACATGAGTTTCTGCAACTGTATAGAATATCAGAGAGAAGTGACAACATTGTCTATATCAGTTTAGCTATTGTTGTAATCATACATAAATGAAATAAGGCTGATAGAAACAAAAGAAATTCCCAGAAAAGAAGATGTGGGCTCTAATACATGATTTCTAGCCAACCCGGAAAAGATTGTTAGAAATACCAAGAAATATACAATGTGACAAATAAACCTTGGGTTAATATACCATTGAAAATTGGATCTGATATGGAATGAGGCTATGAAAGATCTAAAATGGTGATGTCATCCTCCAATGGTATTTCTAAATAGAAGGTTGATCCCTCTACTCAGAAATAGACCCTCCTGATGAGTTCAATGAACCCTCCCAGCAATTGCCTCCAAAAATAACATAGTTCTTGTTTTTGACTGCACTATAAGGGATGGTAGATGGTTTGCTTGATGCCAAAGATGTAAAAATATGACCAGGATCCCTCCTTTCTGATCCTCCAATGGATAGGCTATTTCCCCACTGAAAAACAAGCCCAGAAATGGCTCAATGTGATCCTCCTTTGCTGCACCCTGCAACACAACCCAAATCTGAACAGAAACTGCGTTGTAGCTAAAGGAGGTATCTTGGCCAGCATGCCAGAATGAGGAAATTCAGCCCAAATAACCTCTCCTTCCATGAAGATGAGGTAGGGATTCCCGATCAGGAACACCCTTGTTCTAAACAACACAACAACCCTGCTAAACAACAAGAAGATGCAAAATCTAAACAGACCAATATCAAATGATAATCTAAAACATGAATAAAAATGGCTGCCATCCCCTCCATATATAGTATGTGAGCCTTATCACATTGGGTCCCATCCATACTTGCCACTAAGCTCATGCAAGTTTTCCTCCACCAAAACTGCGCTGTCTCATCATGAATGTCACTCCATGACAACGCTGTTGACTTGGACAAAGTTGACTGAATCAACATGATCCAACCTTGTTCATACTTGGAGGTGCTTAATCTAGCTTCTTATTCTTCCTCCTTTCACATTAGGAGTGTTATTATTCCTCCTAAAGATATTTATGGGCCTCCCCACCCACTTATTCACCTATCTAGTGACAAAAAAAACTATAATATTCCATTTAGATGAAGGCTCAATTTTTGGAATATTACAGTCCTCCCCTCCAAAATTTTTCTTGTCCTCAAGAAAATATAAAGGTGGAGAAAAATTTCTCCCTTCCTCTTCTTGTGGCCTCCTCATCAATATTTCCCACCACATCTCAACATAATCTGCAATAAATCTACCCTCCAATGGTTCATCCCAAGTATGAAAACCTAAATGGCTCACATCATGAAAAAGCGGAAGGTGTAAGTGGAAACCTTATTGTTGTCCAATGGCATCCTCAAGGTAAGAGTGATGATAAACATAGGGAATTTCATCCCCAATGACAGTCTCCAATGCCCATGCTATCATCCAAATGAAATGAGCCATTCTAGGTAGCTCATCAAAGAAATCCTCAACCCCCGGTTTATGCAATGTATTTGGGTTGCATGGAGAGATTAGATTTTTCCACCCAGGTTGTTTCTCTCTCCATTTATGGTAAGTATGGGGCTGCTGCTAATATTGGGATGAAATTTCACAGCCTCCAAGAATGTCCCAAGTTACCCCACCAAACAAATCAACCATGAAGTGCCTCCTCCAAGTGACAAGAACTCAAGTTTTCCAAATGGTTGCTCCCACATAAAGAAAAGAGACGTAGTGTGGTAATCATGGTTTTCCCATTGTTTCTCCTAAAACATGCAACATGTAAATTAGGGAGAATCATACTCCTAATGGGAACCTCCAACTCTTGTGCCACTCTCCCAACAAATCTTCCCATAAACATAAGGACATCACCAACATGTGGAAGCAAAAGCCAATGAAAAAAAGTTGTCATATGACCACCGGGAGGTGGATCATAGTTCCTTATATGGAACCAGTGCAGTGCATCCACTTCCTACCTCCAAAAAATGAATAACAAGTGTCTTTTCAGCCACTTGTTTACTATTACAGTCATCGTACAAGATAGGATCATAAAATTAAAATGCGGTGCCAATGGTGCACACCAAGAATCATGTGGCCTCCCCCACAAACTACCAATAGCATGGCCAAAATCAATGTTGAAAATGGCATCAAGTACATCAAAATACAATATACAAGAAGGGATAATCCTCCTTGGTACAACATTTTGCTCATATAAAGTAAAGAAGAAAAAATCATAATGCAAAAATGTACCTTCTCTACTATGTACTTTGGTCATTGAGCTGAAATGGCTCAACTGAAAGTTCTCCCTCACTCTCAATGAGTAGGGAAGTGGTTGTGACAACCTCTCCATCATCATTTGTTCTATGCATCTCTCCTCCCGCTGAAAGCCCTCCCAAGTGAACTCCTCCATCAAAGAATGAAATGCATCAAAGTGCATAAAAATAAAGTCCACATGTGTTGCATCTAACAACTTCTCCTTGAGCTAAGAAGCTCTAGTCAATAAGACTTTTCCATAAGAATAGATGACCTCATCATCCACCATGTATCTGTCATCTCCATCCGGGTCATCAAGAATCATGCAAGCACCAAGATCCTTGGAGTACTCTACCTAAAGTTGAGACCTCCAATATGGATCAACCCTCCTAAGAGACAACGCTGAAGATCTGAAATGTGAAGCTCCCCACATGATGTTGTCTTCTCCTTTGACATATCCCATGCCAAATTCATCCTCCAAAGTGCTTCCATGCCCGTCATGCAACTTCTCATGCTCAAGTGGAAGTGGTGGCCTTTGGAATTTGGCCTCCCATGAGAAGCAACCATCAAAAAAGAACCTCCTGATCTTGGCCAATGTGAGCATAAGTGGCCTCCATCTACTCCAATATATGAAGGATTCCTTCCACAAAGGAAGTACCCTTTATTTCTCCGAATCCATGGAGCAGCTCCCTTGCACCATGGTGGTGCTATCCTAGATTACTGCAGCAACTTCTGTCATCGCAAAATATGTAGTGAGAGTGGGTAATGTTGGAAATGGGAGAATGGATCCCTCCTCTTTGAGTTTATCCCAAACTCTCTGTGTTGTACTAGACTCCTCCAAGGTCTTCACCCCTCCAGAATCTAAGAGTGGTGAGCCAAATGGCAATATGTCTCTCACCAACTCTATATCTGGTGACCTCCCAGGTGGAATGCACCCATGTAGTGAGACATCAAAATCTGAAGTGGACTATATATATGGGTGGAATGATTTGTCTCTCTCTTCCCTACAAAATAAAATATCCTTATTTTGTGTAGAAACCTCATGAAATAGATAAGGGCGAATGCTCATCATCCCTTGATGCTGATCCTTCTTCTCTTCTTCTCCTCCCATCTCATAACCCACAAAAACTGATACATGTTGTTCAGGAATTGTGCTTTGGTTCCCACATGTTGGATCATTTGGAACTCCTTGCGAAGACACAAGTGATACTCTAATGGAAGCAATGGCTCCCTTCTCCACCTCCATGTGGTGATGGATCTTCTCCTGATGGTACAACATTGTTAGCTCTTCTTTGCTCATCCTCTCCATCAATATTTGAGAATGCCTCATCATCAATGAGAGACCATTGATCTTGGTCTTCCCTTGAAGGAGGAACCTCCATGTCTTCATCGATAGAAGAAATATCTTCAAGAAGTGGGGATCTTTCCCTTTGAAAGGCATCATGCATTTTTTTATCCCCTTCAACAAATATAGGGAGTGGAGTTGGCGAAATAGATCTCTCCAAATCATGCAAAGGTTTTGAGTTTTTGGGTTCAACAAAAGATGTTTCACAACGTTTAATATCAAATCTTCTCACTAATCTCTTAGTGAACCCTGCATAAGTGTTTTCATTTGCATGATAAAATGAAGCAGGACTATAAAACCACCAATCATGGGCCATACGTTTGAGGTGCAGTGTTGCTACTCTAATGCCCTCCTTTTCTGAAACTTGGTGTAGCTGAAAATAGGAATCTAGCTCCTTCACCCAAGCCTTGGTTGTGCACTTTGCTGATCCATAAAAGTTATATAGAAAGATTATAACTCTCTTGCTTCTATTATGGTTGTTGGATCTTCTGTCTTCCTTGAGTTGGAAAAACCCTTGGAAGTCCAGGTGCTTTTTGAATCTCCGTGATTGAGACTCATACTCCTGAAGATAGTCACTCAAGGTCTCCTCCCCTGGTGCATCTTCTTCCTCCATCCTTCTTGCGGTGAATGTGGGAAATAAACTACACTATGGATCTACATGTGTGGTTGAATTTCCACACCCATAATGTGAATATCTAGGGCTTGCTTCACTTTCAAACCCTCTTGGAAATTTTCTACACCTCTCCCCTTTCATCTCCTTGAGATCTTCCTTGATATTTTTCACAGTTTGGAAAAGAAGCTGGGAGATCCTCTCTTCCTTAATTTCTCTAAATAATGGAGTCATGCCTTTGTTTCATCTGTACAACTTCTCTTTCCTGTGAGAAGCTTCTCCTCCTAATGGCATAATGTCTTGAATGCACAGGCTGAGCCAAGATTATGCTCTTATACAACTGTAATATTCCAAAATGGAAATAGCAGCAATACAAGACATAATAATGTAAAACACATCAAATATAAACATGAAATAAGAGGGATCAATATGCAGCCATAATTTTATTAGGATATCAACAACAATATACAAAATATCATGAGGGACAAGCCTCTCAAGCAATAAGAACAAGCCTCCAAAGATCAGAGCAATTAGAACATGAGTTGCTGTAACTGTATAGAATGCCAGAGAGCAGTGATAGCATTGTATATATCAGTATATCTACTTCTATAATCATACATAAATGAAATAAGGCTTATAGAAACAAAATAAATGCCTAGAAAAGAATATGTGGGCTCTAATACATGATTTCTAGCCAACTCAGAAAATATTTCTAGAAATACCAAGAAAACATACAATGTGACTCGTCTACTCAACTTAGTGTTCCTAAATTGATGTCATAAATTGTCAACCAGGCTAGTAAATTGTTGAAGTGAAGTGCACTATATGTGCCTAGGTATCTTCTTCTTACTTCGTTGTGTTTAGTGTTTTTCTAGTGTTTTTTTGGTTTTGTGTTTTTATGCTAAGAGGAAAAGAACTAAATTGTTAGCAAAGAGAAGTTACCGATCACACTAAAACAGAAACAAAATCTACTATAAACTATGAAGGGCACCTAAGAACAAAAATGCTAATCCACATAGATTGTTAAGCTAATAAGAAAAGTAACTCATAACATTAAACTCAGTCAATTCATTTCATTAGAGGTATGTTGGAACAACTTGAGAAAAGGATAAGTTTGATGTAATGAGGTTCTTCTTTTAGTAAACAACAACTTAAAATATCACAAAGAAAATCTCATCCATTGTTAGAAATTTGTTGGAACATTTTGAGAAAAGATTATCCGCAACATAGTAAGGAACCCTACTCTAAATTAACTTATGACACTAAAATTAATCCATTCTACAACTCAAAATATCACTATTAAGCCTCATTCAAGGGTTAGAAATCTTTTCGGAATAGTTTTGGAAAAAAGGCAAGCTTGTAAAATTATGAGAAATTGCGTAATACGCTCAAGACTTCAAAATGACATTACCAATTCTTGTTCCAATGATAATGATGTAATAGCGAGATGAAGAACAAGAAATAGTTTTTAAATAATGAAGGCCTTTAAGTCTAATTTAACAAAACTAGAATACAACTAATTAATAAAACTAAAAATACATTAAACAGAACCGAACTAATATGCAACTAACCTCCGAAATACTACAACCGAACTATAATGAAATTAATCTCCGAAATACTACAGATTGACTTAAAATGCAATTAATCTCTCAAATACTACAGCTCTATCTCATTCAAGGTTAGTGATATTTTGGAACAATTCATAAGAACAAGATCTGTCGTAACATTTGCCGATGTAAGTGAGCATAAAACATGAAGTTCGGAAAACTCGCCTAAATTAGGAATGAAACAGGCTAAAGTTACTTATCTAAACAATATGCACAGAGCCTCTAGCAAGAGGGGCCCCTCTACCACCCGCATTAGCACATGAATCTCAACTCCCTTAGAACCTGCTTTAGGTCATGCATCAAAGTTGTACTTCTTTCATTAAAGGAAAACGCTTCGGAAAAACAAAGAGTATCACAAATCTTGGGAAAACTTAACAACAAAACATCAACTAGCTAGTCGTCTCTCGGTTCACCGAGTTATTCTTATAAGCAAAATACATAAATTCCATTGAGAATAAATAGGGATAGGTTTCTTTTTCAATTAAAAATCGAATTATAACTCTTTGTTGAGGCCTCGTACTTTGCCAAAGACATCCAGTAGAGTCCTTTGTCCTAGTAGAAGCTCTACTTTTAGTTTTGCTTTCTCCACGTGCATAACCACTTCGCATTTTTTTGCTCAGTACTTTGTAAAGGGAAAGGAATGATGTAGGTGAGTTCTGAATTCAACCATATGCGTTTTTTTCTACGTACAGACCGTAACCCCGTTTAAACACTAAAATAGTTGCGAACACGTGATCGCCACGGAACGTCCGTATTTTGTAGCTATTTTGCACAAAATTATTAAAACGTAAAAACCATGAAAATACAATATGTTAATCAATTGCATGTAACCTTTAAGCAATCCTAATCATTCTTCATTGATTTTAGGCTTATGAAGTGATAAAAGAATGATGAAATGAAGTGAAGGTTTGTAAAAGAGAAGGCAATTCTAGGGGGCTAACGATGACAAATAACCTTGGGGTTGAGATGTCACTGCAAACTAGATCTAAATAGAATGAGGCTATGACATATCTGAAATTACGATGTCCTCCTCCAATAGTATTTCTAAATAGAAGGTTGTTCCCTCTACTCGAAAAATAGACCCTCCCGATGAGCTCAACGAACCCCTCCCAAAGAATTGCCTCCAAAAATAACGCAGCTTTCGTAATTGTGACCGAGTTGTGAAGGATGGTAGATAGTTGGCTTGATGCCAAATATGTGGAAATATGCCCGTGGGAGCCCTCCTTGTTGATCCTCCAATGGGTAGGCTACCTCTCCATTGAAAAAAAAGTCCTCGAAATACCTCTATATGATCCTCCTTTGCCGCACCCCCCAGCAACACAACCCGACTCTAAACGTAAACCGCATTGTAGCCGAAGGAGTGTAGCTTGGCCGTAATGCCAGAAATGAGGAAATACGGCTCAAATAAACTCTCCTTCCCCCGAGGATGAGGTAGGGGATTCCCGATCGCAGAACACCCTTGTGCTAAACAACACAACAACCCCGCTAAACAACAAAAGGAAGCAAAGCCTACGAGACCAATATCAAAATGATAATCTAAAACATGAATAACAATGGCTCGCCATCCCCTCCATATATAGCATCCGAGCCTTCTCACATTGGGTCCCATTCATACTTGCCACCAAGCTCATGCAAGTTGTCCTCCACTAAACCGTGTTGTCCGATCATAAAGGCCACTCCTCCATGACAAAGACTCGTTGACTTAGTCAAAGTCGATCGAATCAACATGATCCATCCACCGTTCACACCCAAAGGTGCTTAATCCAAATTTCGCTTTTTCTTCATCCTTTCACATTAGGAGTGTTATTATTCCTTCTAAAGAGGTTTATGGGGCCCTCCCCTACCCACTTATTCACCTACCTAGTGATGAAAAAAAACTATAATATTCCATTTAGATGAAGGCTAAATTTTTGGAATATTACATCAAGTCATATTTGTTAAGAAAGTCACCCATTCGGCCTATTGGATCTATATATATAGGAGATATCCGACCTATTCTCAAGCACCGATTCGAATTTGATCGTAAAAGACATAATATCTTCTTTTAAGCCATGTGAAGGAGAGAAGAAAGAAGGATGAATATAAAGGATTAATTTCTCCCTTTGTTGCACAATAATGAATCTTTGTTGTAGCCCTTTCGTGTAGGACAAATATCCAGATGTACAAGATTGAATATTTGTGGTAGCCCTCTCTGTGCTAGATGAATCTTTGTTGTACGAGATTAAATCTTTGTTGTAGCCCTTTGTGTTAGAAGAATATTTGTACTAGACCAAATTTATAAGGAATGATTGGATTCTAAGGAAATCATGATGCCTAATTCTAAGTGAACCTAATCATACCAAATTTTGTGGGAAGATGACTTGACTAGGATGGAGTTGGAATATGCTTGACTAAGTTTATTTGATGGTCAATTTAAACTTTTAAATGAATACGATGTCTAGATGTATCTCTTGTTGAAAACGAGAATTTTTCTAAGGAAAAGGGGCTCGTTGGGTTTTTCCCTCATGTGGTATTTCCTAGGGTAAATGTGTTCATGTGTAATTGTCTCTTTATGATCCTTTTGGCATATTTTTTTTATTGTTGAGCTCCTTTCCGTAATTGATTTATGCTCGATAAATGAATACAATAAAATATTAACCTAAGTCGAAATCATAAGAGGTAATTATCAGCTTTGTAGGATACCCTAAAAATAAAATTTGATACTATCACAATAGGGAGATCCACATGGAGAGTAACTAGGCATGATGACTCCCTTTTCAAGAAATTCTTGAATTTATTTTTTATCTCCGCATTCACAATTATGGACATCTTGTACATACCAACATTAGGAAGAAGGGAAATTTATTGCAGTTAAATCTCATGTTGAATCTCCCTCTTTGGGAGGCAATCCTTCAAAGTTCCAAGAATATTTCATCATAGTTAGAAATGAGATTAACCAATTCATCCTTATTGGAAGGATCACAACCCTTAAAAGAAGCATATTTTTCAACATCTTTTTCTTTCACAACAATAAGTACAACTTTATTTCTAGCATTTATGAACCTCTTCATTTTTCTTGCACTAGCAAGTGATAATTTAGTCTTCATGCTATGTGCTCTTACAATATACTCAACCTCGTCTTTGGTGAGGTGATATTTTTCTCTCCTCCCCGAAGAATATCTCTTCCTTTCATACAAGTAATGGCTTCCCAATAAAATTTCACAAATATCAAGACTGAACCACATCTAATTGAACCTCATCAATTCTTTTTTGAAGAGATGGAAAATTTTAAGTTTACATTGTTTGGTTACTTGTAGCTTTGCATCATCGTATACCCAACCGAGAGGATAAGGTTTCTTGTGAAGTGTTATTTCTAATGCCAGCTCTTGAAAATTGCATCGGATATTACATTTACTTGGGAACCAATATCAAAAATATTATTAACTTTCATATGCTTAATTATCACCCTTATTTGAAAAAACTCACTTCTTCTACTTTCGTGGACTAGGAGATGGAATAGAAGAACTAGAACTAGCATGAGAATATGTTTTACCTCGCACTCCTACAATTGTGATCTAAGCTTCATCCATTGAATCATATCCCAAATTTTGTTTCATTGTGGCAACAATATTTTTCTCGCCTTTGCCTCTAAACCTTTTAGTCCTTAGTTTAGAATGTAGCTTTTTAAAAATGAGCATCATCGCACCCTTTATTTATACAATGAGAGCATGTAGGATTTTCCTCTTCTTTCTTCATTGTAGCAACCTTCTCTTCCTTTCCCTTTTACTTTGAATCTGACTTCTAAAATGTTGGATGTTTACTTCTATTTCAAATCACTTTTCACATTCTTTCCCCTGGACTCCAAGATGAGTATCTTAGACACATTCTTCTTCCAAATTAGGTGGGATTAGATAAGATAATAATATGGTGAATGTAACTATGCAATTCATCGAGATATTTTAAAATAGTTTCTAGATTATATAATGGTATATTTAAAGCCAATTCCTTCTTCCTAAATTATTTAGTAAATATTTGCATGCTTTTTCCTTTTTCTTGTCTCAATTTTTTTCCATTCCACATGATTACTTTATGGGTGTATGATAAAGGATAAAAACTATTTATTTAATGCATTAGTGAATTTTGACAATAAAGAAAGGGATCTTAAAAATATTTATGCTACCTTCTTCAAGTTTACTCTCCCAACAAACCAACGTTGTACCTTCAAGTCATAAATGGCCCAACCTGAATATTTGCCTCTTCTTCAACAATATGCTAAACATGACAATAAACTTCTATTTTTAAAAATCCAATTATCTAATCTTTCTACATTAATATTTCCATTATACATTGACAATTCAAAGTTGACATCTAATTTCAACAATGGATTCGGGAAGGTTCCATGACCACCTATGTTGTTTTAAAATTGTTGCAGGTTGTAATAACTTCAAATAAAAGTTTCCACTTATACATAGTAAGAATCAATGGTTGGTGCAACAATGACTCTTTGGGTTGTTGTTGACAAGGTCGTGAGTTCAAACCATTTATCCGACTTTTTCTGGAGAGTTGAAGAGAGTTTTATTCCACCTAGGTTACTACATTACTTCACTTGATTGGCCCACATGTCACACAATCGATGCCCAAGACTTAGTCACACGCATAGCCACCTACGAAGTCAACTACCAAATAGGTGCCACATTATCAAATCTACCATGTGTCCTCGCTGATGCTTCCATGTCACCATGTCACGTCAACCTCCTATCGCATGTCTTCTTTTGATCCTCCCATGTGTCTTTCATACAACCTACCACGTGTCACCCTTTGGGAGTACCACATGTCACCTCTATCCTTCTTTGCATGTTTTTGAAAAACTTTAGAACGTGATAAGTTTCTCAAATTAAGTTTGTTTGAACTCGCTCAAGCTTGGAAATATATCATTGAGCTATTTTTCATGGCAACCTTTCCATCTCATTTTGGGACCATTTAAGTTTGAGACATATTGGATCCTCCGAGATCACTTTAGCACTTCCTATGGTTTCCTTGAAAAATCCTTTCTCTTTCAAGTGATTCACATGAAAAAACACAACCAAATAGTAGAGTTCTTCTTGGACTACCCAAATCAAGTGAAGGGCTTTCTCTCGTTTCCTCAACTAACACACTTCAAGCCCGGAATCTATAGTCCAACATCCAATCATAGATTTACAAGTTCGCAAGGTTGTCATTCTTAGGTTCGCACGTTCACAAGGATTATAGGTTCACATACATAGTTCAAGTATTTTTTTCTATCTTTGTCTCTAATTGTTACCATCCTCCAAAATCTACTCAAAACTTGACATATTTTCTACCCACAAGTGTTTTTTCACATAGGAAAGATCCAAGTTCCCCTTCTTGGGATGTAAAGTCAACCAAGACTCTACTATGAGGTACATAACCCATGCTTGGGTGGCTCCAACACCTTCTCCCCCATCCTCCCATAGCTACTTAGGGTAGTTGGTAGTTCAAAAAGAACATTAGGGATCATAACATTAAATTTAGGGAAGATGGGGAAACTTCCAATCTCCTTTACAAACTTCCTAAGTAGCTTATCCTTCCATACACCGGGATTCATATAGGATTCTCCTTCTTCTTCAAATTTAATAGTTTATAATTTAATCAAAATATTTACAAAAAAATCTTGGTAATATATCCATGATGGCTCACAAAGATTATCATCCTTTAATTACATTGCCAAACTTGGGGATCAAAAAAAATGAATGTTACATTAGAATCATAGTGGAGAAAATCCTTTTGATTGGTGGCAAATCCTATAGTTTGTAAATTGAAGGGAATATTTTAGAAAGTAGTATTTAAAATGATGGATGGTTGAACTAAAAACTACTATGGTCCATATCGTAGCCTCATATGTTTCATATAAATAGATTTTCATTTAAGAAACTACTAGAATATTTAATCTCATAAATAATGAAAGTTATTAGTATGTTTGATCTCATAGAAGAGGAAAACTACAAAAGAAATGAACTAGGAAACCCATCATAATTATCACTTTTAATGAAGAAATATAATAATTTGAAATCATAGTGACTAACATAAATATTGTGTGAATATAGCTAATTCAAAGGTAAGGAAAATGAAGTTTGAGGGTTAGGTTTAGGGCTGAAAAAAACAAATCAACCCCAAATTTTATTTTGTGATGCTTAGTCACATGATAAACTCAAAAGTTTACAAATAACTTCCTAGTAGAGGTAAACAACATTATCAATGGTCCTAATAAATTCCAAAGGCAACAAGCATTATCCTTCTTCTCTACCTTTTCCTCACAACCTCGACCCCACTCGCATATCCCCATTTTAAATATTGTTTGAACACCCAAATTGTATCAAAACCTTGAACTCATGGTTATAGAGATTTCTATTTAATTAATTGTTCACCATCAATATAAATGTATTAATTAAGAGTGCTAACATTACTATTTACGAACTTTAGTTGTTGAAAAAAAATACAAATGTATACTCAAAACAAGGGCTTTTAAATATTGGTAATTGAAGGTCTCTATATTTTGGAAACACTAGAAGATTCAATATAAATATACCATGAATTGTTCAATTTCGGAATCGCATAAATGTTTTGAGGTGTTATAGCATGAGGGAATTTGACTAACATTTGGGCATAGAAAGAATTCATAGTTGCGTAGTTTAAAACATAACTTATTGGCATTTTATCTATACAACTTTGGAATCTTATTAATTGAAGTAGATTCAAAAATATTTGATGGTGCTTATGTTTAGTTTATTTTGAAAGGAAGATCCATGTGCTTAAACAACAAGCATAAGTGATCATAAAGAAATATGAATCTAAAAAAATGAGTAGATGCATGTGGGATGATTAACTTGAATATTGTGGATAAACCCTCTTTGACATTTCATTGCTTAGATTATTAATCTCATTGTAACAATGAATATAATTAGAAACACGATGATTCTAATCATAGCCAATACTAATCTCAATTATCATTTCAAAAAATGAAATCATGTAAGTTTTACCTAAATTATTATCACCTCTCCTCTAATATGACGTTAAAGGTTGGCACATATTCCCATTTTATTCGCTTTCGAACGTGAATTTCAATTATTTTTTTTCCTTCCAATGAATTTTTTTTTCCCTGAATAAGGCTAATTATATTAAGCTAAAATATGGTACAAGGTGAGACTACAAGCCGTAGGAAGCTGAAGAAGCGGGTCTCACCGAAATGATGAAATATCAACCTCGGTCCCGAAAGAGTAAAATTTACAAGCACAAGAGCTAAGAAGCAAGACTAGAGATTTTAGACAGAAAAAGTTGGATTCTACCCGCTAGAGCAGAAGCCTCCATGCATTGTTTTTTTCCTTTCTTTTTTACGTACTTTTTTACCCATCTAGCTTGGTTTGGATGGGCAAGAACCATTTGTAAAACTGTGTTAACCGAGTGTGGAGTCTCCTTATTTGTATCGAAGAGGAGGACTCATGAGTGCATTTTTTGAGCAATCGTCGTATCTAGAGGGATGCCTCGGAACAGCGATGAGACAAGTCATTCTTTTTGTTGAGCGTGATCCATTTCAGGGATCTCGACTCTTCATCCTCTGAACTTGAATATTCGAGAGTCATCCATGGGTGGAAGACTCCCAAGGTTTCCAACTTTTGGATTTGGATTTTTGAGGTGTTTTCCTTTTTTTTGCAAGAAAAGTGGGGAAGAGTTTGCATGATGCCTGTTTGGTGACAATGGTGGTAGTAGGAAGGCAATGTTCTCATAATCTAGGATTTGAGTCCATACGAAATCACCTATATTGAGATATATTTGGTCTAAGTGTGCCTTTGCTTATGTCTATTTTCACACATACTCCGGCATATGTGTAACATCCTTGGCACTCCCGAGAGTAATCCGCAATCAAGAAGTGCTCCCCCAGGGTGTTTCCTATTCCATGATGAGATCGAAAGATACCGGAGATGGGTCGGTAAGTTGGGGGAGCCCGACCCCCTAGATCGGAGTCCCGTGATCACTATTGTAGATGAGTCGAAATCGGGGAACCAAGGGGTGATGAATAGCCCCGCTCGCTCCCCAAAAACCATGGGCCTTTTGTTAGGGCCCATTGATAATCCTTGTTATGGTCAAATAATACTATGAAGAAACATTTTGAACAAGTTGACCTCGATGGTAGGGGTCCAGGTTGGCAAAGATCCACTCGTAGATTTCCTTTGTGCGAGGCCAAATTCCATTGAACTTGCAGAAAAGTAAAGCTCGCGAATTTTTGGAGTTGTTATGCCGTATCCGGATGGGTGATCTCTATGGGAGGGAACATCCTCTAATTTTTCAACCAAAAAGGCTTTGGGGAGCCCTCGTGGGGTTTGGGCAGACTTTTCTTGCACCGTGCATGGACATCATCCCCGTAGGAGAAAGCCGGAGTAGAGGATGAGTTTCTCCATGACTCCACCTCTCAAACGCATGGATAAAAACCAAGGTAGCATCTCTTTCAATGTTGTAAAATGAAAGGGGAAAAAGAGGCATCAAGTTGTTTACCTCCATAAAGAAGTCATTGAAGATCTATGGGTATTCCCGAGCTTGTGCTCCAAGGTAAGCATGAGATTTTGAACTTCGTCCAATGGGTTGACCCATAGGCAGAGGGATCTCGCTCGATAGAAGAGAGATCCGGGATTTGAAAGGCAAGAAAACTATCCCTGGGTATTGCAAGTCCGCATGGGGACCGCTGGGTGAGGACGTTCCGCCTTCGCCTCGTGCATGGTGCTAAAAGGGGCGAGAGAGATGTGTGAACCCTTGCTTACCATTACGGATCCGAGATAAGATCGAACCGGATCTCCGGTAATCCACTCCTCTAGGTCTCGTCGGGGTGTGAGGGAAGTTGCAAGATGAGGATGAGCCGCTGAAAACAGGTTTTTTCTAGCCAATAAAGACTCCTCTACGCACCTAGAAATCAAATCCGGAAAGCATAGTTGCCCCGAGTACATGGGGCAATGGTGGTCCGTGTGTTTCTGGTTAATCCCGCCGCTTCTTCCTTGTGAGGCGCAAAACCAAGTCGAAAGCAGTATTCAAGCTCTTTGTGGTTGTGGGGAGCATCCGTAAGTGCGGATGTGTCGGCAACGAATCTATTGGCGGCAATGTATTTTCCCACCGTGTTAGAACCCGTGCAACTTGCATCCTCGGAACTCGGCGGCACCGCGTATTTTTGTGATGCCTTCACCCTGTGCTTGGGCGTCGTCAACCGAGGGCCGCGTCTTGAGAGGTTACCGGTATCTTCATATCGACTTCATTGGAACTGAGTGAACTGTGAACTTCAACATTGGCGGCGGCAATGACTCGAAACGCAGCGTAACCCTAGCTCCAGCCCATGTCACGTCTCCCTTGGTATCCTCAAGTAGCTTTCAGAGTTCCACAATGTTGCGTAACGTGTTTCAAGATCCTTCCAAGGAAATATTACCCTATGGCTATGAAAACATTTTTCGTGGGTACATGGTTGCAACTTTTTAACTATCTTCTTCAACATCAACTATCTTCTTTCTTTTTGATAGTTTGAGACTATTCGAACTCTAAAAAAAATGCTATGTTGTGCCAACAACATCCATCAATTTAAAATCGCCTTTCGCTCTATTACACTAATTCAAGGTTTAAGGATATGCTAAGAAATTATAGAATCATTTTTCAATATAGATGGATAATAAAGATGTGGATATGACTAAGCTTAAAATTTCCACAAGTGATGGGGCTTCTTGTTATGACACATGATTTGAAATTAATATATAAGTTGCAACTTTCACATAAACAAAATTTGATAAGAATAGCTTATATATATATCTATATATATATATATATATATATATATATATATATATATAATTTAACGAATTAAGTCATTGAAACATTCAATCATCTTTTAATTAAAAAATATGCACTAAAATTTTTAAAAAAACATTTATAGATTATAACTCTATATTAGGTTGAACCAATCTAGGAAAGGTTCAACTTTGACACGAAGGGGACTCCCATTTTCCCAAAATCATTTCATGTTTATTTATATTATCCACGAACTTCATAATTATCAAGAAAGATAAATTTATATTGGCACTAAAAGTATTTTGGAGAAAGAAAACGAGATCGTAAATTTTATAAAGACACGACCAATTTGATGCTTCCTTCCATCTTCCATGTCTTTCCTTCCATTTTTTTTTACCGTAGTGGTGATTTTTGGAAGGTGTCAACATAAGGCTCCCAACCACTATAAATTAGTTCCTCTTATATATTTTCAATCTTCCGCCGAATCTCATGTTAGTGGACCATACTATACAAATGTTAGGTGATACTTGAGCTATTTTTCCATGCCAATTGAAATTATCATCTACATCTAGAAGGACATTGTTCTAATTCTTTATTAGTAGATAAATTAGGATGTCTATAGTGTGAAATAGGGTCATACTTTGTTGTCGTACTGTGTAACGTGTGGGTCAAAGTTGAGGGAAGTCTAGGGAATTCCATGGTGAAGGCCCACTTGGGACTACGGTTCATATCTAATGTCATGGCGAGTAAATATTCTGTTGAAAATATCAATCAATTACAATTATACCAAGGTCGTGAATATGATGTTAGTGGGGCGTGAACACTCAACCACTAGACTACACGGTGGGGCGTCGTACTTGACATGCATTTTTCCATCACGATGAAATTGTGATATCCCACTTCATATGCAAGGATTTTCCATGGGATAATAGAATGGGAACAATGGATGAAGAGGAATTCCATGAAAATTCTCGCATGTGAAGGGCCCATAGAGGTGAATGGTGCACTTCCCCTCAACGTCATTATTTTTTTCGACACAATCACTTAGCAAGAACGACAACATATAACTCAAATATGTTTTTAACAACGGAATCAATGAATCGGGAATACTAACCGCGAGGCCACTCAAGATTGAGCCTAACTATCGTCTGGGCTCGTAGTTAAATACGATATCCCATGATGATAGAAAGTAGGAGTAAAAAAAGGCTAGCAACCTCTTTCTCAATCATAACCTACAAAATTGTGTCGTCTAGACAACAAATATCAATAGTATCAATGAAGATCTACCTAAAAAATCTTCAAAAGTGGATGTCAAATGTTATTATACCCGCTCCACGACATGGTATATAGTGATCGATATCACTTCCATAGAATTAGTTTGAACCAAAAAAAATAATGTTAATATAATTTTTTTATTCCTATCCTATTAAACAATTTTTGGGCCTATCATATATTGAAAACTCCCTGTTCATACAACTTGGAGTCTTATTGATGAGTGATCCTTATTTTTTGACGTGAACTTAGGATATAAATCAAGACATAAATCAAAATTCCATAATGAGACCAATTAATGCTAGCTTTTAAGGGTAGCATTAAAACATAATATTTTATGAGTGAACTACTTTGGACATATATTTGGTATGATATGCAAGATGCCGGTGTGCTTCCATGTGCCCTGCATGTGTATGTGACTCCGTTTGCATGTGGTTATTGGCATGTTGGCGAGGCCATGATAAAGGGGAGAATAGATGTGATTTCTTGCAAAAGAGGCAATTTCTCGAGAAGGACAATGAATTCAAGGGCCAAAGGACGTATACCATCCATGGCGGTTCTATTGCATAAAAGATGCCCTAGGGTTTTCCACAAAAATCGATGTGCTTCAAGTTCATGGTAGGAAAGCTCCATTTCAAATCATGCAGATTTTCCTAGGGAAGTGAAGAATCGAGTGCGTACCTCCCCAAATTTTCAACAAATTGGTGCCGCAGATGAGCAAAAAAATTCGAGAGAATTCAAAAATTCAAAGAGACTCCATGGAAACGATTCAAGCGTCGAGAGATGAGCGATGTGATAAATGTAACCACAATGAGTGGCAACAACGAGGTAGTTTCGTAGAGACCAATTTATAAGAAGTGTTTGTCTATTAGCACCGGAAGGCAACGACCACTTGCTCATATGGAGACAAGCTTGTCATTATCTTCACGGTAAGCTTCCCCTTTTCATATTATTTTTGGACCCGAATTACATGAAAGTTGAAATAAATAATCCCATCTTGCCATCATGTATATCCCCCTAGAGGGGTTGGGATCCTCCTAAATCCTTTGAATGAGTTGAACCATGGTATCATTTTTCCATCCATTCTCGATCGACCTCTCGTGAACCAATCAGGTGTGGTAAGGATAATGAAAGAAAGATCCTCCCTCCCTCGTATTTTTTTGTGATAAATAATAAACTCGTTGGAAATACTAAGAGGGGGGGGTGAATTAGTATTTCTTTTCAATTGTTAGGTTTTAACAGTTAGATCACCTATATTCGGAACACAAAATGAACAATAAGAATAAATGCTTTTATTAATTTCTTCTTTACAATAAATCAAGTACAATATATGTAGGGCTCCAACCCTCAATGAAGACACTAATCTTCAATCTCCCAGGCTCCAACCTTGTCAATTTCCGAGGCACCAACCTCAAGGGCTCCAACCCTATATCAAGTACAAGCTCCAACCCGGTCTTTTGAGGACTCCTATCCTCTAGGGGCTCCAACCCTATCTTCCCAAGGCACCAACCTTGTCTCTATGAGTCCCCAACCTCTCGCATCATTTCGTCAAGATATATTTGGGTTATGTACTTACGGCTCCCAATGTCTTCTTCAACGAGCCCCGACAATCTTTAGCTTACTCTTCACTCGTAATCTACACATCACGTCCATCAATGGCAACCTTTTCTTCGTGGAAGGTGTCACCGTTGCTCTTCAACGTACCCAAACAATTTCTCCAAGTTACATCATGATGGCTTCATCAATGCATCATCATCTTCAACATTATCTCCACAAGATCTTCAATATGTCTTCAAGTTACTCCAAGATGTCTTTCAAGATTCTTCAAGAGTGTCTTCACAAGGTGCTCCAAGACAAATCTACAATGTCTTCTTTAATATGTGTGCATCCCACTCTTAGAGTATTCTTCAACAAGATCTCAAAACTTGAAGTGTCATTCAATCATGCTTCCAATATAGGATCAATCTTCAATCGTGTCCAGGTGAAATCGCGAAGTTGGGAAACACTTTTTTGGCGGACGTGCTAGAATTTGGGAGAAATTTTTAATTTCTCGTCCGAGAAAATAGTCAACTCTATTTCTCAACCGAGAGTTTTTAAAAACTCTCATCCGAGAGTTTTATTGGGTTTAACCGTAGTTAAAAATCTCTGACGACGAGTTATGCATTTTCTCGTCCGAAATTTTTATTGACGGAAACTCTCGAGAAGACTTTTGGACGAGAGTTAAAAAAACTCTCGGATGAGAGTTTTAAAAAGTCTCGTATGAGAGTTTTTAAAACTCTCGTATGAGAGTTTTAAAAACTCTCATCCTAGAGTTTTTTTTCTAACTCTCATCCGAGAGTTTTTATTCCTATAATAAAACACAAAAATTATTAAGTTTTTAGAATTGGTACTTTATATAATTTAAATAGTACTTTATTAAAATTATAAAATGATAAAAAATAATAAAATTATAATTTTATTTTAAATTATTTTATTATTATTAATGATAAAAAATAAATGAAGATTTAATTAAATAAAATTTGTTACAATATTTTGTAATATCAATGTTATATAAAAAAACTAAAAATATTTTATATAAAACTAATTGATGTATTAATATAAATAAAATAAAATTCTAAAACATAAATAAAAATAAAAACAACTATATATAATTTATATAATATTTTTTTTTGAAATTAATGAATAAATTTAAATTTAAAAAAACAATTGACTAAATGCAATGAGGTGATAAAGGAGACAATGCATAGCACCTTAATATCGTTATAAATTCTTAGAAATCTCGAGAAATTTTTGAAGTGAGATGAGCTTCTTGGAATGGGTCACTTTATCTTCCACTTCGCCACACGATTAACTTGAAAGGAAGACTATTTTCCCTAAAGTATGGATGTAAGGGAATGAACAAAATTATTTGAACATTGAGAGAAATGCCCTTCTTGGAATGGGTCCTCCTATATTCCACTTTAGTTTCACAAGATTAAATTGAAATGAAGTTTATTTTCCTAGGTATGGATGTAAGGGGATAAAGAATATTATCTGAAAAGGAAATGAATGTTAAGTGTGACATTCCAAGCAGTATGTATGGGATTGGAGAATTATGTTATTGCAAATAAAACTAACCCTCGACCACTTAACCCTTGACCCATAACCCTTGACCCCTTAAACCCTAATTCCTAACCCCTAAACCCTTAACCCCCTAAACCTTAAACCTCTAAACCCTTAACCCCTAACCCATTTACCCCCATTAAACCTCTAAATCCCTAACCCATTTAACCCTAAACCCTTAACCCCTACCCCTAACACGTTAATCCCTAACCCATTTAAGCACCTAAACCCCAAAACCCCTAACTCCTAACCCCTAAAATCCTTAACCGCTAAATCCCCTAACCCCCTAAACCTCTAAACCAATCCTAACCCATTTAACCCCCTAAAACTTCAAAAACCCCTAACCCCTTAAACCCCTAATTCCCAACCCATCAACCCTTGACCCCCTTTAAACCCTATTTCCTAACCCCCTAACCCCTTAAACCCTAATTCCCAACCCCTAACGAATTCAACACCCTAAACCCCTAAAAAACCTAACCCATTTAAGTGTTTATTCCATTTAACCCCCAAAACCCTAACCCCTAACCCCTAAAATCCTTCAATCGCTAAATCCCCTAACCCCCTAAACCTCTAAACCTATAACCCATTTAACCCCCCTAAACCCTAAACCTCGAAACCCTTAACCCCTAACCCCTTAAACCCTAATTCCCACCCCCCTAACCAATTCAACACCCTAAACCCCCTAAAAACCTAACCCATTTAACCCCATTAACCCCTAACTTCTAACCCCTAAAATCCTTAAATGCTAAATCCCCTAACCCCCTAAACCTCTAAACCAACCCTAACCCATTTAACCCCCTAAACCCTAAACCTATAATCCCTTAAACCCTAATTCCCAACCCATAACCCATTCAACCCCTTAAACACCTAAACCACCCCTTAAACACTAATTCCTAACCCCTAACCCATTTAACACCCTAAACCCTAAACCTCTAAACCGTTAACCCCTAACCCATTTAACCCCTAAACAATAAACCTCTAAACCCTTAACCCCTACCCCTAACTCGTTAACCCCTAACCCATTTAAGACTCTTAAACCCCAAAACCCCCTAACCCCTTAAACACTGATTACCAACCCATAACCCTAGACCCCTTAAACACTAATTCCTAACCCCTAAACCCTTAAACCCTAATTCCCAACCCCTAACCAATTCAACACCGTAAACCACTAAAAACCTAACCCATTTAAGTGTGGATTCCATTTAACCCCCAAAACCCTAACCCCTAACCCCTAAAATCCTTCTCACTGCTAAATCCCCCCTAACCCCCTAAACCTCTAAACTCCGTAACCCATTTAACTCCCTAAACCCTAAACCTCTAAACCCTTAACCCCTAACCCCTTAAACCCTAATTCCCAACCCCTAACCACACTAGACACCCTAAACCCCTAAAACCTAACCCATTTAACCCCATTAACCACTAACTTCTAACCCCTAAAATCCTTAACTCAAGCTAAATCTCTAACCCCATAAACCTCTAAACCAACCCTAACCCATTTAACCCCCTAAACCCAAACACCTATAACCCCTTAAACCCTAATTCCCAACCCATAACCCATTAAACCCCTTAAACCCTAATTCCTAACCGGCTAACCCATTTAACCCCCTAAACCCTAAACCTCTAATCCTTTAACCATTAACCCATTTACCCCCACTAAACCTCTAAACCCCCTAACCCATTTAACCCCTAAACCCTAAACCTCTAAACCCTTAACCCATACCCCCTAACTCATTTAAGCCCCTAAACCCGAAAAACCCCCTAACCACTTCAACACCCTAAACCCCCTAAAAACCTAACCCATTTAAGAGTGGCTCCATTTAACCCCCCAACCCCTAAAATCCTTCACTGCTAAATCCCCTAACCCCCTAAACCTCTAAACTCAGTAACCCATATAACCCCCTAAACCCTAAACCTCTAAACCATTAACCCCTAACCCCTTAAACCTTAATTCCCAACCCATAACTCTCGACACCTTAAACCCTAATTCATAACCCCTAAACCCTTAACCCCCTAAACCCTAAACCTCTAAACCACTTAACCCCAACCCATATTACCCCCCACTAAACCTCTAAACCCCCTAACCCATTTAACCCCTAAACCCCTAAACCTCTAAACCCTTAACCCCTACCCCTAACCCGTTAACCCCTAACCCATTTAAGCCCCCCAAACCCCAAAAACCCTAACCCCTAACCCCATAAAATCCCTCACTCGCTAAATCCCCTAACCCCCTAAACCTCTAAACCCAGTAACCCATTTAAGCCCCTAAACCCAAAAACCCCTAACCAATTCAACACCCCTAAACCCCTAAAAACCTAACCCATTTAAGTGTGGATTCCATTTAACCCCCAAAACCCTAACCCCCTAACCCCTAAAATCCTTCGCCGCTAAATCCCGTAACCCCCTAAACCTCTAAACCTATACCCCATTTAACCCCTAAACCTAAAATTCTAAACCCTTAACCCCTAACCCCTTAAACCATAATTCCCAACCCATAACCCTTGACCCCTTAACCCCTAATTCCTAACCCCTAAACCCTTAACCCCCTAAACCCTAAACCTCTAAACCCTTAACCCCCAAACCATTTACCCCCTACTAAACCTCTAAACCGCTAACCCATTTAACCCCTAAACCCTAAACCTCTAAACCCTTAACCCCTACCCCCAACCCGTTAACCCTTAACCCATTTAAGCCTCTAAACCCAAAAACCCCTACCCCTTAAACCCTAATTCCCAACCCATAACCCTTGACCCCCTTAAACCCTAATTCCTAACCTCCCCTCAACCCTTAACCCCTAATCCGTTAAACCCTAATTCCCAACCCCTAACCAATTCAACACCCTAAACCCCTAAAACCTAACCCATTTAAGTGTGGATTCAATTTAACCCCCAAAACCCTAACCCCTAACCCCTAAAATCCTTCACTCGCTAAATCCCCCTAACCCCTAAACCTCTAAACCCGTAACACGCATTTAACCCCATAAACCCCTAAAAACTCTAAGCAGCTAACCCCTAACCCCTTTTAAACCCTAATTCCCAACCCCTAACCAATTCAACACCCTAAACCCCTAAAAACCTAACCCATTTAAGTGTGGATTTCATTTAACCCCCAAAACCCCAACCCATAACCCCTAAATCCTTCACATCGTTAAATCCCCCTAACCCCCCTAAACCTCTAAACCTCGTAACCCATTTAACCCTTAAAACCCTAAAAGCCTATAAACCCTAATCCCCTAACCCCCTAAACCTCTAAACCAACCCTAACCCATTTAACCCCCTAAACCCTAAACCTATAACCCCTTAAACCCTAATTCCCAACCCATAACCCATTCGAAACCCCTTAAACACCTAAACCTCTAACCCCTTAACCCTTTACCCCTTAAACCCTAATTCCTAACCCCCTAACACATTTAACCCCCCTAAACCCTAAACCCCTCTAAACCCTTAACCCATACCCCTAACCCGTTAACCCCTAACTTCTAACCCCTAAAATCCTTAATCTGCTAAATCCCCCTAACCCCCTAAACCTATAAACCAACCCTAACCCATTTAACCCCCTAAACCCTAAACCTATAACCCCTTAAACCCTAATTCCCAACCCATAACCCATTCAACCCCCTTAAACACCTAAACCTCTAACCCCTTAACCCTCGACTCCCCTTTAAACCCTAATTCCCTAACCCTTAACCCATTTAACCCCCTAAACCCTAAACCTCTAAACCCTTAACCCATACCCCTAACCCATTAACCCCTAAAAATCCTTAACTCCATAAATCCCCTAACCCCCTAAACCTATAAACCAACCCTAACCCATTTAACCCCCTAAACCCTAAACCTATAACCCCCATAAACCCCTAATTCCCAACCCATAACCCATTCAACCCCTTAAACCCTAATTCCTAACCCCTAACCCATTTAACCCACTAAACCTCTAAACCCCTAACCCATTTACCCCGACTAAACCTCTAAACCCCTAACCCATTTAACCCCTAAACCCTAAACCTCTAAACCCTTAACCCCTAACCCATTTAAACCCCTAAACCCCAAAACTTGTAACCAATTCAACACCCTAAACCCCTAAAAACCTAACACATTTAAGTGTGGATTCCATTTAACCCCCAAAACCTTAACTCCCAACCCCTAAAATCCTTCACTGCTAAATCCCCTAACCCCCTAAACCTCTAAACCCTAGAACTCCATATAACCCCCTAAACCCTAAACCTCTAAACCCTTAACCCCTAACCCCTTAAACCCCTAATTCCCAACCCATAACCCTTCACCCCCTTTAAACCCTAATTCCTAACCCCTAAACCCTAAACCTCTAAACCCTTAACCCCTAACCCATTTACCCCCCACTAAACCTCTAAATGCCTAACCCATTTAACCCATAAACCCTAAATCTCTAAAGCCTTAAACCCTACCCCTAACCCGTTAACCCCTAACCCATTTAAGCCCCTAAACCCCAAAACCCCTAACTAATTCAACACCCTAAACCCCTAAAACCCCTAACCCATTTAAGTGTGGATTCCATTTAACCCCCAAAAACCTAACCCCTAACCCCCTAAAAATCCTTCACTCGCTAAATCCCCCCAACCCCCTAAACCCCCTAAAAACCTAACCCATTTAAGTGTGGATTCCATTTAACCCCCCAAAAACCCTAACCCCTAACCCCTAAAATCTTTTGCTCTGCTATATCCCCTAACCCCCCTAAAACTCTAAACCTATAAAGCACATTTAACCCCCTAAACCCTAAACCTCTAAACCCCTTAACCCTTAAACCATAATTCCCAACCCATAACCCTCGACCCCTTAAACCCTAATTCCTAACCCCTAAACCCTTAACCCCCCTAAACCCTAAACCTCTAAACCCTTAACCCCTAACCCATTTACCCCTACTAAACCTCTAAACCCCTAACCCATTTAACCCCCTAAACCCTCAAACCTCTAAACCCTTAAGCCCCCACCCCTAACCCGTTAACCCCTAACCCATTTAAGCCCCTAAAACCCAAAACCCCCTAACCAATTCAACACCCTAAACCCCTAAAAACCTAACCCATTTAAGTATGGATTACATTTAACCCCCAAAACCCTAACCCCTAACCCCTAAAATCCCTCACTCTAGCTAAATCCCCTAACCCCCCCCTAAACCTCTAAACCCGTAACCCATTTAAGCCCCTAAACCCAAAAACCCCCTAACCAATTCAACACCCTAAACCCCTAAAAAACTAACCCCATTTAAGTGTGGATTCCATTTAACCCCCCAAAACGCTAACCCCTAACCCCTAAAATCCTTCGCCGCTAAATCCCGTAACCCCCTAAACCTTTAAACCTATACCCCATTTAACCCCTAAACCCTAAACCTCTAAACCCTTAACCCCTAACCCCTTAAACCATAAATCCCAACCCATAACCCTTGACCCATTAAACCCCTAATTCTAACCCTAAACCCTTAACCCCCTCAAACCCTAAACCTCTAAACCCTGTAACCCCTAACCCATTTACCCCTACTAAACCTCTAAACCCCTAACCCATTTAACCCCTAAACCCTAAACCTTTAAACCCTTAACCCCTACCCCTAACCCGTTAACCCTTAACTCATTTAAGCCCCCTAAACCCCTAAACCCCCTAACCCCTTAAACCCTAATTCCCCAACCCATAACCCTCGACCCCTTAAACCCTAATTCCCTAACCCCTAAACCCTTAACCCCTAATCCCTTAAACCCTAATTCCCAACCCCCTCCCAAAACCAATTCAACACCCTAAACCCCTAAAACCTAACCCATTTAAGTGTGGATTCAATTTAACCCCCCAAAACCCTAACCCCTAACCCCTAAAAGCCTTCACTCGCTAAATCCCCTAACCCCCTAACCCATTTAACCCCCTAAACCCCTAAACCTCTAAACCCTTAACCCATACCCCTAACCCGTTAACCCTAACTTCTAACCCCTAAAATCCTTAACTGCTAAATCCCCCTAACCCCCTAAACCTCTAAACCAACCCTAACCCATTTAAACCCCTAAACCCTAAACCTATAACCCCCCTTAAACCCTAATTCCCAACCCATAACCACATTCAACCCCTTGAAACACCTAAACCTCTAAACCCTTAACCCTTGACCCCTTAAACCCCTAATTCCTAACGCCTAACCCATTTAACCCCCTAAACCCTAAACCTCTAAACCCTTAACCCCTAACCCATTTACCCCCACTAAACCTCTAAACCCCTAAACCCTAAACCTCTAAACCCTTCACCCCTACCACTAACCCCGTTAACCCCTAACCCATTTAAGCCCCTAAAACCTAAAACCCCTAACCCCTTAAACCCTAATTCCCAACCCCTAACCAATTCAACACCGTAAACCCCTAAAAACCTAACCCATTTAAGTGTGGATTCCATTTAACCCCCAAAACCTTAACCCCTAACCCCTAAAATCCTTCACTGCTAAATCCCCCTAACCCCCCTAAACCTCTAAACCCGTAACCCATTTAACCCCCTAAACCGTAAACCTCTAAACCCTTAACCCCTAACCTCTTAAACCCTAATTCCGAACCCAAACCATTTCAACACCCTAAACCCCTCAAGAACCTAAACCATTTAAGTGTGGATTCCATTTAACCCCCCAAAACCCTAACCCCATAACCCCTAAAATCCTTCACTACTAAATCCCCTAACCCCCTAAACCTCTAAACATGTAACCCATTTAACCCCCTAAAACCCTAAACCTCTAAACCCTTAACCCGTAACCCGTAAAACCCTAATTTCGAACCCCCTGACCAATTCAACACCCCAAACACCTAAAAAAATCTAACCCATTTAACCCCATTAACCCCTAACTTCTAACCCCTAAAAATCCTTAACTACTAAATCTCCCTAACCCCCTAAACCTCTAAACCAACCCTAACCCATTTAACCCCTAAACCCTAAACCTAGAACCCCTTCAACCTTAATTCCCAACCCATAACCCATTCAACCCCTAAACACCTAAACCTCTAACCCCTTAACCCTTGATTCCCTTAAAACCCTAATTCCTAACCCCTAACCCATTTAACCTCCCTAAACCCTAAACCTCTAAACCCTTAACCCTATACCCCTAACTTCTAACCCCCTAAAAATCCTTAATCGCTAAATCCCCTAACTCCCTAAACCCTCTAAACCAACCCTAACCCATTTAACCCCCCTAAAACCTAAACCTATAACCCCTTAAACCCTAATTCCCAACCCATAACCCATTCAACCCCTTAAACACCTAAACCTCTAACCCCTTAACCCTTGACCCTTTAAACCCTAATTCCTAATGCCTAACCCATTTAACCCCCTAAACCCCTAAACCTCTAAACCCTTAACCCCTAACCCATTTACCCCCACTAAACCTCTAAACCCCCTAACCCATTTAACCCCTAAACCCTAAAACTCTAAACCCTTAACCCCTACCACTAACCTCAGTTAACCCCTAACCCATTTAAGCCCCCTAAACCCCAAAACCCCTAACCCCCTTAAACCCTAATTCCCAACCCATAACCCCTTGACCCCCTAAACCCCTAATTCCTAACCCCCTAAACCCTTAACACCTAACCCCTTAAACCCTAATTCCCAACCCCTAACCAATTCAACACCATAAACCCCTAAAAACCTAACCCATTTAAGTGTGGATTCCATTTAACCACCAAAACCTTAACCCCTAACCCCTAAAAATCCTTCACTGACTAAATCCCCTAACCCCCTAAACCTCTAAACCTCGTAACCCATTTAACCCCTTAAACCGTAAACCTCTAAACCCTTAACCCCTAACCCCTTAAACCCTAATTCCGAACCCCTAACCAATTCAACACCCTAAACCCCTAAGAACCTAACCCATTTAAGTGTGGATTCCATTTAACCCCCAAAACCCGAACCCCCAACTCCCTAAAATCCTTCACTACTAAATCCCCCTAACCCCCTAAACCTCTAAACTCCATAACCCATTTAACCCCCTAAACCCTAAACCTCTAAACCCTTAACCCCGTAACCCTAAAAACCCTAATTCCGAACCCCCTAACCAATTCAACACCCTAAACACCAAAAAACCCTAACCCATTTAACCCCATTAACTCCTAACTTCTAACCCATAAAATCCTTAACCGCTAAATCCCCTAACCCCCCTAAACCTCTAAACCAACCCTAACTCATTTTAACCCCCCTAAACCCTAAATCTATAACCCCTTAAACCCTAATTCCCAACCCATTACCCATTCAACCCCTTAAACACCTCAAACCTCTAACCCCTTAACCCTTGACCCCTTAAACCCTAATTCCTAACCCCCCTAACCCATTTAACCCCCTAAACCCTAAACCTCTAAACCCTTAACTCCTACCCCTAACCCGTTAACCCCTAAAATCCTTAACTCGCTAAATCCCCTAACCCCCCTAAACCTCTAAACCAACCCCTAACCCATTTAACCCCCCTAAACCCCTAAACCCTATAACCCCCTTAAACCCTAATTCCCAACCCCATAACCCATTCAACCCCTTAAACACCTAAACCCTCTAACCCCTTAACCCTCGACCCCTTAAACCCGAATTCCTAACTCCTAACCCATTTAACCCCCTAAACCCTAAACCTCAGTAAACCCTTAACCCCCTAACCCATTTACCCCCACTAAACCTCTAAACCCCTAACCCATTTAACCCCTAAACCCTAAACCTCTAAACCCTTAACCCCTACCCCTAACCCGTTAACCCCTAACCCATTTAAGCCCCTAAACCCCAAAACCCCTAACCAATTCAACACCCTAAACCCCTAAAAACCTAACCCATTTAAGTGTGGATTCCATTTAACCCCCAAAACCCTAACCCCCCACCCCCCTAAAATCCTTCACCTGCTAAATCCCTAACCCCCTAAACCTCTAAACCTATAACCCATATAACCCCCTAAACCCTAAACCTCTAAACCCTTAACCCCCGACCCCTTAAACCCTAATTCCCAACCCATAACCCTTGACCCCTTAAACCCTAATTCCTAACCCCTAAACCCTTAACCCCCTAAACCCTAAAACCTCTAAACCCTTAATGCCTAACCCATTTACCCCCACTAAACCTCTAAACCCCCTAACCCATTTAACCCTTAAACCCTAAACATCTAAAATCCTTCAACTCGCTAAATCCCCTAACCCCATAAACCTCTAAACCCGTAAACCCATTTAAGCCCCTAAACCCCAAAACCCTAACCAATTCAACACCCTAAACCCCTAAAAACCTAACTCATTTAAGTGTGGATTCCCAACCCATAACCCTTGACCCCTTAAACCCTAATTCCTAATCCCCAAACCCTTA
Source organism: Pinus albicaulis (assembly GCA_034641835.2). Lineage (NCBI taxonomy): Eukaryota > Viridiplantae > Streptophyta > Pinopsida > Pinales > Pinaceae > Pinus > Pinus albicaulis. The sequence goes on along the minus strand of CM076582.1, from coordinate 18,041,315 downwards.
ACCCCCTAAACCCTAAACCTCTAAACCCTTAAGCCGTAACCCATTTACCCCTACTAAACCTCTAAACCCCTAACCCATTTAACCCCTAAACCCTAAACCTCTAAACCCTTAACCCCTACCCCTAACCCATTTAAGCCCATAAACCCGAAAACCCCTAACCCCTTAAACCCTAATTCCTATCCCCTAAACCCTTAACCCCTAACCACTTAAACCCTAATTCCCAACCCCTAACCAATTCAACACCCTAAACCCCTAAAAACCTAACCCATTTAAGTGTGGATTCCATTTAACCCCCAAAACCCTAACCCCTAACCCCTAAAATCCTTCACTGCTAAATCCCCTAACCCCCTAAACCTCTAAACCTGTAACCCATTTAACCCCCTAAACCCTAAACCTCTAAACCTTTAACCCCTAACCCCTTTAAACTCCACTCCCAACCCCTAACCAATTCAACATCGTAAACCCCTAAAAACCTAACTCATTTAAGTGTGGATTCCATTTAACCCCCAAAACCCTAACCCCTAAAATCCTTCACTGCTAAATCCCCTAACCCCCTAAACCTCTAAACTTGTAACCCATTTAACCCCCTAAACCCTAAACCTCTAAACCCTTAACCCCTAACCCCTTAAACCCTAATTCCCAACCCCTAACCAATTCAACACCCTAAACCCCTAAAAACCTAACCCATTTAACCCCATTAACCCCTAACTTCTAACCCCTAAAATCCTAAACTGCTAAATCCCCTAACCCCCTAAACCTCTAAACCAACCCTAACCTATTTAACCCCCTAAACCCTAAACCTATAACCCCTTAAACCCTAATTCCCAACCCATAACCCATTCAACCCCTTAAACACCTAAACCTCTAACCCCTTAACCCTTGACCCCTTAAACCCTAATTCCTAACCCCTAACCCATTTAACCCCCTAAACCCTTAACCCCTACCCCTAACCCGTTAACCCCTAACCTATTTAAGCCCCTAAACCCCAAAACCCCTAACCCATTTGACCCCTTAAAACCTAAACATGTAAACCCCTAAACCCTAAACATATAAACCCCTAAAATATAAACTCCTTTATAGTCGTTAGAAAGCTAGTCGTTATTGAGTTACTTATTTAATTAGTTGTTAAGGAGATTAAATAATTATTAGTTAATTAGTTATTAGGGGATTCTTTAAGTATTCAAGAAAAATTAAAAAGGTTAAAGATAATATTAAATTACTTATTAAAAATATTTAATTAAAAATAATTTAATTATTAAAATATTTCAATATTTTTATAAATATTATAATTATTTTAATAACTATTTAGATTAACTAAAAAGTATTACAAATTCATATCTAAAAAGAGGGAAATAAATATCTTAAATTAGATAAAAAGGATAAAGAAAGAAGAGGAAATTACCCTAAACATATAAAACCGTAAACATATAAACCCCTAAAACTTTTGATTAAAACATTTAATAAAACTCTCGGCCGAGAGTTTAGAAAACTCTCGGCCTAGAGTTTTCAAAACTCTAGGCCGAGAGTTTAGAAAACTCTAGGACGAGAGTTTTCAAAACTCTCGGCCGAGAGTTTAGAAAACTCTCGTCCTAGAGTTTTCTAAACTCTCGTCCTAGAGTTTTCTAAACTCTCGGCCGAGAGTTTCATTGGGTAAACTCTAGGGCACAAACTCTCGTCCGAGATTTTTTTAAACTTTCGGCCGAGAGTTTGGCCGTGCGTTTAAATGTAACTTTAGGCGAGTTAAACTCTCGGTCGAGAGTTTTATAAATTTCTCGTCCGAGACATTATCTCGGCCGAGAGTTTCTGGTCAACGAAAAACACAGAAAATTCTGCAGTTTTCAGGAACCTGCAACTTTGGAGGGGCAGAACACCTACAAAAACAAAATGTTATATGTCAGACCAAGTACCATTAGATTCATCTCTGAATCTAGTTTCTGATGATATGCGATTTGTGGAGTTTCATTAAAAAATTCAATTTTTTATTAATTTTTTACTAAACTATGTCACTGTGGAATTTCATTGTTCGAAAAATTTCACTGAATGAAAATTCAATAACTTTCAAATGAGGACACCAAAAAATTCAAAAAAATCATATTGCACTTCCTCTCCCTGTCTACTTCAAAAGGGTACTCTCATTTTTCTTATTGACGATCACATTGAAAAGAAAATCAAAGGATCATAAAATGTACTAAATCATCATTGTTTTTTTGTCTTCGTCCATTTCAAAAAATAATAAAAAATAGTGATTTAATCCGAAAATTACCGAAAAATAGTCTGTGCACTAGTGCAATATATGTAGATTATGATGCTATGGTTTTTTTCCAAAAAATGAATAACCTTCCCTAAAAAAAGTAAAGGATCATAAAGTGACTATTTATGTTTGCCTGAAAATTTCAAGTATATGCAGTTAGTAAACACAAAATTTACCCCTCTATATGTCAATATTTTTTTTTTTTTTTAAATATGGGTACGGAGGTAAGACAATTCTCTACAATTCTTGTTTTTATGTCAAAGCATAATTTGCAATAAAAATATGAGTTGAAGTTGAAAAACATAGAAAATTACAATTTTCAACGTCAAAAAAGGGCAAAAAGTGTTTCCCAACTTCACATTTTCACCCGTCTTCAACATGTGACTACACATGCTCAAGCCCTCACATGCCACTGTTCAAGGTTTGTCTAAGAAAATGTAGTTTTGAGCTTGAAACTGAGGTTGCACTGAGCTCTCCTTAAGGTAACTGCCCACAGATCAAGGTCTTGAAGTTTATCCATAGCAAGAGTAAGCTACAAGATGTAGGTCCGAGCTAGAATGCTACTTAACTTCTCCACTGCTCACAGATCTGAGCTTCAATTAGGAGCTTTCATAGGTGGCTTTGTTCCTCAAGATTTCCTTTGGTCCGAACATCAAGGAGGTGTATTAACACTATTGTATCTGAACTGTATAACACAGAGATGTAATTGAGTTGTACAACACAAAACTGTGGTAAAGTATCCGAGCTGTCTGTCCTTGTCACAGGTCCTTGTCATTGTTGTATAGAAGAGGATCTGAACTGATTTTATGACTTGAAACCACAAGTCCGAGCTCCTTTACCGAATTCTGTGCACTGTGGCTAGGTTTGAGCCCCTTAAATAGATCTATGTCTCTTTAAAACAGGTTCAATTCTTTCCAACAAGTTCAAGTTTGAGAATATGACCCTAAAACAAAAAAATCTGGTTCGTTCATATACCTGTCCACAGTTCTGTTCAGGTTCTAATTTTCCCACAGCTTGAAGGTCTTCAACCGAGCCACTAATCTTCAATAAGGCCAGCAATCCTAGGTCGAAACACAAAAAAATTTCCAAAGTTCTGTTCACCACAAGTGATGGTTTATACATCTTTCCATAGGTATCTCCAATATAACCCAAAAATTAGCCAAACAGAAATTTCTATGTCATCCTCGGCTTCCTGTCTACATCTGTGTCTTCCTGTGATATTTTACGAATTCAGACCTCTGTAATTTTCACCGAATTGGATGATGAATGAATAAGTTCATTTTATATTTATAGTGGTTTGAATGTTTTGAAGAGACCTGTCTATTGGTAAAGGGGGCCGACATAAGTAACTAATCATAGGTCAACTTACCATAAAATATATATTTCTTTAACTTAAAAAATTAATATCTCCCAAACCACTTGGATTTTTTGGCCAAGTAAGAGCTCGTTAGAAAGCTAAAATTATGCTCTAAAAGGTGGAGTAGGCATCATAGTGAAATTCTGCCTTTAAGGTAGTAAAAAATATTTTTTAATGTGATTGGTCATTAATTAGTGCAAAATTTGAGGCAGGGCAGATAGGCTTCTCTTGTTAGGCTTCTTCATGGTTTTTTATTTTTCAATGTTTAACACCTTCATCATAGGATCATGTATTCATGTCATAGTGCAGTGATATGACATACACAACTTCATCATTAGGATAGTTCCAAGATAGTAAGATAGTCTTCCAACTATCAAATGAGATCTTCCATGTCATCATCCAATCTTCTAACCATGTGATCATCATCACGTGTAGTTCTATATATGTCATCAAATATTAAGGTCTATATCATCAATTGCATGCGGCATTAGATCAAGTATTTCTTAGGGCTTCCTTCATTAGTGGTTTGACTTCTTCGTGACTTGACATCTTCATTGTTGGTATCAACCAAGAGTCATGGCATCATCATCTGGAACCAAGCATCTCAAGAATATTGACATCTCAATCAATTCCATATTGACATCAATGACAACCTTGATTAACAAAACCACCACATTTTGTTTTCATTTTGTATATATGTTATTACAACCATACCTAAGCATCTTAGTGACCTAGTTGTGTTACTCCATAGATGATAACCTATGTCCAATGATATTTTAAATTATGATGATTGGTCTTGATTTAGAAGAAACTCTCAATGAGATACGTGCACCAAGTAATAATTGCATGAAGGATGGTCATCATCTCTTTCTCATAGGTGGATTGATCAAATTTCTATCATATAATTACTTATTGGTGAATGCAAAGGGGCGCCCTTTTTGCATCAACATCACTTTCATACTTCTACCTAATGCATCATAATCCAAGATAAAGTCTTATTGGCATCAGACAGTTCTAAGATGGATATAGTGCACAAGCCTTATTGTAATGTTGAAAAGGCATTTTTGTTGGGTTAATTCCAGATAAAAGGGGCATAATTTTTTCCATAATTCTTCAAAAGCTTCTTGTAATAGCCCATAAGTTGTCTTGAGAAACAATGTAATAATTTCAATGTCTTGGGGTGTGTCTAATCCTAAATAGACACAACTTTCTTGGGATCAACTTGCACATAGGCTAATGTAACCCAATTTTTCAAACTATGAAGCCCAAAAATCACATTAGGAATGTTTAAAGAACAACTAGTGGTCTTAGAGTTTCAAGGCTCTATTAATAAGCTCCACATGCGTGTCCCAAGTTTTTTTGTATATCAAGATATCATCGAGGAATAAAATCACAAATTTGTGTAATAAGGGTTAAATAAAATCGCAAGGCTCTTAAAGGTGGATGGAGCATTGCAAACTGGAAACGACATCACTAAGAACTCATATTTATCTTCATGAATGTAGAAGGAAATCTTTGAGATGTTTAACAACTTCATTTAAATCTAGTAATATCTTGAGTGAAGGTCCAATTTAGTGAAGAACTTGGCTCCATGAAGCTCATCGAAGAAATCATTAATAAGTGGAATGAGAAATTTATGTAAATGATGGTCAACTAATTGAGAACCCTGAAATATAAACACATGCGCATCTTTTTTTTTCAATACCATAACCATGGGTGTTGAGTAAGGGCCTATAATAGGACATATGGGTCCAACTTCCAAGAGTTCCTCGAGAAATCTTTTTCCATTTCATTTTTATAAAGTGTACATAACATAGACATAATGACTAATAGAATTAAGGAATTCCGTTAGCATGCCCTAGATTATTTCAAACACTTATTGATGTTTAGTCATGACCATTTACAAATTAGGATGAATTTCCTGTGAAGGGTTGAAATGTATGGCATTGAACTATACCATAATGTTGGAGTGCCTTTCTTTGATAGCTTCTCCATATGGTGAGAGCTAATAATTCAAGGGAGTTGAAATTACAGTGATGGACGTCGACTCCCACTTGCTGTTTTTTTAATTTACAGTGATGAACGTCGACTCCCACTTGATGTTTCTTTAATATACAATGATGAACGTCGACTCCCACTTGCTGTTTTTAATGGATGGATGCCAACTGTATTGCTTAATAAATTAACTTCTCAACTATATCTCAAGTTATTGGATTAGGTCCCACATATTTGTGGTCAGCATTTCTCCGTAGGGATTCGGGAAATCAACTAGGAATATATGGTCGGTGACTCGGCAGCAACACTCAATAATGCAGTGAACGAAGGAAATTAGCAGCGACTTTCATGATTTCACCATTCACATTATGGTATTAGTTCCTTCCATCTATTTAAAAACAATTTAATAATAAAACAAAAGTATATAAATTTCATTTAGCAAAAAACAAATCCTCTGAATCGATGATATATTAGTGTGCTGGTTTGCTCTCATCAATTTGCTAAATTGTCGCCTGGTAGGTTGGGCGCTCATTCTTAATCTCTGTAAAACCTCTTGGAAAGCTTGCTTCTTCTGTATCCGATGGTGGACCTTACTTCCACACCACCTTCTTCTTCTGTATCTTCTTCGTCTTCATCCAACACCCATGTTTTTGAAGTGTTTCTGAATCACCGCGGTCCCGATCAAAAGAAACTCCTGGCCACAAAAAGCTCTGATGCGATTGGAAAGGTCTGATGGGGTAATACAATAATAGAGCGGGGAAATCCCTTTGAAATCAAATGAAAATGATTTTTCACTTTATATAAAGGGAAGAATGATTTTTATTGAAAGGGCGGAGGGCTTTTAAGGTGGGGCGGGGTGTAGCGCAATCGCAATCGCAATCGGGGAATTGGGGTGGGCGTATTACACAATAAAACATCGTTGATGTGATTGGGGAGAGGTGATGGGGGAATCCTTTGTATAAACAAAATAAAAAAAATTTTGATTTTTACAAAGGGAAAGGTCGTTTTATTATGAATGGGCGGAGGTTTATGTGGTGGGACCAGGCTAATTGGAATCAGAAATCGGGAGGGGAGTGGGGCTTAGTGTAATGCGCAAAAGGAAATTTCCGATTGCAACGGAGCGATGGAGTATGGGCCGTCGGATTAGGGGGGCCAATCGACGGCGGAGGTGAAATCGGGCGAGATCAATGCAATCGCATCGGAGTTTTTACGAGGGTCAATCGGAGAGGATCGATTGAAAGCGCCAATGAAGTATGGGCCGTCCGATCGGATGGGCAGATCGATGATCGGGATCTCATCGGGTGTATGCAATCGGGAGCGCTCAATCGGAGGGGATTAATTGAAAGTGCCGATGGTATGTGGGCTGTGGAATCATTGATCGGATCGACGGTCAGGATGACATTAGGCGGGGCTCAATCGGAGATATGACAATGGGGGGAGGCGAATCAGAGGAAGGGATTTATAATACCAAACCTTTAAAACTTTATTATAAGGTTTAATGGGTGATGTGGGGAAGTGGTTTGATTTAATTGGATCGGGCATTATCTAATCGCATCGGGGTTTTTACAAAAGGCCAATCGGGGCGCACAATATGTATGGTGCGATTGCGATCGGAGGGGGGGTATTTATAATATAAAACTTTAACTTTATTATAAAGTTTCAAGGCATGAGGGGAAGTGGTTATTAAATCGCATATGTGTTTAAAAGATTTTAATAATGCGATTTTGCCATCAGATGGGGAAAAAGGGGTTTTATAAAAGAAAATATTAAACTTTAATAATATAAAGTTTAAGGGGAAGGTGGGAAAAGGGATTGTTTTAGGGTATAGGGGACTTTTGTTCACTTAGGCATAAATTTCAATCCAAAAGTTAGTTTTGAGAGTGTAATATACCGTTGGATAGCTCTTTCTGGGCTCTTTCTGTTGAACATACTTAGAACATGATTTGACACTGAAAATGTTGTGGAAAACTTCTCTGAAGGGCAGGGCGGTAACTTTGTGGAGGTAGCAGCTTCTGAAGTGTGAGTTATTACATATGATGACATAAAATTACATAAAGATGATAATTAAAAGTGAAGTATCATGTTTTCAGCTCAAAACATGGTTTTGAGGTGAAAATTACATCAAAATGAATAAAACATTTCTTTGATCTTTTCAGGTGCTGTGACTTTGAGTTTATTGACTTCCTCATGACCTTGTTGATGTTTATTGACACTTGACTCATTAATTTGACCATGGTGAGATCTTAGAACCTAATGAGACCCGTCCTATGACCTACTGACATGACTCACAAAATGAAAGTAGCTCATGACTAAAGACCATAGAGAGGAGAATCAACAAGTTTCACATGAGGGAAAACTGATGAAAAATCACTACCATCAATGGATCCATGACCTAGCGGAATGGTGAAATTTATTAGTATGGGACTCCTAATATGCAAATGCAAAAGAGAAATTTTGATCACTGATGGCAGTATGACTAGACTGACACTAACAGACACAATGGAAGTGCGCATTCCATGTAACTTAAAGATTTGATCCATTAAAACTTGTGTAACTGTGGAGGGTGTAAATGAGTGAGAGGGCACAAAAGTGAGCTACCATATAGGAAGAGGTGGATGGCTACCTCCATGATGATTGATTTGTTTCATGTTTTTGATAATCCTATAATAAAATCCATGGAAATGTTAGACAAAATACTGATTGGTATCAATAGTAGTTGCAATTTCCCTTGAGTCACCACCATCTCACCCTTGTTACTTAATAATCATCACATGAATCTAAAAAGTCTTATATGTTTTTTTTCATGCCTTCTTAAAAGGAGGAGCACTTAGCTCATTCATAAGTTTTTTGAAAGCTAGAGTGGCCTGCATAGGAGATGAATGCAACTCTTTTAAGACCCATTATTTTAAAGGAAAATTTTGCATTAGAAAAATATGATCGTCATACTGTAAGGTATCTTGCCATCATCTATATCACCGAGGGGGTTGGGATCCTCCTAAAGCCTTTGAATGAGTTGAACCATAGTATCATTTTTCCATCCATTCTTGATCGGCCTCTATGAACCAATCAGGTGTGGTAAGGATAATGAAAAGAAATATCCTCCCTCGTATTTTTGTGATAAATAATACACCGCCACATTTTGTTTGCATTTTGTATATATGTTATTACAATCATACCTAAGCATCTTAGTAACCTAGTTGTGTTGCTCCATAGATGATAACCTATGTCCAAGAATATTTTAAATTACGATGATTGGTCTTGATTTAGAGGAAACTCTCAATGAGATATGTGCACCAAGTAATAATTGCATGAAGAATGGTCATCATCTCTTTCTCATAGGTGGATTTGATCAAATTTCTATCATATAATTACTTATTGGTGAATGCAAAGGGGTGCCCTTTTTGCATCAATGTCACTTTCATACCTCTACCTAATGCATCATAATCCAAGATAAAAGTCTTATTGGCATCAGACAGTTCTAAGATGGATATAGTGCACAAGCCTTACTGTAAAGTTGAAAAGACATTTTTGTTGGGTTAATTCCAGATAAAAGGGGGCATAATTTTTGCCATAATTCTTCAAAAGCTTCTTGTAATAGCCCATGAGTTGTCTTGAGAAACCATGTAATATTTTCAAGGTCTTGGGGTGTGGCTAATCCTGAATAGACACAACTTTCTTGGGATCAACTTGCACATAGGCTAATGTAACCCAATTTGTCAAACTATGACGCCCAAAAATCACATTAGGAATGATTAAAGAACAACTAGCGGTCTTAGAGTTTCAAGGCTCTATTAATAAGCTCCACATGCAAGTCCCAAGTTTTGTTGTATATCAAGATGTCATCGAGGAATAAAATCACAAATTTGTGTAATAAAGGTTAAAAAAATCATAAAGCTCTTAAAGGTGGATGGAGCATTGCAAACTGGAAACGACATCACTAAGAACTCATATTGATCTTCATGAATGTAGAAGGAAATCTTTGAGATGTTTACCAACTTCATTTAAATCTAATAGTATCTTGAGTGAAGGTCCAATTTAGTGAAGAACTTGACTCCATCAAGCTCATCTAAGAGATCATTAATAAGTGGAGTGAGAAATTTATCTAATTGATGGTCAACTAATTGAGAACCCTGAAATATAAACACATGCGCAATCTACCTTTTTTTTCAATACCATAACCATGGGTGTTGAGTAAGGGCCTATAATGGGACTTGGCTCCAACTTTCAAGAGTTTTTGGACAATCTTTTCCATTTCAATTTTTTATGCAAAAAGGTGCATATAAAAATGCATACTGAGTGCTTGACTAGTTAAGACTAAGAGAATTCCATGAGCATGCTCTAGATTATTTCAAACACTTATTAATGTTTAGTCATGACCATTTACAAATTAGGATGAATTTCCTGTGAAGAGTTGTCCATGAATTGTATAGCATTGAACTATACCATAATGTTGGAGTGGCCCTTCTTTGATAGCTTCTCCATATGGCGAGAACCAATAATTCAAGGAAGTTGAAATTATAGTGATGGACTTCGACTCCCACTTGCTGTTTTTTTTAATGTACAGTGATGAACGTCGACTCCCACTTGCTGTTTTTTAAATTTACAGTGATGGACGTCGACTCCCACTTACTGTTTTTTTAATTTACAGTGATGGACGTCGACTCCCACTTGCTGTTTTTTTAATTTACAGTGATTAACGTCGACTCCCACTTTGCTGTTTTTTTAATTTACAGTGATGAACGTCGACTTCCACTTGCTGTTTTTTTAATTTACATGGATGGATGGATGGATGGATGCCAGCTGTATTGATTAATAAATTAACTTCTCAACCATGTGTCAGGTTAGTGGATGCAGTTGCTTCCCCATAAAGATATGGGGAATCAAGCAGGAATATATGGTCGGTGACTCCGCGGCAACACTCAATAATGAACGAAGGAAATTAGCGGCAACTTTCATCTACGAGTTCCTTCCATCTATTTAAAAACAATTTAATAATAAAACAGAAGTATATAAATTTCATTTAGCGATAAACAAATCCTCTGAATCGACAGACCAGATATTAGTTTGCTGGTTTGCTCTTATCGATTCGCTAATTGTCACCTGGTAGGTTGGGCGCTCATTCCCAATCTCTGTAAAACCTCTTGGAAAGCTGGCTTCTTCTGTATCCAATGGCGGACCTTACTTCCACACCAGCTGGGGATATCACATGCATCGCATCTTCTTCGTCTTCACATGGCAACACCAACAGCCATGTTTATGAAGGGGCGCCCTTTTGCATCAACGTCACTTTCATACCTCTACCCAATGCATCATAATCCAAGATAAAAGTCTTATTGGCATCATACACTTCTAAGATGGATATAGTGCGCAAACCTTACTTTAAATTTGAAAAGGCTTTCGTGTTTGGTTAATTCCCTATAAAAGGGGGATATTTTTTGCCATAATTCTTCATAAGCTTCTTGTAATAGCCCATAAATCTTGAAAAACCATGTAATCTTTTCAAGGTCTTGGGGTGTGGTAAATCTTGAACAGACATAAATTTCTTGGGATCAACTTGCACATAGGTTAATGTAACCTAATTATTTAAACTATGAAGCTCAAAAATCGTAGTAGGAATGTTTAAAGAACAACTAGTAGTCTTAGAGTTTCAAGGCTCTATTAATAAGCTCCACATGCGAGTCCCGAGTTTTGTTGTATATCAAGATATCATCGAGGAATAAAATCACAAATTTGTGTAATAAGGGTTAAAAAAATCATAAGGCTCTTAAATTTGGATGGAGAATTGCAAACTCGAAACGACATCACTAAGAACTCATAATGATCTTCATGAATGTAGAAGGAAATCTTCGAGATGTTTACCAACTTTATTTAAATCTAGTAGTACCTTGAGTGTAGGTACAATTTAGTGAATAACTTGGTCCATGAAGCTAATCCAAGAGATCATCAATAAGTGGAGTGAGAAATTTATCTAAATGATGGTCAACTAATTGAGAACCCTGAAATATAAATACATGCAAAATCTACCTTATTTTTTCAATACCATAACCATGGGTGTTGAGTAAGGGCCTATAGTAGGACATATGGCTCCAACTTCCAAGAGTCCATAGATGATCTTTTCCATTTCAATTTTTTATGCAAAAGGGTGCATATACAGATGCATATTGGGTGCTTTACTAGTTAGGACTAAGGGAATTCCATGATCATGCCCTAGATTATTTCAAAGACCTATTGATGTTTAGTCATGAACATCTACAAATTAGGATGAATTTCATGTGAAGGGTTGTCCATGAATTGTATGGCATTGAACTATACAATAATGTTGGAGTGGCCTTTCTTCCATAGCTTCTCCATATTGTGAGAGATAATAATTCAAGGGAGTTGAAATTAATCCCCAATGAGTGTATATTTATGCCCATCCCCATTAAAGTCATTGTATAATTCCTTGAAACCCATGGTATCAAGACTCAAAGTGTGATACCATTTTAACCAAGAACTACATCACAACCACCCATTTCCATAGAAAACATGCAAGAATTGGATTGAAAATATCCCATTTGAAGTTTCACATTTTCACATTAGCCACCATGTTTCGTCAACCCTCCATTAGCTATCATAATTTCAAAGTTATACTTTTGATGGGCGTAACAATGGGTTTCTTCAACCACTCTCTTACAGATAGAATTGTGGGTGCTACGACTATCAATAAAAAAATCACCTTGTTGTTCTTGATGAAGCCAATATTTAGAGATTTGGGTCAAAAATGTATGATAAAGCATGGAGAGAAATTTGGGGTTCCTCACAAGGGGCTTCTAAGTTGTTTTTTCTTGAGGAGGAAGGGTGATCTATGCAAATTCTAGTTCAAGAGCTTCATATACGAAAAATGTCTTTCAATTGTTGTTGGGAGGACACATATACATGGAATAATTTATTTTCTTTACATTTATGCCCTTTGAAGTACCACTTATCAAAATTATAGCATAGTTGAAGGCATTATCATTTTGTGACTTATTTTAGAGACATTTTTTGGATTCTCCAAGGTTGATAGGGGAGGGGGTGGCATGCGAAAGATGGTGGGAGAGGAAAATAAAAAGGTTTTTTTTTGGTGTATGCATTTATACCCATCTCAACTTCTTGTGCTCTCTCACAAGCCTCAAACAAAGTGATTGGGAATTGTATCACGAATTTCTCTCTAATTACCTTCTCAAGACCATTAATGAAAGATTCTTTAAAAGGGAATAAGACATACTTCATGTGTAAGTTTCCAATTTCTCAAAGGTTGTTATAAATTCTATAGTTGTTCTTGTTTTACACAACATATTCAAACTTCCCAAATAATGAGTGTCTCATCCAAAACAAGAGTAGATGGTCTTCAAAAATTGGATGTAGGAAATGTATCCTCCATGATATTTTTTATGCCATTGCCACCATTTCCTACACTCTTCATCCAATTACAACACTCCCACTCTAAGTTTCATAAATTATTAGTATGAAAGTGTAGAGAGAAATAATGTCCCATTTGGGTAACTTGACTAGTGGGATCAAAATCATCAAACTTATTCACATCTATTTTGGGGAATTCTTATTACTTAATGTGATGATTATCATAACAATGTCCCACTCCATTAGAAGAGTCATCCCTTCTAGTGGCACGCCCATATCCTAGTAAATTCCTTTCGCTAAATCAAAACTATGGTAAAAGGTTGGTTAGAGAGCTCACAACCAAGCTCATCGAGCTTGGTGTTGAGATAGGAAACCCAGTGGTTGAGGTGTGTGGTTGTGTCATCTAAGGTAGATTGTTGTATAATTCTTTAAGTTTGTTCACGTTTGAGAGCATGTGCATGACTACATTGTCCAAAGTGTAGAGCTTATGTTTGGAGGATTTCTAAGTGGATGTCGCGAGTCTTATGCTTACCAAAGGGTTTATTTGAGAACTATATGAATGCAATCAACTCCTTGAAAGGAGTCTATGGAGATAATTTTGTGACAGTAATATGGGAAATTCCACAAAAAAAAAAAAAAAAGGTTATTGGAGAGTATCAATTTAATCAACATTGTGCAATATTATTTTGATATAGGTTTCCCACAATGGGGCTAACCAAACCCATAATCTATCTATTTATTTTTATATAGGTAGGAGTATTACTCTTAGTTAAGTATTATTGTGCCAAAAAATTCTAAATCCCTTTTATACCCAAAGATGTAGGAACTCCACTACCTGTGTTATATGGGTTAGGGTTTTTAGGGCCTTGAGGATAAATGAGTTTCAAGTGCTATAACTCTTTTATGTATTTGAGGGTTTCCAACAATAGTATTTGACCAAATATTTGATAGTGCTAACTAAGGAGGACATTTCCCACCGTTAGGTACATATGATTTGATTCCTTCGTACACAAGACTAATCACCTCAAGTGTTGTTCTCGGTGTACTATAGAAATATGATGATCATATGTCTATGTAAGGTTGGTTTCAAGTCACCAAAATGGATTTTGATACACTTCAATGTATACAAAAGACAATTCTATATACATGTATTACCTTGTGCAATAATACTGAAAGGGGTACCGACATAGGTTATAAAAGGTGTCCAGCCAAATGAAACCACTCATATTTTTTGCATGTATTCTTATCTAAATAGAAGTTTATTCATGAATGATAGAACTCTTTGTTATTTGAAGACAAAATAACATATCTCTAGCCTAAGACAAAACTATGCTAAAATTTAAGCACATGTTAGCTTTATGAAATAACTCTAATACTACTTGTAGTGACCCTTAAAACTGAATCACAAACAAGGTTTTCTCAATGAAGAAATTGAGAGGAGAAAGGAAAATGAGTGGGGTAAATGAGAATGATTTTGAAAACGTGATGCTTGACATCTCTTAGAGGGCCAATGCCACAAACAAAAACAAAGCAATGAGGATGACATAAATGCCCATCATTTGGGCATCTTGATTGCTAGAATTAATACTTTGATAATTAATTTAGACACAAAAACAATGAAAATGTTAGACAAATTTCCATTAACAAAATATTGTGTTGGAAGAGCTTAAATGAATGATTACCAAGCTTCGTCTAAAGCCATGTAACATACGTTCCAAGTCTAGAGTACCTAAAATGGAGACTAAAAGAAACATTTGAATACCTACAATGGACACTAAAAGAAACATTCATATTACATTAATTGATTTCATTGTTACTTCCCTAAAAACTAAAAAGTCTTGCACTATCATAAAATGTAACATTTATTCATGAGTTTGTTCTCTATAGTAACGACATCCTAAATAATAGCCAATCATAAAGGAAAATAGCTAGTTATTTGAGGAGACTAATTATTAAAACTCTAAATAAAATTAATTCATAGCTAAAATTAGTATAAAAAGTATATAAAAAATAAATAAAAATAATTAATAACTTTAAAAAATAAAAGTTAGTCAATAAAACAAATATATAAAATACATAATAAATGGAAAGAATTAATAAAATACACAATAAATATTTAACTTAAAGATCGTCATGAGATTCAAGACATCAGAACAAACATGAAACACGTTATCATCTTAAATGCTTACATTTTAAAGAAACTTTCTCTCATTCAAGATCATCAAAATAGTTTCGAACTTAAAGTGTAACATGCTTTAGCAAATCAATGGGATTAATTATTGAATTCAGTTGACGCTAAACTACCTGTTTAGCTATGCCCTTCATTCATTGTACCATGAAATTGCGTAAGCCTTATTTTCAAGTCTATTGGCCCATTAATGCATTTAAGAGTACCAATATCCATGTCATGGGACATGGCATGGCATCGATCATCAATACCTCGGAGACTGCATCTGGCGGCATCTGGCTCGCCTACCCCATTTTCCGGCAGCTCTGACTCCGGTGTGAACCCAACTGGCGGATAGGACAGGCGGGGCTCACGGATCGTGCCCTAATGCGACCTTTTGGAGTTGGCATGACCATCTGTATGGATGGTTATACATACATGTCATGGATATTTCGGCAACCAAAAATTCAAATGCTCGTTCCCCGCCAACAGTAGAGTTGCTTTGGAAAATTTTGAAATGAGCCCATGGCACATGACAGACTACGCATATTACAAATTCCAAACACATAACAGAAGCTCCATGGCATAGGGAGCTTGTAAGGAGACTTGGCTACATTGCTAAGTGGAGCCAAACCTTTGTGAATCAAATACCATTTACCATTTGCAATTGGCGATGGCACTGGTTTTACACTTCCTTTAGCATTCATTCCGCTATAATAAACAGTGAAGGTGTTGAATCTAACAGTATCAATGAAGGGTAATAAGCACTTATTAGGCCCATGGCTCTTCTTGGGTGCCCTGGCGATGGTTCCCCATGTGTCTACAAGGATTACACCATCGGTAGTGATTTGGGATGGAACACCTACATTAACTACCTTCTGCAAGTACCTTCTGCTTTGTTTTTCTTTTCATGGGTTTCGAACCCCAGACCTCTTTTATTTTGTTTTCTGTTTCTTGAGTTTCGAACTTTGTTTCTACTTTCTTGCAGCATTAAAGTACCAGAAGGATTAACCCAATGTGATTCAGGTAAATCAGTCATACTACAATAACAGCAAATGAACAATGCAATTGACAATTGGCTAAACAACACTGATTTCCTCTTCCTCAATGAGTTAAAGCGCTATTATTACATCGATGGCAGTGCGGGTGCTCACTTTCATTTTACAAAATCTTGTGCGCCGCATCATTACCTTGTTGATGCTAAGACCCCCTCGACTGCCAAGAGCGAGCGTCTGGATCCTCGATGCGAGCTCCGTTCATTGGATTAACGGTTTTTTACTTTTCTTATGATCACAGGAGAAGCATTATTTTTATTCAATCTCTATCTTGTAAATACAACAATATTTTTCTGCGTGATTACTTTTATTCAATATTTATCTTGTAAATAAACCATTACATTTCTGCGTGTCTTCGTTTACATACTTCTTCGTCACCTGGAATTACATGGAAAAAACAAATAAAACTGAACGAACAAAAACAAAAGCTTTATTCCCTTCATAACCAAGGTTTTGAGTCTTGACTGTTTTTCTAGCCATGGCAGGAATGGCTACCTGGATTTTCGCTACATATATGGATCACTTTATTGGTTGGGTTTCCGTCTATTTTCATTTATTTGTTTTAGTTTTCACTATCTCTATTATATTTAGATGTGGAATTTTAGAAAACTAACCTCTGCCATGATAGTGACATCGTTCGATCTTTCTTTGTTTTGGAAACTAAAAACTTTTTTGAATTAATATTCACTATATATATATATATATATATATATATATATATATTTATTTATTTATTTTTATTTTTTATTTTTTTTACTATCTCTATTATATTTAGATGATTGTTTTTAGAAAACTAACTTCCATAACAGTAAATTGTTGATTTTTTTTGTTTTACAAAGTAAAAACTTGTTTGAATTAATATTCATTATACATATTATTATTTGGAAATTTTCATTTTATAAAAAATAAAAAATATTATTATTATTATTACTTAGTTTATAGATTTATAGATTTTTTTAAGTGTTAGTGTGCCACAATATCTCTAAGTGAATCATGGACTAATACTATTATAAAAGAAAAAAAAAAATAATGATACTCAAAATTTATATCAATAGCATTGTAAAAAAGATTCTAAATAAATGTAAATAAAATAAAATTAAAATTAAAAAAACAAACATGAAAGTATAGTATGAATAGAAGAAATGATAGTTTTATACTCATAGTAATGTAATTATGGATTAAAAATTATAAATAAAATTTTATAACATAATTTTACTTTATATTTGAAATATTAATATAAGGATTTAATAGGCTAATTTTAAATGTGAAAGAGAAATTACAACAAACTAATATGATTGTTTTCTTAAGGTAAAAAGTAAATTTTTAGAGTAATTTTTCTAGTTTTTTAAAAATGGTTTTTGGTTTTCTCGGTGCACATAAATTGAGAAAAGTGTATGGTTTATTTTATTTATGGAAAAAATAGGCAACAATCTAGACAATAAACCTACATGCCTAATTAAAATGACTAATATTTGTTCTTTAAAAAAAAAGTAATTTAAGAGCTAAGAGTTAATTAATGGCTTAATATAGTCGAAAAGATAAGTAGAAGAAGCAAGTAGAGTGGAAGAAATAGTTGCTAAAGAATCACATGATTGTCTTCATTGCCAAGGGTTGTAGGAATAAAACAACCCTTTACAAGTTCTAACAAAAAAGAGCTTAAGTACAATTTTCCCCAATTGAATGGGATATGTACACTCATGATCCAACCAAAAAGTATCCAGTCATCATTGTACGATATGATAGTTAATAATTAATTAAGGGTGCAAAGGCACCAATCAACTAAGATCTAGTACATAATTGGTCACCAAGAAACCTGATCTTTCTCTTTCATAACTTGTACAATATCTAGAAAAAAGAAAAGAAAAATAAGAATAGAATATTATAAATATAAACATTCCTCATATGATAAAATAGTAGCGACATGAATAGCCTCCTTGAAATGACAACTTCCTCCAAAGATAGTAATCACCTTTTTATAACCACCACCCCTACCCATTCTAGGGCATAATTTTCTCATTACTAATAACAAATTCAATTCCGTAAAAGGTAGCTCTAAGTGTAAAATAAGACCTCTATATTGAATCCTCCAAGGATAGATTTTTTCATGCTAAAAATTTACTCCAAGGCTAGGGTGCATGGGTCTAAGAAGGGAAACTCCAAAATTACTCCAAGGCTAGGGTACCTGGGTCTAGAAAGGGGAACTATCAAATTTAAAGCCTAAAATAGGGAACAAGTAAAAGTCACCAATAACATGGCATCTAACTTAATTTTAGGAAAATAAAAACTCTTAAAATAATAAGAAAGCCTTAAAGTAGGATGCTCTCATGCAAGAACTCCTTGAGTCTAGCCAACTTTTTGCTATTAAATATATGCATCTCAAAATTAGTAAGTAGTTATCTAAGAGGGTGAATAGGCTTTATGCTTAGTATAATGATAAATTAGGTCTCATGAATTGGACTAGGAACTCATTAAGGAGGGCTCATGATTTGAGGCCATAAGAGAATCTCTTAAGGCTCATTATTATCTAAAAATAACAAATATCCCCATGTGGGCCAACAAAACCAATACAAACCATTCTAAAACACAATCAATGGTTGAAATTTCAAAGTGCTTGGAATGACTTGGAATTATACAATTCAAAGTTCTTGGAATGACTTGGAATTATACAATTCAAAGTGCTTGGAATGACTTGGAATTATACAACGATGTTGTATGCCACACTGGGCATCCTAAAAGTATAGTCACCACACTAAACATAGCAGCACCTTGAAATATCATGAAACTTGAACCACAAAAAAATCTCTCAATTGAGCCCTCAAATATGTAAAACAATTTCTAGTTGTTTTTTAAATTTGAACTATGTACAAATCTCCTCAAAGGGTGTTCAAACATATAATAAAATATAAAAGGAAATAAGCATGCAAAACCAACCTAATCATATCCTTTGGGGTATTTGACTCTCATTCTTGCTCCAAATACCACACTGAACTTGTAATTATGTGACATTACCTACCATTGAATAACCTATCCACTTGAACATGTGTTGTAACTTATGAATGCAACTATATGAATAACATT
The DNA here is from genome assembly GCA_034641835.2 of Pinus albicaulis. Lineage (NCBI taxonomy): Eukaryota > Viridiplantae > Streptophyta > Pinopsida > Pinales > Pinaceae > Pinus > Pinus albicaulis. The sequence goes on along the minus strand of CM076582.1, from coordinate 18,022,032 downwards.
TTTAAGAAACTACCAAACCATATATCCCCAAGTCACAATACATGTGCCAAGTCTGAGAGGTACTCCTACAAATTTTTTCAATGTCATGTTAATGAACCAACTAATGAATCCATCCCAAAATATACCCACGAAAAAAGAGAAATAGACACTTTGATTTGACTTTGAGGTGCCTAGGTTCTTGTTTTTCTTCACAGCAAGGGTAACTGATCCAGCTGGATATCGGTGGCCTCCCACCTATTCCATTTGGACCCACAGCATCAATTATTTCAGTTTTTCAGCTTCAGCGCAGCTTACTATTTATAGCAGGTTTTCGGGTCCTGCACACCCGGAGCCGTTTTGGGGCATTAATAATCCAGGTGGATATTGGTGGCCACCCATCGAGTCCATTTGAACCCACACCATCAGTTATTTCAGTTTGTAAGTTTCGGCACAACTTACTATTTTTAGCAGTTTTTCGGGCCTTAAACTTCCGGAGCCGTTTTGTGGCCCTAAATGACGTTTTTTGGGAAAACGGAGAACAACATGGGTCCATGGACCAATGTTGCTTGTTCAAAAGTTGTACTCCTTGGACAGATCTTTCTAACGAGCTATTGAGCGCATCAAACGGAGATCGGATGCCAAAGTTACGTCCCCGGGAAGTTGAACCACCAATTTACCCAAACGGGGCCCACAGTTTTGGCGCTTCATCTCCTACGGTTAGGGTTTTGGACGTTTCGGATTCTACATTGTTTCTAAACAATAAATAGGCCCTCGAGCCTCATTGTAACACAAATAAATGAGCAAACACACCCTTCTCGCAGATAAGCCGCCGACCGTTGCCCTGCCTCTCGCCATCTCTACCGCGGTCCGCATCGTACCACGCCCGGGCCGGTAGCCGCCACATCTCCCTCTCGCGTGACACGCGTACCATAGCCTTTTTTATGAAATTATGTCTGTTAATAGGCTTACGAGCCTTAATGTACGCGCTCGCAGGTTCGCGCGCGCCACATCTCTTCTCGCAGACACGCGCCGCCCCCACCGTTTCCATTATGTTTGTAAGTTTATTTCAGTCATTCGTTTATTAATAAATTGAAGCATTATTTTCGTTGCATCTCTGTATCTATGGTTATATCTGTATTTTGTTGCGTTCCTACATAAAATCCAGATCAGTGGTATCAGAGCGGGTCTGCTTTTTCTCTATTTTTCTTTTTATATCCCCAACATGGCCAGGGTATAAAGAGTTCAACCTCACAACCCTGACGACCCCCATGGCAGAAGGAAAGAAAGACGAGGGAGCAGGAGATCTTGTCGAAATATTGCTCGAGGATGCCCTCGAGAAACAGAGGAACACGATGATGGACAAAATTTTTTTTTCAGATCCTTCAATGGCCGCTTTTCACCCAGGCACATCGAAATCCAACACCAAGTTCGGCGCAAAATTTCCCCCCATGGAGGAACTTAACGCAATGGAGACCATTGCTTCCTAAGGAGGGAGGAATGATCCAGGTGGATATCAGTGGCCTCCCACCTATTCCATTTGGACCCACAACATCAATTCTTTCAGTTTTTCAGCTTCAGCACAACTTACTATTTATAGCAGGTTTTCGGGTCCTGCACACCCGGAGCCGTTTTGGGGCATTAATAATCCAGGTGGATATTGGTGGCCACCCATCGAGTCCATTTGAACCCCCACCATCAGTTATTTCAGTTTGTAAGTTTTGGCACAACTTACTATTTTTAGCAGTTTTTCGGGCCTTAAACTTCCGGAGCCGTTTTGAGGCCCTAAACGACGTTTTTTGGGAAAACGGAGAGCAACATGGGTCCATGGACCGATGTTGCTCGTTTAAAAGTTGTACTCCTCGGACAAATCTTTCTAACGAGCTATTGAGCGCATCAAACGGAGATCGGATGCCAAAGTTACGTCCCCTGGAAGTTGAACCACCAATTTACCCAAACGGGGCCCACAGTTTTGGCGCTTCATCTCCTACGGTTAGGGTTTTGGACGTTTCGGATTCTACATTATTTCTCAACAATAAATAGGCCTTTGTTCATTAAAGACACGCAGGTTTTGTCGACACCTCTTCTCGCAGACAAGCGACCGTTCGCTCGCCGCGCACCCCGATCATGTCCGCATTATACTACGTTTCGGGCCGGTAGCCGCCACATCTCTCTCTCGTACACACGCGCACTAGCTCTTTTATTTCATTATGTTCATAATAGGCCCGCGAGCCCCCGCCCGCGCGTGTGCCTGCGCACGCCACATCTCTTCTCGCATATACACGCGCCCCTAGCTTGCTCTTACTATGTTTCGTAAGCTTATTTTGCCTATTCGTTTATTAATAAATTGAAGCATTATTTCCGCTGCATCTCTGTATCTATGGTTATATCTGTATTATGTTGCGTTCCTACATAAAATTTATCTCTGAGAAGAGATGTGTCGGCTCCCAGCCCCCTGAACTGTCTTACAATGAGGCTCGAGGGCCTATTGAGCGCATCAAACGGAGATCGGATGCCAAAGTTACGTCCCCGGGAAGTTGAACCACCAATTTACCCAAACGGGGCCCACAGTTTTGGCGCTTCATCTCCTACGGTTAGGGTTTTGGACATTTCGGATTCTACATTGTTTCTCAACAATAAATAGGCCCTCGAGCCACATTGTAATACAGTTGAGGGGGCTGGGAGCCGACACATCTCTTCTCGCAGATAAGCGCGACCACCGCCCTAGCTCGCCACATCTCTAGCATAGTCTGCATTGTAACACAAGCCTGCTGGCCGGGTAGCTACCACATCTCTTCTCGTGGTTATGCCGCGCACTTAGCTCTTTTATTTCCATTATGTCTGTAATAGGCCTGCGAGCCTCAATGTAACACAGTTCAGAGGCCTGCGTACGCTACATCTCTTCTCAGAGATATGGTACCAACGCCCTAGCTTATTTCCATTATTTTTGTAAGCTTATTGCAGTCATTATTTTATTAATAAAATGAAGCATTATTTCCATTGCATCTCTGTATCTATGGTTATATCTGTATGCTGTTGCGTTCCTGCATAAAATCCGGATCAGTGGTATCAGAGCGGGTCTGCTCTTTCTCTGTTTTTCTCTTCATGTCCCCAATGCGGCCAGGGTATAAGGAGTTCAACCTTGCAACCCCGACGACCCCCCATGGCTGAAGGAAAGAAAGACGAGGGAGCAGGAGATCCTATCAAAATCTTGCTCGAGGATGCCCTCGAGAAACAGAGGAACGCGATGATGGACAAATTTTTTTTTTTTTCAGATCCTTCAATGGCTGCCCACCGGTGGCACATCTAAATCCAACACCAAGTTCAACAAAATTCCCCCGTGGAGGAGCTTAACGCAATGGACACCGCTTCCTAAGGAGGGAGGAATGATCCAGGGATATCGTGGCCTCCTCACCTATTCCATTTGACCCGCGCATCAATTATTTCGCTTTTTTCAAATTTTTCAAAGATGTACTTATATTATAGTGTTTTCGGTCTCAAACTAATGTGAGCCGTTTTGGGGAATTAATAACTGTGTGATGGTGGCCACCTATCGAGTCCATTTGAACCCCCACCATCGCTATTTTTAGTTTGTAAGTTTCGGCACAACTTACTATTTTTAGCAGTTTTTCGGGTCTTAAACTTCCGGAGCCGTTTTGAGGCCCTAAACGACGTTTTTTGGGAAAACGGAGAGCAACATGCGTCCATGGATCGATGTTGCTCGTTCAAAAGTTGTACTCCTCGGACAGATCTTTCTAACGAGCTATTGAGCGCGTCAAACGGAGATCGGATGCCAAAGTTACGTCCCCAAGAAGTTGAACCACCAATTTACCCAAACGGGGCCCACAATTTTGGCGCTTTATCTCCTACGGTTAGGGTTTTGGACGTTTCGGATTCTACATTGTTTCTCAACAATAAATAGGCCCTTGAGCCTCATTGTAACACAGTTCAGGGGGCTGGGAGCCAACACATCTCTTCTCAGAGATAAGCGCGACCAGTGCCCTAGCTCGCCACATCTCTATCATGTCTGCATTGTAACACAGTTCAGGGGGCTGGGAGCCGACACATCTCTTCTTAGATACGCGCACCCTAGCTCATCTATTTCCATTATGTCCGTAATAGGCCTGCGAGCCTCAATGTAACGCGCTAGAGGCTCTGCGTACAATACATCTCTCTCGCAGATACACTACCAACGCCCTCATTTATTTCATTATGTTTGTAAGCTTATCGAGTCATTCTTTATTAATAAAATGAAACATTATTTCCGCTACATCTATGTATTGATGGTTATATTCATTCGTTGTATTCCCCGCATAAAACCGTATCGCGGGTATCGAGCGGGTCCGTTTCTTTCTCTGTTTTTCTCTTCATGTCCCCAATGCGGCCAGGGTATAAGGAGTTCAACCTCGCAACCCCGACGACCCCCCATGGCGGAAGGAAAGAAAGGCGAGGGAGCAGGAGATCCTATCAAAATCTTGCTTGAGGATGCCCTCGAGAAACAGAGGAACGCGATGATGGACAATTTTTTTTCAGATCCTTCAATGGCTGCCCACCGGTGGCACATCTAAATCCAACACCAAGTTCAGCAAAATTCCCCCCCCGTGGAGGAGCTTAACGCAATGGAGACCATTGCTTCCTAAGGAGGGAGGAATGATCCAGGTGGATATCGGTGGCCTCCCACCTATTCCATTTGGACCTGCAGCATCAATTATTTCAGTTTTTCAGCTTCAGCACGGCTTACTATTTATAGCAGGTTTTCGAGTCCTGCACAGCCGGAGCCGTTTTGGGGCATTAATAATCCAGGTGGATATTGGTGGCCACCCATCGAGTCCATTTGAACCCCCACCATCAGTTATTTCAGTTTGTAAGTTTCGGCACAACTTACTATTTTTAGCAGTTTTTCAAGCCTTAAACTTCCGGAGCCGTTTTGAGGCCATAAAAGACGTTTTTTGGGAAAACGGAGAGCAACATGGGTCCATGAACCGATGTTGCTCGTTCAAAAGTTGTACTCCTCAGACAGATCTTTCTAACGAGCTATTGAGCGCATCAAACGGAGATCGGATGCCAAAGTTATGTCCCCGGGAAGTTGAACCACCAATTTACCCAAACGGGGCCCACAGTTTTGGCGCTTCATCTCCTACGGTTAGGGTTTTGGACGTTTCGGATTCTACATTGTTTCTCAACAATAAATAGGCCCTTGAGCCTCATTGTAAGATAGTTCAGGGGGCTGGGAGCTTACACATCTCTTCTAAGAGATAAGCGCGACCAGTGCCCTAGCTCGCCACATCTCTATCATGTCTGCATTGTAACATAGTTCAGGGGCTGGTAGCTGCCACATCTCTTCTCAGGGATACGCTGCCAGTACCCTAGCTCATCTATTTCCATTATGTCCGTAATAGGCCAATGAGCCTCAATGTAACACAGTTTAGAGGCCTGCGTACAATACATCTCTTCTCAAAGATACGCTACCAGCGCCCTAGCTTATTTCCATTATGTTTGTAAGCTTATTGCAGTCATTCTTTTATTAATAAAATGAAACATTATTTCCGATGCATCTCTGTATCTATGGTTATATCTGTATTCTGTTGCGTTCCTGCATAAAATCCGGATCAGTGGTATCAGAGCGGGTCTGCTCTTTCTCTGTTTTTCTCTTCATGTCCCCAATGCGGCCAGGGTATAAGGAGTTCAACCTCGCAACCCCGACGACCCCCCATGGCGAAAGGAAAGAAAGACGAGGGAGCAGGAGATCCTATCAAAATCTTGCTCGAGGATGCCCTCGAGAAACAGAGGAACGCGATGATGGACAATTTTTTTTCAGATCCTTCAATGGCTGCCCACTGGTGGCACATCTAAATCCAACACCAAGTTCAACAAAATTTCCCCCCCGTGGAGGAGCTTAATGCAATGGAGACCATTGCTTTCTAAGGAGGGAGGAATGATCCAGGTGGATATCGGTGGCCTCCCACCTATTCCATTTGGACCCGCAGCATCAATTATTTCAGTTTTTCAGCTTCATCACAACTTACTATTTATAGCAAGTTTTCGGGTCCTGCACAGCCGGAGCCGTTTTGGGGCATTAATAATCCAGGTGGATATTGGTGGCCACCCATTGAGTCCATTTGAACCCCCACCATTAGTTATTTCAGTTTGTAAGTTTCGGCACAACTTACTATTTTTAGCAGTTTTTCGGGCCTTAAACTTCCGGAGCCGTTTTGAGGCCCTAAACGACGTTTTTTGGGAAAACGGAGAGCAACATGGGTCCATGGACTGATGTTGCTCGTTCAAAAGTTGTACTCCTCAGACAGATCTTTCTAACGAGCTATTGAGCGCATCAAACGGAGATCGGATGCCAAAGTTACATCCCCGGGAAGTTGAACCACCAATTTACCCAAACAGGGCCCACAGTTTTGGCGCTTCATCTCCTACGGTTAGGGTTTTGGACTTTTTAGATTCTACATTGTTTCTCAACAATAAATAGGCCCTTGAGCCTCATTGTAAGACAGTTCAGGGGGCTGGGAGCCGACACATCTCTTCTCAGAGATAAGCGCGACCAGTGCCCTAGCTCGCCACATCTCTATCATGTCTGCATTGTAACACAGTTCAGGGGCTGGTAGCTGCCACATCTCCTCTCAGGGATACGCTGCCAGTACCCTAGCTCATCTATTTCCATTGTTTCTATAATAGGCCTGCGAGCCTCAATCTAACACAGTTTAGAGGCCTGCGTACAATACATCTCTTCTCAGAGATACGCTACCAGCGCCCTAGCTTATTTCCATTATGTTTGTAAGCTTATTGCAGTCATTCTTTTATTAATAAAATGAAGCATTATTTCCGCTGCATATTTGTATCTATGGTTATATCTGTATTCTGTTGCATTCCTGCATAAAATCCGGATCAGTGGTATCAAAGCGGGTCTTCTCTTTCTCTGTTTTTCTCTTCATGTCCCCAATGCGGCCAGGGTATAAGGAGTTCAACCTTGCAACCCCGACGACCCCCCATGGCGGAAGGAAAGAAAGATGAGGGAGCAGGAGATCCTATCAAAATCTTACTCGAGGATGCCCTCGAGAAATAGAGGAATGCGATGATGGACAATTTTTTTTCAGATCCTTCAATGGCTGCCCACCGGTGGCACATCTAAATCCAACACCAAGTTCAGCAAAATTTCCCCCCCCGTGGAGGAGCTTAACGCAATGGAGACCATTGCTTCCTAAGGAGGGAGGAATGATCCAGGTGGATATCGGTGGCCTCCCACCTATTCCATTTGGGCCCGCAGCATCAATTATTTCAGTTTTTCAACTTCAGCACAGCTTACTATTTATAGCAGGTTTTCGGGTCCTGCACACCCGGAGCCGTTTTGGGGCATTAATAATCTAGGTGGATATTGGTGGCCACCCATCGAGTCCATTTGAACCCCCACCATCATTTATTTCAGTTTGTAATTTTCGGCACAACTTACTATTTTTAGCAGTTTTTCGGGCCTTAAACTTCTGGAGCCGTTTTGAGGCCCTAAACGACGTTTTTTGGGAAAACGGAGAGCAACATGGGTCCATTGACTAATTTTTCTCATTCAAAAGTTGTACTCCTTGGAAAGATCTTTCTAACGAGCTATTGAGCGCATCAAACAGAGATCGAATGCCAAAGTTACGTCCTCGGGAAGTTGAACCACCAACTTACCCAAACGGGGCCCACAGTTTTGGCGCTTCATCTCCTACGGTTAGGGTTTTGGAAGTTTCAGATTCTACATTGTTTCTCAACAATAAATATGCCCTCGAGCCTCATTTTAAGACATTTCAGGGGGCTGGGAGCCGATACATCTCTTCTCAGAGATAAGCGCTACCAGTGCCCTAGCTCGCCACATCTCCATCATGTCTGCATTGTAACACAGTTCAAGGGCTGGTAGCCGCCACATCGCTTCTCAGGGATACGCTGCCAGTAACATAGCTCTTTTATTTCCATTATGTCTATAATAGGCCTGCGAGCCTCAATGTAACACAGTTCAGAGGTCTGTAGCCATCACATCTCTTCTCAGAGATTCGCTACCAGCACCCTAGCTATTTTATTTCCATTATGTCTGTAAGTATATTTCTGTTATTAATGAAATGACGCATTATTTCCGCTGCATCTCTGTATTTATGGTTATGTGTTTATTCTATTGCGTTCCTGCCATCAGTTATTTCAGTTTGTAGATTTCGGCACAACTTACTATTTTTAGCAGTTTTTCGGGCCTTAAACTTCCGGAGCCGTTTTGAGGCCCTAAACGACGTTTTTTGGGAAAATGGAGAGCAACATGGGTCCATGGATTGATGTTGCTCATTCAAAAGTTGTACTCCTCGGACAGATCTTTCTAACAAGCTATTAAGTGCATCAAATGGAGATCGTATGCCAAAGTTACGTCCCCGGGAAGTTGAACCACCAATTTACCCAAACGGGGCCCATAGTTTTGGCGCTTCATCTCCTACGGTTATGGTTTTGGACGTTTCGGATTCTACATTGTTTCTCAACAATAAATAGGCCCTTGAGCCTCATTGTAAGACAGTTCAGGGGGCTGGGAGCCAATACATCTCTTCTCAGAGATAAGCGCGACCAGTGCCCTAGCTCGCCACATCTCCATCATGTCTGCATATTAACACAGTTCAGGGGCTGGTAGCCACCACATCTCTTCTCAGGGATACGCTGCCAGTACCATAGCTCTTTTATTTCCATTATGTCTGTAATAGGCCTGCGAGCCTCAATGTAACACAGTTCAGAGGCCTACGTACGCCACATCTCTTCTCAGAGATACGCTACCAGCGCTCTAGCTTGTTTCCATTATGTTTGTAAGCTTATTTCAGTCATTCTTTTATTAATAAATTGAAGCATTATTTCCGCTGCATCTCTGTATCTATGGTTATATCTATATTCTGTTGCGTTCCTGCATAAAATTCGGATCAGTAACTTGCATTTTTCTCTCACTGGGAATTTTCTGACTTGAATTTCTTCCGTAAGAGTCACTGTTTCCATGGCTTTGGCTTCTTGATTTTGTGAAGGAACCTGTAGACTA